>JARQOC010000004.1:158239009-158823931 GCA_033576535.1 Allobates femoralis
ATAGGGAAAGGCGCAACAACATACGCCTGAAAGGATTGCCTGAGACCATTACAGCTAATATGCTCCTTGACAGGACTCTAGACATCTTTAATACGGTAACACAAAGATCACCAGGCTCATCATATAAAATTGATAGGATACATAGAGTATCTCGCCCTGGCCCAATTGACCCAGACAACCCCAGAGATGTTCTGTGTAGATTTCATAATTTTACAGACAAGGATGCTCTGATACAAGCGGCTTGGTCTTTTGGCGACATTCTGATTGACAACGTAAATGTACGCCTCTTCCCAGATGTTTCTAGTCGCACCTTGTATATGCGACGGCAGCTGCGCCCCTTACTTGTGAAGATTAAAGAACGGGGAGCCACGTACCGCTGGGGTCATCCCTTCCATCTTATAGTGAGAAGAAACAACAAGACATATTATCTTTGGCATAGGGATGACCTTCCTGGACTATTTTCGTTCTTGGATATCCCATCCATCCCGATCCCGGATTGGCTCTCTTTGGAAGGATTTCAGAGGTTCGCAACAATGGGCCGCCAACGCAGTTCCCTTTCAGATGCTCTCCGCAAGAGGAAGACACGGAGTGGCAATGCTCCACGTACGCCCTCGTCACAGCCTGGCAGCCCGAGGGGCGGAAGAGACGAGGCGTTTGCAGAGGACTTACCAACATGAGACTCCTGATCCACCTTTGTTGGAACTGATTGAGCTATATGAGGTTGATGCCTCAGACCTCATCCAGAATTGCTCTGGACTGGTCTGCCTGGTAACAATTGTTATATAAAAAGATAGTGCATACGTTACGTATAACAAATTTATTAAGGGTTTTGTGTTGCTTTTTCCCTTTTATCGATTGCAACTTTTTCTTGTTGACTTTTAAAGAAGTTGATAATGTGGTGTAAAGAGATGATCTTGATGATATACAAGAGTCCTGGGTCTGTAGATCGTTGCCTTTTGGTCAGTTACGGTCCCTACGACTCTCTCTCTTTCTCTTTTCTGTTTTCTTAGAGAGAGTTGATTTGCTGGCTTGACCGGCTTAGACTAAAATAGTCTTATCTTCCCTTTAATCTTTTTTTCTCAATCTCTTTGTTTTACACTCCTCTACACCTCCCTCCCCTCTTACCTCCCCCTCTTTCCTGTACCTTGGTCCCCTTTTTTCTTGAAGTTCCTAGTTAGCAGAAGGGAACACTATGACACATAGCACCCTATCTGCTATACAAATTGGCACGCTGAATGTGCAAGGTCTACATGATGCAGGGAAAAGATCTATTTTGTTTAACTATTTGAAAACTAACAAAATTCATGTTGCTTTTCTTCAGGAGACTCATATGTGCGAGAACAAGCCTTATAAGCTCTCCAGTCATTGGTTTCCTTCATCATATCACAGCTTATCTAATAATTCACACTCTTCTGGTTCCAGTATCGTGATATCGAGGTCGATACCATGGGAATTTGTGGACTCCTGCAGTGGTGGCAACGGAAGACTCCTTATGGTAAAAGGTAAGATCGCCTCCAGAACATATACATTTGCCTCGCTATACCTCCCTAACTCTGGTCAGATCACAACGCTCCTGCAGTTTTTAGATAAAATTGAGGTCTTCGCAGAGGGAACGCTGGTTCTAGGGGGAGATTTCAATGTTACACTTGACCCCGACCTTGACACGTCTCGAGGCAGGTCTAGTATGTCTAAAGCAGCTATTAGAAGGTTGAACAGAGCGCTCCATGCTCACCAATTACTAGATGCTTGGCGCCTCTTGTTCCCTACTTCTAAAGACTATACCTTTTACTCCCCAATACATGACGTATATTCTAGACTTGACTTCTTTCTCCTGAGACACACTGATCTGACACAACTAATAGATGCTTCTATTGAGCCGATATCCTTTTCAGACCATGCCTTGGTTAAGATTTCCCTTATGCTCCACTCCCCGATCCCAAGACAGTGGCAATGGAGGCTAAACGCTTCTTTATTAGAAGACACAGTAGTCCTAGCGGACGTCTCTAAATCATTGAAGGATTACTTTGATTTAAATGTTTCCACAGATGTGACACCTGGGGGAGTGTGGGAGGCTCACAAGTGTGTAGTTCGAGGCATTTTAATCAAACATGGTGCCCGACTTAAGAAAATTAGAGATACAGAAATCCAAGATCTAATGGTTAGACTGAGAGACCTCGAAACTAGGCATAAACGTCACTCTCTCCCTGATCTGAAGAGAGAACTATTAGATGTTAGGGAGAAGCTACGCACTACTTTACTATATAAGGCAAAAGGGGTACTTACCAGATGCCGTAGACATTTCTATGAATATGGGAATAAGTCCGGTAGAGCTTTGGCGAGGGCCTCTAGAATTTGCAGAGCTACTACGTATGTTTCTGAAATATCACACCCAGATACCTCAAAACGCTCAAAGTTTCCCCACGACATAGCTGAGGCATTCAAACATTACTATACCGCTTTGTATAATCTTGACACGAATAAAGCGCCGGTAGCATTGAATGCACTTACATCACGCATAAGAAAATATATTACATCTTCGGCTATGCCGAAATTGGCGGATTCAGTTTCGCAATCCTTAGAGATGCCTATCTCAGATCAGGAGATTGAAGATGCGTTGTCCTCATCTAAATCGGGGAAAGCACCTGGCCCAGATGGGTTTACGGTTGGTTATTATAAAAAATTAAAAGAAGCTCTATTGCCACACCTAAAAGCCTTTTTTAATGCCTTGGCGATATCTACACCACCCAAAGATGCATTAAGAGCTAATATAACAGTGATTCATAAACCAGGGAAAGATCCTCTGCTATGCTCCAGTTACCGCCCAATATCCCTGCTGAACGTAGATATTAAGCTTTTTGCAAAAATTTTGGCGGCAAGACTCTCCCCGTTCATACCGGACTTGATTCACCCAGATCAGACGGGATTTGTCACGGGTAGGGAGGCCAGAGACAACACCACCAAAGCTATAGACTTAATTTATACAGCCAAGACATCTAAAACCCCGCTGATGTTACTATCTACAGACGCAGAAAAAGCGTTCGATCGCGTACATTGGACTTTTATTAAAGAGACACTGTCTCACATCGGATTGGGAGCTAAGATGCTTGGTTGGGTGCTCTCTCTGTACTCCGTCCCGTCGGCAAGAGTGCGGGTCAACGGGATCCTTTCGGAGTCATTTGATATTAACAATGGCACGCGTCAGGGATGCCCGTTGTCCCCATTAATTTTTATTTTGACTCTCGAACCGTTATTGCGTCATGTCCGAATGAATGGAGATATTTCAGGCATGCAAGTAAAATCAGGTGTACATAAAATTGCGGCATATGCAGACGATCTCCTGTTCTTTCTAACAAATCCAGAGGTTTCTCTCCCCATTTTATTGAAAGAATTGGAGACATATTACACTCTCTCCAATTTTAAAATAAATAGATCAAAATCTGAGGCCCTAAATGTGTCGCTTCCCCTGAGTCGAATTACTAGAATACAGAACGCCTTTACATTTCATTGGTCTCCTAAATCTCTTCGCTATTTAGGGGTACAGATTACTCCAGATGTTAGAGATCTGTATGGTGCAAATTTTCCTTCACTGCTGCGGTCAATTACAGTAGACTGTGAGAGATGGCTATTGTCTACTTTCACATGGGCTGGTAGATGCCAACTTTTCAAAATGAATATCCTTCCGAGGATATTATATTACCTACAGACATTACCTATCACCATTCCATTATCCTTCTTTAAGACAATTGCACAACTGCAGACAAAATTCATCTGGAATAACTCGAAACCACGTCTAGCGAGATCAATCCTGTATAGACGCAAAAAAGATGGTGGTGTGAATCTCCCAAATATCAAACTGTATTACATAGCCACCCACCTCACGCGGGTAATAGATTGGTGCAGGCATGGTACAAATAAATTGTGGGTACAAATCGAACAGGATTTTACTCCTTTCAGACTTCAGACATTACCCTGGGTGTCACTTCGAAAAGAAGAGTTATTATATGACCATCCGACAATTGGGTCTACTCTCAAGATTTGTGATCACACGTTAGTTAGATCCTTAATGATACCATCTGCCTCTGTCTTGAGTCCGATCCTTAGTCACCCGGACTTTCGACCAAGTCTTGATGACCCCGTGTTCCAACGTTGGATAAAAGCAGGTCTGGATAGGATTGAAAAATGGAGTGAGGGAGAAGCGTGGCCAACCATTGAACAACTTAATTCAATTACCTACCCGACGGCTCTGGGTTTCTGGAGATGTGTACAACTTGTGCATTATCTTCATAGACTCCCTCCTAAGAGGACGTTTTTAAATCCTAAGACACTGTTTGAATCTCTATGCTCTACCACAGTTGACTGTAGGCATGCTTTATCACAGACATACGCGTGTTTGATTTCTCCACCGGACCTCCCGACTCCCCATTTCATGCTGCGATGGGAGACAGATCTTGGTCTCAAACTGTCTACAGAACAGAGATCTGCAATTTATTCTTTAGCTCACTCTACCTCGATAAGCTCAAAGCTGCAGGAGGCAAATTATAAATTATTGACGAGATGGTATAGAGTCCCAGCTTATTTGCATAGACTCTTTCCTTCTATAGACCCGAAGTGCTGGAGGTGTGGTGGGGCGGATGGTACAATACTACACGTGTTCTGGGAGTGTGCGAAGCTCCAACCATTCTGGTCGGAGGTGAAAAAGATTACAAGGCAAGTTACGGGATACACGGATGAGTTAGATCCTGGCCTCTTCATGTTGCACCACTGTAGGATTCCACCAAACAAATATAAACATACACTGTTGAGGTTCTTAGTCATGGCTGCGAGATCCTGCATTCCGATACTTTGGAAAAAGGAGACATGTCCTTCTGTGGCTATGTGGATAGAGAAGGTGAACGACCTCATGCTTCTCGAGGACCTGACATCAGCTATACATGATTCATATGAGAAGTTCAGAAACACGTGGTTTAATTGGATGAGTTTCCAACAATCTGACCTGTATAAGTCTCACAGAAGCTCCTGAGGAACTTGCTCTTAAGAACTGGTTAGTAAATGGGTGCGATTGAGAGTTCCTTTTACTTCATTGAGGTTTGGTAACTTCACGAGACCCCTACCTTACCCTCCCTTCTACCCCTCTTCATACCCCCCACCCATCCTATCCCCCGTTCTGGTCTATTCTACTCTTTTCTTTCTTTATGTGTTTCCTATATTTTCCTTTCTTTTTTGTTTTTTTTTTGTCTTTCATTGTCATTATTATTGGTAATAGACGGATACCTATGGAGTACGTTATGCTTGTTTTATAATTATGACTGGCAAACAACTCCGATGTGTTATACTAGACAGCTTGTTTTTCATGCCAGAGTTAGTTTTAATATTGCTATAGTAAATTGAATACTTTTATCAAGCTTATTGACTATTAGAAACTGATTCGTGATTCAATTAATGAGAATACATTTTATTAAGAACAGTTCTTTGTACTTGCAAGATGATTGAATCTGTAAGTTTTGGTTCTGTTTTCTATTGTTACTATAAAACGAAAAATAAAGAATTATAAAAAAAAAAAAAAAAGAAGTAGTTCAGGCACAAATAACAATGAGCTTCACATGTGTGGATTAATTATCTCTTTTGCCAGCCTTTTCTGACTATTTAAGACCCTCCCCAAACTTGTGAACAGCACTCATACATGGTCAACATGGGAAAGACAAAGGAGCATTCCAAGGCCATCAGAGACAAGATCTTGGAGGGTCACAAGGCTGGCAGGGGGTACAAAACCCTTTCCAAGGAGTTGGGCCTACCTGTCTCCACTGTTGGGAGCATCATCCGGAAGTGGAAGGCTTATGGAACTACTGTTAGCCTTCCACGGCCTGGACAGCCTTTGAAAGTTTCCTCCGTGCCGAGGCCAGGCTTGCCCGAAGAGTCAAGGCTAACCCAAGGGCAACAAGGAAGGAGCTCCGGGAAGATCTCATGGAAGTGGGGACATTGGTTTCAGTCAATACCATCCCTACAGTCAAGCATGGTGGTGGCAGCATCATGCTGTGGGGCTGTTTCTCAGCCAAGGGGCCTGGCCATCTGGTCCGCATCCATGGGAAGATGGATAGCACGGCCTACCTGGAGATTTTGGCCAAGAACCTCCACTCCTCCATCAAGGATCTTAAGATGGGTCGTAATTTCATCTTCCAACAAGACAACGACCCAAAGCACACAGCCAAGAAAACCAAGGCCTGGTTCAAGAGGGAAAAAATCAAGGTGATGGAGTGGCCTAGTCAGTCTCCTGACCTTAACCCAATTGAAAACTTGTGGAAGGAGCTCAAGATTAAAGTCCACATGAGACACCCAAAGAACCTAGATAACTTGGAGAAGATCTGCATGGAGGAGTGAGCCAAGATAACTCCAGAGACCTGTGCCGGCCTGATCAGGTCTTATAAAAGACGATTATTAGCTGTAATTGCAAACAAGGGTTATTCCACAAAATATCAAACATAGGGGTTGAATAATAATTGACCCACACTTTTATGTTTAAAATTTATTAAAATTCAACTGAGCAACAAAACTTTTTGGTTTGTAAGATTTATGCTTCTGTTAATAAATCCTACTCTCGTTTGCAGTTTGAAGGCTCTAACTTATTGGCATCTTATCAAACCACCTAAATCTGCAGGGGGTTGAATACTACTTGTAGGCACTGTATGTAAAGTGCTGAGGAATTAATGACGTTATACAAGGGAATAAATATATTATCATTATTATTATTAATAACAGCAAATAAGATCATTATGCTAGACTTTGTATTAAATCACTAGTGAGCATAATTATTATTATATTATTATTATTATTATTATTATTATTAACCTAGCTTTTGTAGTGACTAACGTCACAAACCTGCTGCTGGTGTGTGGGAAGGACAAAGGTCCAAATTTTACCCCAGGGCTCATAGGACTCCAGTAATGACACTAAATATAGAATGCCATAGATGAATATTGCTATTTATCCCAGGCTTCTAGTAAAGTGGCTGTAAATGGGAAGTTGTGTGTGTTTGTACAATAGTGGTCCTTACTCACTGACCCATTACTTTGCTGGGTGGGGTGAACAGGAGAGGGGCGCCATTGACCTCATCTGCCTAAAGGGCCCGTTACACGCTTCAATGTCTCAGCGATCCGACCAACGATCCGACGTGACCTGGATCGCTTGAACGACGTTCAATGATCGCTGGTGAGGTGTCACACATACAGATATCGTGAACGACGCAGCAACGATTCAGGGAAAAGCGAACTATAATTGCGGTCGTTTGGTCGCCTACGTGCTTCAGTTCTGAATAGGTGAAGTCGTAAATGACATCGTTATTAAGGTGTCACACACGCCGATGCTGCATGTTGAACGGACGATCATCGACTGATTTATGGTCCGGTTCATAAACCTCCGATCAATGATCAGCCGACTTATCGTTGGCTGTACGTGTCACACGCAACGACGTCTTTGCTCCGCCCCAAAAGCCGTGACGTACCAAAGATATCGTTAACGATATCGTAGCTTGTAATTGGCCCTCTAGTCACTAAAATACCCTGTCTGTCTTGCACCACACCTTGCAATTGCATACTGCCATCACGTTTGTCAAAACAACAGTAATAAAAAATAATTTCCACTCTTTGATAGTGGGAACTAATTGAACAATATCTGCACCAACTAAAAGGATATTTCACATTTTAGATTGCAGACAGTTATGACAGCACAACCCAAATTATTATTTTGTTCTTTTGTACAGGAGGTGATTACATGCAGCCTTTGTCATCATCTATAACTGGGGATGTTACTCTTTTCCATTGCAATTTTAGGCTAGGAGTGCAAGTTCTAGCTGTCAATGGCTAATTGTTCTATAAATCCTCCCGAATGTAGTCACAAGATACAATCAATGCATCTATTTTGCACTCATTATTTAGATGTCACTGAAATGTCAGACTGTATGAGCTGTTTGCTATCATTTCTTAATTTAATTGTAATGACTGCTGAAACTTCATAACAAGTGACACACATGAGAACAAGAAGTAAATCTGCTAAAAATACAATTGTATCTCTATTATCTAGTTTGGCAATGCCCCAGCTTCTGCTGGTGTCCTAATCCTCCAGTTATCTCAGCTACATTTCCAGGAAAATATTGAACCATAAAATTATAGAAAAGTCTATTTATAAATAGTTTCCATTAGAATGAGAATTACATTTCAAACTGCAGAGACAAATAAGTCACCATATTCCCTACATGTACATTGATAGAGGGATTTTATTACTGAGATTTATAACTCAGGCAATAAACTCAGCTATTATCAGTTTTCAGAAACATGAACAGTATTGATTAAATCAGTCCATTGCTCCGTAGAAAAAGAGTCAAATGCTGCAAGACAAGAAGACTCAGGGAGTATAATGTAACAAAAATATCTGTATCTTGGAACATAACTGTAAATGTCATATATGTTTGTTTGTATAAATTCACTAAATGGTACTTACACATGTATTCTTGGTCCTAGACTAGGGGTTCCTAACCTGTGGCTCGGGAACCACATGTGGCATGCGGGACCATGATGTGGCTGTCCTCCAGCTTTGTGCACCAGCACCACATCTAGCAAACAGCTATGAAGAGCAGATGGTGACCTTTTATGAGTAGCCCCACATAGAATAGAAGATCTGGATAGGGTTAAGGTACCTTTACACGCCGCTACAGCATGGAAGCAACCGGGTTGATGAGACAAATGTATCTTGCACCGCCAAATCAACCCGATGTAGCGGCGTGTGAAAGCGGTTGTTTCCACCCGTCACTTGCGGCAGAGCTCTAAAACAGGTTGATTTCAACCCGGTGATAACGGCGTGTAAATACAGTAGGGTAAGGTTTATTCGTCACCTAGATAACACCCCGGGACGTGACACAGCCTCCGGGAAACCGCACCTCTTCAGCGATCATTGGTGGAAGCTCCTGCGTTGCGATTGGTTGTCGCTGCATAGGGCGGCATATTTAAGGAGCTGACCAGTCACATTACACATTTGCTAGAGCGTCATGTATTAGCCATCCTTCCTGCGCTGGCTGGCCAATCATGATGCTATTGCATTGTCCAATCATCGTACGAGTGTCTCGTAATCCACAACTCTGGCACACCTATGTGTTGTCCATGCTGCACCAGGTCCTCCCATATTACCCTCTGTAGTGTAAATGAGGTAAGGTGCTTTTCAGAAGGTAACTTTAGGCACCCGGCGGTGCAGCCAGAGATAGTTTCTACCTTCTGTAGAGCACCTTGTAGCGGCGTGTAAAGGGGTGCGGGTACCGTTTGTAACCGTTGGTGCGTGCTCGTGCACGTGAAGCACCCGGTTGTTTCCACCAGGCTGAAGCGGCGTGTAAAGGTACCTTAATACTAGAAGTCCCGGGAATTTAAAGGAGCCTTGGTTTTCAATGGTAAAAAGGTCAAATCACCCGTCTCTGGGACTTCTAGGGAGGAACCCATGGATCTTGGTGTGCTGTCTCTGTGTGATTTTACTGGATAAGCTTTGGCTGTTGTTAAACCGGTAATGAGGGACCTGGGTGCCACTACTGTGAGGGACTGGGAGCTGGATGTGACTCATGCCCTTCTCAAAGCTTAATGTGGGTCATGACCCTCTTTCAGAACTGAATGTGGCTCTCAAGGTAAGAATGGTTGGGGAATCTCTGTCTTACCGTGTTTCCCTGAAAGTAGGGCGCCCCGAAAGTAAGGCATGGTGCCGGTTTTAGGGTAGTCGGGTAATGTAAGGCATACCCCGAAAGTAAGACACTGTCTTACTTTCGGGGAAACACGGTATATATAACAGCAGACCCAATTGTGTATACAGCTGCAGCCACCCCCATGCGTATACAGGCGCCCTCCCCCTTGCTGCCGCCGCCGGCGCCGCCAACCTGTAAAGTAAAATATCATTCTACTTATCCCCGCCGGTGTTCCGCTGGTGTCCCGCTGCTGTCCTGCCGCCATCACGCTCTTCCGTCTTCATCAGGCTTTATCCGACTTCCTTCTCCGGCGCACAGACTGACGTCATTGTTTGTGCACCGGAGATGGAAGACAGATGAAGGTGAAGGAGCGTGATAGCGGCAGGACAGCAGCGGGACACCGGCGGGGATAAGTAGAATGATATTTTACTTTACAGGTTGGCGGCAGCAAGGGGGGGCGCCTGTATACTCATGGGGGGGGCTGCAGCTGTATACACCACTGGGGGCTGCAGCTGTATACACCACTGGGGGCTGCTGCTGTATACACCACTGGGGGCTGCAGCTGTATACACCACTGGGGGCTGCAGCTGTATACAACACTGGGGGCTGCAGCTGTATACACCACTGGGGGCTGCTGCTGTATACAACACTGGGGGCTGAAGCTGTATACACCACTGGGCGCTGCAGCTGTATACATCACTGGGTGCTGCAGCTGTATACACCACTGGGACTGCTGCTGTAACACTGCTGGGGCCTGTATATACCACTGGGGAGGTTGCTGTATACCACACTGCTGGGGGCTGTATTTTATGGTTAAAACAAAAATCGACATTTATTTTCCCAATATAAGACATACCCCGAAAGTAAGACATAGTGGGACTTTTTGGGGTAAAAAAAATGTAAGACAGTGTCTTACTTTCAGGGAAACACGGTAGATATATATAACCATAAGGTTAACCAACAAGTAAATATGTGGAAATAGAATATGCTTTATACATTTATGAAATCTGCAAGAACCCATTTGTTAAAGTATTAAAATTACTTAAAAGTAGAGTTGGTGCTAATAGATTCTCAAGACCCAGTCCAGCGGCAATGTCAGTAATCAGTGGCTGCAGGGAGACCTGAGAACCACCTCTTACCCAGCTGCATCTGTCTTCTCTTTTGATTAGAAAACCCAACAATGTGTCGTTGTTGTGGCATGACGCATATGTGATGTTTTACCAACCCTGCAAATCAAAACCTGTATGTCTGCAGGTAGGAGTCAGTTCAGAGTTGCGAGATCTCACACAATGCCAATGTGGGCAGTCACCCTCTTTTTTGTCAGCATTGGCCACCAGCTACTGTAGGATCTTGGGTGCAGCAAGGATTTCTTGGGCAGTTCAGAAATCCAATTTGACATTGAAGGCCTTAAGGTACCTTTACACGCGGCAACTTTTCTAGGAATTTCACTGGCAACTTACTGGTTGCAGTGAAATCATGGAGACATTGTTCCATTTGTACACAGCAACAAGATAGAACAATGTGTCCATGATTTCACTGCAACCAGTAAGTTACCTGTGAAATGCCTAGAAAAGTTGCCGCGTGTAAAGGTACCCTTACTGAAATTGACTTTTTCAAAGTCTTTGTCACTGAGGATATAATAAATCTTATCATGGCCCAGATAAATTTATTTGCTCATCAATTTTTTACTCAAAATCCTCCAATATCATTTGCCAGATGGACACCTTTAAAAGCAGCAAAAATTATGACAGTGTGGGGCATTGTGCTGCATATGGGCATACTCATAAAACAGAAATTTGGCAATACTGGAGCACTGGTATTTTTTACAGCACACTTGTCTTCCATATGGCCATGAAAAGGACACAATTTGAAGCAATCCAAAACATTTTGAATTATAATGATAATCCACAGTGTTCTCCCTGAGACGATTTCAGTTTTGATTGTCTATACATTATTCAACCAGTTGTTGAACACTTTAGGAGTAAATTTGCAGAGGTGTATATCCCTCAAAGCGACATCTGTTAAAGGGAGGCTACAATTCAAACAATATTTGCCCAGTAAGAAGTCAAGGTATGGAATTAAAATGTACAAGGTATGCTACAGTACCTCAGTGTACAACCACAGATTAAGGATTTACAAAGGGAGGGACACCCACATTGACCAACCCCAATGCCACCCTGTCTTGGGAGTGAGTGGAAAATTGTGTTAGAATTGGTACACCCACTGTTGACTCAAGGTTACCACCACTAAGTGTATAACTTCTACATCCCACTGTTCAAGTTTCTCTCTGCCAGAGGTACTGTTACATGCGGCATCGTGCAAACAAATCGGAGAGGTATTCCAAAGCAGCTAATTGGGAAACTACTGAGAAAGGTTGAAGCAGGGCCTAATGTGATGTCAACATGCTGGTGGTCAAGTATAAGGGCAAGAGAGATGTTCTTGTCTTGACCCCCTTGACAACAGCCCCCCTGCCACTGTCCAAGTTACCACAACAGAAGTAAAAAAAACAGATTGTATCCTGGATTATAATAAATTCATGAGGGATGTAGATCTCTCAGATGAGGTTCTGAAACCGAGGGTGAACCTGGCTTCTCTGTTGCCTGAGGCGAACTGCAAAACGGCGCCCCACCAACACAAGGATGTCAGCGCCATCACACGCACATTCAAGAACCACACTAGGAGAATCCAGAACAAGGATCATTAATGGCAATAGCAGGATTGGCACAAGCATACAGACACACATGGATGGCTGGCAGGGTTGTGGTTATGTAGGCAGAGTCAGACACAGTCTTTACACCATATACACAGGAGGCAGCACTGATTGCTAAACTACTATGTATGGAGGGATATATGGCTAGTCCTGTGTTTGAGACTCCTAACCGAGGCTCCACAGACTCTATTTGCATATTCACATTTCCCAGGGGGCAATGTGCCTAGGAATTCACTGTGTTTGAACGCTTTAGCCAGCTGCCCGCAGTGTTTTCTTGGACTGGTCTCCCTGAGATCAGTAAATACTTTGCAATCTTGGTCTACTAGGCCTTGCTCCCACCTAGCCAGAATCCTACTCCACACTGATGAGGGGCAACACCCCGAAACAGCTGTATGTGGATGGATACCTGGCCTTGGTATTCCCTTGTCATATCTGTAAACTTGAAAAGAGTTGGATATTGACTTAAAGGGCCACTTCATATGGTGGTTATGGTGTTCTCCACAAGGAGCCACCCCTTGGCTGGGTCCTCCCCTGGAGGGATATATGGCTAGTCCTGTGTTTGAGACTCCTAACCGAGGCTCCACAGACTCTATTTGCATATTCATATTTCCCAGGGGGCAATGTGCCTAGGAATTCACTGTGTTTGAGCGCTTTAGCCAGCTGCCCGCAGTGTTTTCTTGGACTGGTCTCCCTGAGATCAGTGAATACTTTGCAAACTACTATGTTTGGCACACTCTTACAAAACTCTGGTCAGCTCCAATGTGGCCGCTGCCTGGCACTAACTAGTCAGACATATCCACAATGCAGCACCATGCACACACCATATGCAATGACCTGCAGTCTAAGCATCAACAAGCAGCCACTGCACTAATCTGGTAAAATTTCCCAACAGAGCATGCCTCCTTCTCCTGAAACACTTAGCCAATCACAAGCACCACACACGGGGCTGTCCGGAGTTAATAGCAGGGGCCTCCCAATTGGGTTGGGTGAGGGATATGGGAGCGGGAAGGGAGACAAGCACCACCGACTAACCGCCACCCGGGAGAAACATGGTAAGTTATGTCCATGGTATGTAAGTTATGGCCAATCAGTCCAGCAGAGGCGTATGTGAAAGGGACAATGCATCCTGCACCAGGGGCGTATGTAGAAATCATGGGTCCCCATAGCAGAAGTTCTAATTGAGCCAAAATCCCCCACAAAAAAATATTTGGCTGTGTCACATACCCATTCCTCACAACTTTTCAGCCCTTACAAAGTAATTTTCCTCCTATTGAAGCCCCCAGATTCCCCTTTCATTGCCCCCATAGAGCATGATGCCAACAAAAGTGCCCCCCAAACACTGTGATCCCCCCACAGTAAATTCCTCTACAAGACCCCCCACACTCACAGTATGATGACTGTACTGTGACCCCGTCAACTACCCCGGCACAGTATGATCCATAACTGTGACCCCAACATAACCCTCCATGCAGTATAATGGACCTACACCTCTTCACACTGTATAATGACCCCCAACACAGCCCTCAAATAGCCATCCATAAAGTAAAAACTCCTTCATAGCCCTCCAAGTATTATAAAGGCTTCCAGATAGTACAATTGGCTCCATATATGATAATGCATCCCCTTAGCCCTCCATATCATACAATGCACCTCCATAATCCTCCATATATTACAATGCACCACATAATCTTCCATATATTATAAAGCACCCTATAGTCCTCCATATATTAACATGTACCATCTATAGTCCTTCAAATACTATAGTGCACCTCATCACCTTTCATATACCATACAGCACCCCCATGTACAATACAGCACCCCCATATACAGGGTGTTCATAAAGTAACTATGCAGTGTTATGCAGTGCAGTGTGGTGTTGTTGTAAGTACTAATACACAGTATATTTTCCCCTGGTCCAGTTAGATTGCAGAACAGTTGTGAGGACTGTGGAAAACAGTGTGTGAACCTGTGTCTCCACGGCCAAGGGCAGCACTTCCAGCATCTCCTCTAGTTTCCACATCACATACTGGCAAGTATTAACCACTTGCATAGTTACTACTTGAACTATGAACACCCTGTACAGTCTAGCACAGCATCCTAATATAAAGCCTAGCACCCACTATATACAGCACCCGCCATATACATCACAACATCCCCATATACAGCACAGCACCCCCCATAAACAGCACCCCCATATAAAGCACAGCACCCCCCATATACAGCACAGCACCCCCATATACAGCACCCCCCATATACAGCACAGCACCCCCCATAATCCTCCTATATTGTAATGCGCATTGTCTTCAACAGTGAAGTCACTGAAAAAAAAAAAAGGATACTCACCTCTCTGCCCTTTCCTCGATCCTTGCAGCTCTCAGTGTCCTCTGCACAGTGGGATGCTCAGTGATGACGTCATCGCTCCCTGTTGTGAAGAGTGGCTGGCACACAGCGGCGGAAGATTTGAACGCAGACAGCGGCTGGCGCAGTACATATCGAGGGCGGCGTGCCCCATAGTAGTCGCTATCTGCAGGGCGCCTGCCGCAGTGCCGCCCTCCATATAGCGCCGCCTGAGGAGATCAACTCAAGTCGCCTCATGGGATGTGCACCCCTGCCTGAAACCATGAGTGCCATGCGAAAAACAAAAGTATGATACAAGAAGCTGACCATGCACATCGTACAGATGGCATTGCACAATGATTTTGTGCTGTTTCAATGTACAAGCAATATGGTGGCCTTCCTTCATTTTCAAAACGTTGTTATATTTAGGAGGTACTTCTGAAATTGAAGTTAGCCATAGTGTACCAGGGCAACTTTTTCCCGCAGAAAGGGAATAAAACAGAAAAGGTTTCCGATTATGCTCCAAAAGAGGAATATGAAAGATCATAATTTGTCATTGTGAAACTTGCCCTGAGAAACCTGGCCTTTGTATTAAAGGGAACATGTCAGGTCATTTATGCCCCCCCCCCCAAGCTATCACTGTCTGTACCTGCAGCTTCAGAGTGCTTTTGTGGCGCCCCGCACCGAGTGCGTCGCAGCCATAAATGCAGCAGCAATATTCTCTGACCCAGCAGTCATTTGGTTAACTTAGAGATCCATACTCTGCATGCCTCACTTAGCATAGAGGGCCAATCAAGGTCCTGGTGGGCGGAGTGCAAGGGTAGTGTGTAGGAGAAGTACAGACCTTAGACAGTAGAGTCTAGAGAAGGGTCTGGAGAAGCAACAGAACCTAGAAGACCCTCTGCAGATTCCCAGCTCTGCAACCTAAGAGAGGGGGCTCGCACAGTCCCGTGCGGCCCCTGGCCACCTTCTACTGGCCATCTCCCTACCAATCACGGGCATCATTATGCGGGCTCAAAACCATCCCGTGCCCTTACACAGCCGGTTTGCTGGTACCGAAGCTAGCAGCAGTTCAGCTCTGCTATGCGAACCAGAAGAGTGGAGGAGCAGCACCCCACCACCGCCAAATCCAGTCGTCTAACCAGCGTGTACCCACCAAGGGACCCAAGGCTCCCCAAAGCATCCGGAACGTATACCCCGGATAGGGCATTCAAGCAACCTCCCTGTACCCGACCTGGTATGCCTGGGTGACAACGGCAACTTACTTAGTTAGAATGGAGGAACACCGCGGATCTCTGAGGGACACCTATCACTGCTGAGTCCACCCGGTCCACTACCCGTTAACTGTATGCCATGTACTGCTTGCTGGTTACAGTAAAAAGACCCGTTACAGAGACTTACAGTGTCCATGCTTCCTTATGACTACGTCCGTCTGCACACAAGGTAACCCCAGCTGCCGCACAACATCTTAAGCAGCTCCAGCCTCCGGGATCATCGCTTAGCCTGTGGGGAGCGTTCCATCTTGCTGCATTCCATCCCTGGAGGCCCCGCAGCGTCGGTAAAGTTACCGAACTACTCATAGGTGGCGTCACGAAACAATTAACCCCTTAATCTGTTCCCACAAGGCGTCTTCAACTCTTTTGATCTGCACTCAACCGGGCCCCAATACCGGCAGGCGCGGTCCACCCGTGACAAGGAGGAAGAAGCTACTGCCTGTCTAAACGGAGTCCCAGCCACGGTGAGTCACTTTCCTAAGTATCGCAGTCTGAGCTAATGTTGTAATGTTACAGTTGAAAAAAAAAGCATTTATAAACTTACATATTGTCATGTAAATTAGCCACAGACTAGTCTGTAGAGGAGTTCCGTTAGTGTCCATGGCTGTCCATGGCTGTCTTCCTACCGTGTTTTCCATGGTTATCACGCCCCTTTGAGTGTGATAACCTAATTTACAACCACTGTTTTTATCTCCCTCTCTATGCCCAGCTGCATGTATTTCCTGTCCAGGGCATTGTGGGTGACTATTGGGTGTAGTTGTCTGGCTTCAGACTGCGCAGTGCGCATGCTCTGGACCCAGAAAGTGTGCGCCGTGTAACATGGTAAGGGCATAAAATGAAGACTGGCTCACATACAGTGCAGAGCCGAAGATACAGAGGAAAGGCCCTGAGCACTGTGTAGTCTGAAGCCGGACAACTACACCCAATAGTCACCCACAATGTGCCAGACAGGAAATACATGCGGTCGAGTGCATGATAGGGAAGAAGACTGTGCCCAAAGGGGCGTGATAAGCACGGAAAGAAGGTGGCCATGGGCACTAAAACAATGCCCCTACAGAATAGTCTATATAAGTGTATAAATGCTTATTTTCAATTGTAACATTACACTATTAGCTAAGACAGGGATATTTAGGAAAGTACTATGAAGCTGCAGGGATAGCCAGTGATAGCTTGGGGTACATAAACCAGTTGACAGGTTCCCTTTAAGGATTGCTTTAAAGCGTACCACACATCCATGAATTGTTACAATTTGGATTTACCCTGTTAAAACAACACCCTTTTATAGCCTAATGTTCTCTGCATAACTTCCACATACTACCACTATTATAAATTCATACACCAGTAAACCCACAAGTATTATTATTATTATATTATTATTATTATGCCCCTATATACCATAAATTCCTTGAGAGGTTTTGTTTCCAAAATGAAGTCAATACAGGGGGCGTTTCCGCTGTTTTGGCACCTCAAAGGCTCTACAAATGCAACATGGCGCTCATAGACCATTTCATCAATGTCTACAAAATGTGTCCTTTCTGAGCTTGGAAGTGTGTCCAAACAGTATTATTGATGATGACAAGTGTTGTCATTATATGTGCATTTATTGTGTCAGTCTTGTAACTTGTCATTGAGAAAGGTATTTATACGGAAACACATCTGACGGGGCCTAGTGCCCGCTAAGATAGCTGCCTTTATAATTTCATGTGATTTCCAAATAAAATAAAGAAAAATTGGTTGAAATTGGATCAGGTGCCGGCCTCTCTTTACAAGTGAATTCTGTCCAAACAGTAGTTTCTCATCACATAAGGGATATCGAATACATTGCACAACATATTTTGGGTTCCATTTTTATCTGCTACCATTGTGAACATGATACATTTGTGGCTAAAGCAATTTGTTTTGGGGAAAAAGTGTAATTTGTCATTTTCATGGCCCAGCATTATAAAATTCTGTGACGCTCCTGTGGGTTCAAAGTGCTATAAATTTCTTGAAGAATAAAATACTTATACACAGGGCCGTGTCTCTATAATCCTCCATATAGCATAATGTAGCCTCTATAATCCTCCATATAGCATAATGTAGCCTCTATAATCCTCCATATAGCAGAATGTAGCCTCTATAATCCTCCATATAGCAGAATATAGCCTCTATAATCCTCCATACAGTATAATGTGGTCTCTATAATCCTCTCCTCCATATAGTATAATGCGATCACTATAATCCTCCATATAGTGTAATGTAGCTTCTATAACCCTACATATAGCATACTGTGACCTCTATTGTCCTCCATATAGCCCATCCTGGTACATAGCCCCCCATTATGGTACATGCCCCCCATCCTGGCACATAGCTCCCCCATCATGGTGTACAGTCTTCCATCATGGTACATAGCCCCCGTCCATCCTGTTACATCATCCCCCCTTCCTGGTACATGGCTACACATCATGGTACATCATCCCCATCCTGGGTCCATGGCCCCTCCATCCTGGTATATAGCTCCCCCATCTTGGTGTTAGGTCCCCGCATGCTGGTATACAGCCCTCCATCCTGGTATTAGACCCTCCATGCTGGTATATAGCCTCCCAATCTGGTATTAGGCCACCCATGCTTGTAAATAACCCCTCCATTCTGGTATTAGGCCGCCATGCTAGTATATAGCACCTCCATCCTGGTATTGGGTTCACATCCTGGATATGGCCCTCCATCCTGGTATATAGCCCCCCATCCTGGATATAGCCCCCCCATCCTGGTATTAGGTCCCCATGCTGGTATATAGCTACTCCATCCAGTATTAGATCTCCCATTCTAGTATGTAGCCGTTCCATCCTAGTATCAGTCCCCACATTCTGGTACATAGCTCCTCCATCCTGGTATTAGGCCATCCATGCAGATATATAGCCCCTTCATCCTGAATTAGGCCCCCCATGCTGGCGCATACACACAAAAAAAACCTCTTTAACTCACCTTGCCATTGTTCCCAGGACCGGGGTGTCTTCCTGTCTGACTCCCAGGCATCTGATCACGCGAGATTTCAAACATCCTCACTCAGATGCTGGCATTTGAGTTGCACTCGGGGCTCCATCACTATAGGGATGAATTGGCAGCGCTGATGCAGCGTTACCATGCTGGTAACACTGAGTCAAGGCTCCCAAATTGTATGTTTTTAATGGAACCCCCCAGAATGCAGCAAATAGCACTAATCTGATCCTAGCCTAAGGGTGCATGTCTCTCTACATTCCGTGATTATCATGTGCTGGTGGGTATGGTAACCTAATTTCCAAGCACTGTTCCAGCGTTTGAAATCTATGGGGGTCCTCTCTGGTATGACGCGGCGGCATTATTTTCGGTCCTGTGCATTGTGGTGGGGTATTGGGTGTACTGGCTGGCTTAAGAGCATGCGCACTGAGCATTATGAAGCCGCTCAATACCTTGCAATGAAAACCAATGTGCAGCTACGGAAATACACAGAAGAGGGAAAATTACAATTGAGAAGCCGGAAACGTGCTGGGAATTCTATTACTACGCCCACTGGGCGTGATAAAGATGCAAGGGGGGAGATGGAGCCTTGGAGAACGCCCAAACTGACTACATACAGTAGTTAAGATAACTAATTAGCAAACGAACGTGTAAGTCACAAACACTTTTTTTTTTCAACCTTTATAGTATAATTATAGTTCAGACAGGGATGATTAGGGATGTACTAGGAAGGTGCAGAGACAGGTAGTGATAGGTTTGGGGGCAAAAAACAAGCTGACAGGTTCCCTTTAAGGTTTCGCTCAGACTTGTGTATAACAAGTGCAATGCGAGAAAAAAAGGGATTGCACTTAGACCAATGCTATTGAATGAGGCAGTGCAAATCTGGAAAATTGTTATCACCTGCATTGAGCCTGAGGAAAAAATTACATGCTGTGAATGGATGCATAAATTGGGCAAGAGTTGGTTCAAGTCTATAGGTACAAAAAAAAAAATCAGATGCCAAACAGACCATCCTTATGGCACTCGTTTTTACAGACACATTATCATTCTGTAGCAAAGAACACTGTACATGGTCCTGTAAATGAATGTAGAATAATATCTGGTGATGAAAAAATACCGGATAGTATACAGATGGCATATGGATGAAAAGTGAAAACAAAAATTGTCCTGCTTTTCCAGATGGAAATCTGACAGTTTGATTTTGTATGCTAGTGTGAGTGTAGTCCTAAAGTGGAAAACGTTATGAAATGATTCTATCTTGTATTAATAAATGTCGCAGGAGATCTCGATATACGCATGCACTACCTCTGGAACCATTTTAATGAAGACTTGCAAACTGCCCCTAGAGAATCCCACTGCACATGCGCTGCCCTTTACAATGATAGCGGCGACACGAAATTTAAATAAAAAAGTAGGCGGGCAGAGGGGAGGAACCATGTCCCATCCCAATGCACAAGGGATCACGGATGATGTCATTATGGAAAGTTTAGAAGCAGATTATTCAGTAACCAAGGATTAGACCTCTTCAATACAGGTATGCATTTAATCAGCAATACTAAGCCATGTATTTGAATATAGAACAATATTATAGCTAAGGAGACATTAAAAATTGAGATGCTTGGATTATAAATATGTCCATATTGATAGCCACACAGTAGTCACGTCGATGCGTGTCTTTTTTACTGGGTCCCTCTATTTGGATTTATGAACTTCCTTTTGTATGAGCGAGTAGGAACCTGCTAACAGAGAACAGTAACAGCCTAGGCCAGTGGGGGGAGGGTGCACAGCAAAGGGTGTGACCCCATAGTCTAGACAAGAAAAAACTGTGGCACTCCATCATATAATATGTATTGCAGTGTCACCTTTTTTTACTTTGCCTAGGCTGTTATTGTTCTCTCTTAGCAGGTTCCTACTCGAAAAGGAAGTTTTAATATCTAAATATAGGCTGTGACTAAGCGTAAGGACCCAGTAAAAGAGACATGCCTCGATGTGGCTACTGGGCGGTTATCAATATGGCCATATTTATAAGCTAAGTGTCTCAATTTTCTCATGTCTCCTTATCTATAATAGTGTTCTATATTCAATCACATGTCTTAGTATTTCAAAGTGCCGCTGTGTTTTTGTTACTATGCATCGTGTTTGGCGTTGCACCAGTACACATTATATGATGGAGTGCCGCAGGTTTTTTCTTATATTTAAAGGGAACCTGTCACTTCATCTAGCCACCCTAACCTATGAATACCTGTCCCTGCAGCCTCAAACTACTTTATTAACCATCCCTGTCTGAGCTCATAGTGCTGTCTACAAGTTCAATAAATCGTTTTATAAACTTACACTATCCATGTCGGATGGGCGTTCCTAAAGGGGTCTATGTCGGGTAGGCGGTGTCACCAGGGCCACGCTCTCCATGCCTCGCTGTTGAAATTACGCGTAATGCTTCTTCCCTGAGCGTGGTCATGATTCAATTTCCCTGCCCATTTTCGCATCTCTATGACGGGGGTCACATGATGCTGGCATGCACGTCATGAAGGCGGCCTGTGCGCGAGTAAACCCATCGAATTGCACAGGACCGGAAATGACGCGCATGCCAGCATCACGTGACCTGCGTCATAGAAATGTGGAAATAGGTAGGGAATTTGAATCATGACTGCGCTCAGGGAAGAAGCATTATGACCATCAGGGCGTAATTTCAGCAGCGAGACGGGGGGACCGCAGCCCTGGAGACACCGCCTACCCAACATAGAAGCCTTTAGGAACGCCCATCCAACATGGATAGTGTAAGTTTATAAAACAATTTATTGAACTTGTAGACAGCACTAAAAGCTCAGACAGGGATGGTTAATAAAGTAGTTTGAGGCTGCAGTGGCAGGTATTCATAGGTTAGGGTGGCTAGATGAAGTGACAGGTTCCCTTTAATCAGCATCGCAGCACCATTATGGAAGTGGATGAACTTTATAGTGATAAATGCTGCTGACAGGTTCTCTTTAATACCGTAGTTCACAGATCCAATGGACACATACTTTTTATTTTGTTGTATTATCATCAACTTTGATTCAATAATATTCAATTATAGTTTACATATTTCATTAAAATAATGGACTGTGATTTGGTCTTACTAGCTGACATTAATTTAAGCCAAATTCCATATCAGGTCTCCAAATTACCCATAAGGTATATTATGAATCACTCAATGTCACCTACTCGCTTGTTAAGTGTTTTGTGTCTCTGATATCGGCTCTATTACAATCATAGATGAAGCATTGCCTCCTTAGTAACATCTATATTGCTGATGGCCTAAGATAACCAATTTTTTTAAGTTGAAGCGAGATAATGCCACCTTAAACGTCCCCAGACCAAAGAAATAATGAACAACTGAATATTTATTGGGTTCTTGACATTTTGCTAGCTTATATACTGTATTAAACAAAACAAAATTACAGTTATTACTTCTTCACATATCATCTAGCACTCTGTTTAATTTAATTGTGATTTTCCTAAATCGGATCACTTGTATGATCCCTGCTATTCACTAGGCCTGGTATAATTGCTTCTCTTCTGCAGAATGAGCTTACATGCAAGTAATAAGGTAAAAATGGTAATCTGTCTATTTTGAATAAATAATTTATTCGTGGACTATTTTTCGTAACTTAAACCTCCTTAATAGTCTCCAAGGGCTCGGCAAATTCAGCTCCTGTTGTAAAGCCGCGTATTTGATGTATAATTGAAAATCAAACATTCACATTTGCATCAAAGCTACCCTAAAACTGTCTTTGATCACGTATTTTCCTAAATGGATTTAACACTCCTAAAAGAATATGTTCTATTAAAACAGTAACTGGCTAAAAAAAAAAGCAGAAAGCGATTGTTCCCAATGTAACAAGAGCGTAATCTGCTCATTTTGAAAAATAATCCCAAAATACTATTCTGTATCCATGATGGAATAATCTGGCCACCTCCAGAGATCGGCCTATGTGCGCACTTTGTCCACTGATCTCATTCGATACATGATGTTCTACTTAGAGGTTACATTGTACGGCAATCAATATGGATGATGCAATTCTGCCCTTGCAGACCAGTCATCTTGATCTAGTACTGTCAGCACAGCAAATTCCACAAACCTTAAAGAGGTTATTCAGCCTTTCAAAAGTAATGGCCTACCCGAAGGACGTGCCATCAATATCACATCTGTGGGGACCTGACTCTCACCATCCTGCTTTTGAGCTGCTTAAAGGGGCCGTGTGAGCGAAATAGGCTATTCAATGTTTACACCGCCTTACAAGCTGTAATGGATGATGCCATACTGCTGCTGTGCCCCAATACCTGGATTACCAAGTGCTGGTAGGAACAAAAAAGGCTGCAAGCTGATGTAACCATTGAAGAGGCTACAGCGCTTGCCCATGCATTACAGTCACCTGTAGCAGCTGACATGTGGAAGCGCTTACTTTATATACCCCACTAATTATTGAATCATTTAAATCCAGACGTTGAATAAAGCTTTCGACCACCAGGGTTTTGCCACCTAACTTTACATCAACATAATGTAGACACAAAGACTCTGATTCCAGTGCTGAGTCTCTTACTGGGCTGCTTAGTGTAGTTTTGATAAAATCACTGTTTTATCAGCAGGAGATTATCACTAGTAAATCTGTTGCTTTGTAAACCTCCATATTCATGACCTTTATATAACCCCATCACTGATTGGCAGCTTTCTGTGTGTACTGTATATGGGCACAAAGCTGCCAATCAGTGGTGTGGGCATCGTTATACAGAGCTCAGCATTCAGAGAACTGGTTGATCTACAGCACATAAAGCAATGATTTGTTAACAGATTCCCTTTAAGAGATCCATTACTAATGGTTGATAAAAGCTGAACATGCTCAGTCATGAAGAGGCTCTGATAGAAGATGAAGTCGCCGGAGGGTGAGTATAATACGGGGGGAGGACACTTACATTTAAAGCACTACTACACTGGTCAAATAAAAAGAAAAAACTCAGTACCAGTGCTTTAATAAGCATACACAAGTACAACAGAATTTCCTATGTCTTCTGTGTGCTGTTTTATGTATGGTATTATATTGCATAATGGGTTAATTTTTCTGTTACCTCACCTGTACATTTTTCATTTTATTCTATTTGTAGGTCTTGGGTGTTTGGTTTCTAAGGGCCCTTTGACACTGCGTTCTTCCCCACATTCGGAGGTCCTGTTGGTGACTCCATCTGCACTATTATAGTCAATGGCTTCATTGGTGCTGTCACGATGGTCTCTCTTACCTGGGAGACTTGTGACTGGTTTGGGACCACTGTCTCATGTCTGTATTGAGACTTCATATTAAATATATTTTTATCCTTTGGCAGTGTTAGAGTTAATATCAGTTTCTGTTTTTAGCAAGCTTCTCTAGTCTCTTTTCAGGTGTGGCAACTTTGTGATCACTCCCATCCCCTTTATATGGCCACATAATTCAGCTTCCTTGCTGGTGATTGAACTCATTCCTGGCCTGACTACTTGAGGTGAAGGAGCTTCTCTGGAGAGCTGACCGATGCCAAGCCATCTGCTCTCTAGGAGAGTGGCAACAGGTGTGAAGTTGTCTTGATGTTTTCTCTATCTATCTCACCTTCCCCTTTTGTCATTTTCATTTCAGTGGCTGGGACTAGTGCTCCTGCCGGCCATCTCCGTATTGAGGAGATCCTGCTCGGCGACAGGGTGCAAGAGCCTGTATAGGGACGGTAGGGAGATCAGGGCAATCACAGGTGAGCACAGGAGGTGTCATTTTCCCCATTTCTTAAGAGCAGCCCCCCCACTGTATTTGTCCCCCTCGGCATTTTTCCCTGTGTGTCATAGAATGTAGTGCTCTGGACACCGTTGGTCTGTGCACCACTGTCACGCATTGTTTCTGGGTGTCTTCCTACGCACAGTGTGACAGGTGCATATGTCCAAATCTCATTTTGCAGGGGGGTTTGGACGCACTGAACATGGGGAAGACTGTAGAGTGAAAGGGCCTTCAATATGGCATAACTGTATGATCTTGTTACTATCAAACTTGAACCATTAGTAGGGTGTAAAAGATATTAAAGGGAACCTGTCACCTAATCTATGGCCCCTAAACTATCACTACCTGCCCCTACAGACCCTAACTAGCTCCCTAACCATCCCTGCCTGTCCTAATAGGGCTTTATATAAGGTGAAATAAACACTTTAGAAACTTACATGATCAGTGGCAGTGGGGCGTTCCTGACAGTAGGGCGGGGTCCTCAGAGCCGCGCTCCCCCCGCCTCGCTCCCTTCCTAACGCCCTAATGGGCGGCATTGTGGATTTGAAGAGCGGAGGAGCCCAGTGGAATCATCCCGCCCCGCTCTTCATGACGCGGACCGGAAACCGCGTCATTTCCGGTCCGCGCATGCCCAGTGCGGTGGATGAAGCCGACGCGAGTCCCGGCGTCGCTAAGCAACGATCGGGAGCGTCTTCTGAAGGTGAGTATCGGCGGACCCCCCCCTCCCAAAACTGCACATATATATGTGTGTGTAATCCACATGTATATATGGATTACACACACATATATATATATATTCACTTTGACTAGGCACATTTCATATGTGCATCTATATATTATATATAGATGCACATATATATATAATTAGATTATATATATGTGTGCATGTGTTTTATATATATATATATATATATATATATATATATATATATATATATATTTATATATATAATATATATGCACACACACACAAAAAAAATAATATATAGATATAGTGTTAGAGTATATATATATATTTGCATGTATATGTGCACATACATATATATATATATATATATATATATATATATATATATATATATGTATATATAATCTATGTATGTGCACATATACATGCAAATATATATATATACTCTAACACTATATCTATATATTACTTTTTTGTGTGTGTGTGCATATATATATATATATATATATATATGTATGTAATTATATATACACATATATATATGTGTGTATATATGGTTAGATAGATTTTATATATATATATATATATGAATATATATATATATACGGAAATATATAGTAAATTACACATATTATGCATATGTGTGTAAATGTATATACATATACATATATGTGGATACTAAGACATATAAATATATATGTATATGTGTGCATATGAATATATACACACGTGTATACATATGATTAGCCACATATATACATAATGTGTGTATATAGTAATATATATCTGTATCTATAGATATGTATATATACACATGTATATATATCTATATGCACAGAAATACATACACATATATATATATATATATACACACACACACAGATACACACAGATACACACACATTCTTATACACACATACATATACGTGTGTATGTATATATATATATATGTATAAATACATAGCTGTGTATACAGACATACATATCAGTATACACACATTATCTATGTATATGTGTGCATGTATATATATATATATACTTGTGTGTGTGTATATGTGTATATACAAACATATATATATATATATATATATATATTTTGTAGAGAGAGAGACTGAGGGTGAGAGGGTCTGTGAGTTTTGTGTAACGCTGTGACTTGGGTGACGCAGTAAACTTCACCTGAGGTCAGAGTTAATCCTCGTCACTCTATCTGACCTCAGGTGATCTACACTGATGTCACCCTGTTCACATCGGTAACAGAAAACTCACTCAATGGGGGTCACGCTGTGAAGTGGGAAGTTTCACATGAGGTCAGAGAAACACATTGCTTTATCCGACCTCAGGTGACACAGACCATGAATGCTTCACTGCACGAGCCTTCAAATATAATTTTTAGGGAATCTTCACTAACGGACGGACCTCTACCAGGATCCTGGATGGGTATGTGGGAGTAATAAAGATGGAGTCAAAATACGTGTTTGTGTTTTTTGTTGTAATAAAAATTTTTTTCTCGGTGTTGTGTCTTCTTTACTACTAAATAGAGATTCATAATGGCCGTGTCTAACATTGGCGCGACATTATAAATCTCGGGCTTAGTGCCAGCTGCTAAAATAAAGGTGGCATTAACCCCTTATTACCCAGTCTGCCACCGCCACAGGGCAGCTGGAAGAGCTGGGTACAGCTCCAGAATATTGCACTTCTATAAAAGCGCAATATTCTGGGGCGGCTGCGAGCTGCAATTCTCAGCGGGGGAGGCCCAGAACGCTTGGGCCTCCCTACGCTGGGGATTCCAGCCCTCAGCTGCCTACTTGTACCTGGCTGGCAAAGAAAAATGCGGCGAAGCCCCACGCCGTTTTTTTTTCTTGCCAGCCAGGTACACCTAGGTAGTTGGGGGTGGATGGCAGCTCCCAGCTGCCTAGTTGTACCTGGCTGGCAAAGAAAAATGCGGCGAAGCCCCACGCCGTTTTTTTTCTTGCCAGCCAGGTACACCTAGGTAGTTGGGGGTGGATGGCAGCTCCCAGCTGCCTAGTTGTACCTGGCTGGCAAAGAAAAATGCGGCGAAGCCACACGCCGTTTTTTTTTCTTGCCAGCCAGGTAGACTAAGACAGCTGTAGGCTGCCATCCACCCCCAACTACCTAGGTGTACCTGGCTGGCAAGAAAAAAAGCGGCGTGGCGCTTCGCCACATTTTTCTTTGCCAGCCAGGTACAACTAAGCAGCAGCGAGCTGCCATCCACCCCCAACTACCTAGGTGTACCTGGCTGGCAAGAAAAAAAGCGGCGTGGCGCTTCGCCACATTTTTCTTTGCCAGCCAGGTACAACTAAGCAGCAGCGAGCTGCCATCCACCCCCAACTACCTAGGTGTACCTGGCTGGCAAGAAAAAAAACGGCGTGGGGCTTCGCCGCATTTTTCTTTGCCAGCCAGGTACAACTAGGCAGCTGAGGGCTGGAATCCCCAGCGTAGGGAGGCCCAAGCGTTCTGGGCCTCCCCCGCTGAGAATTGCAGCTCGCAGCCGCCCCAGAATATTGCGCTTTTATAGAAGCGCAATATTCTGGAGCTGTACCCAGCTCTTCCAGCTGCCCTGTGGCGGTGGCAGACTGGGTAATAAGGGGTTAATGCCACCTTTATTTTAGCAGCTGGCACTAAGCCCGAGATTTATAATGTCGCGCCAATGTTAGACACGGCCATTATGAATCTCTATTTAGTAGTAAAGAAGACACAACACCGAGAAAAATTTTTTTATTACAACAAAAAACACAAACACGTATTTTGACTCCATCTTTATTACTCCCACATACCCATCCAGGATCCTGGTAGAGGTCCGTCCGTTAGTGAAGATTCCCTAAAAATTATATTTGAAGGCTCGTGCAGTGAAGCATTCATGGTCTGTGTCACCTGAGGTCGGATAAAGCAATGTGTTTCTCTGACCTCATGTGAAACTTCCCACTTCACAGCGTGACCCCCATTGAGTGAGTTTTCTGTTAGGGCCGCTTTACACACACCAACTTCTGTGTCCAACTTGTGAACAGATCTCTGGTTGCAGTGAAATCATGGACACATTGTTCTATTTGTACACAGCCACAAAATGGAATAATGTGTCCATGGTTTCACTCCAACCAGAGATCTGTTCAGAAGTTGGACACAGAAGTTGGTGTGTGTAAAGCGGCCCTTACTGATGTGAACAGGGTGACATCAGTGTAGATCACCTGAGGTCAGATAGAGTGACGAGGATTAACTCTGACCTCAGGTGAAGTTTACTGCGTCACCCAAGTCACAGCGTTACACAAAACTCACAGACCCTCTCACCCTCAGTCTCTCTCTCTACAAAATTATATATATATGTTTGTATATACACATATACACACACACAAGTATATATATATATACATGCACACATATACATAGATGTGTGTATACTGATATGTATGTCTGTATACACAGCTATGTATTTATACATATATATATATACATACACACGTATATGTATGTGTGTATAAGAATGTGTGTGTATCTGTGTGTGTGTGTATATATATATATATATATTATATATATATATATATATATATATATATATATATATATATATATGTATTTCTGTGCATATAGATATATATACATGTGTATATATACATATCTATAGATACAGATATATATTACTATATACACACATTATGTATATATGTGGCTAATCATATGTATACACGTGTGTATATATTCATATGCACACATATACATATATATTTATATGTCTTAGTATCCACATATATGTATATGTATATACATTTACACACATATGCATAATATGTGTAATTTACTATATATTTCCGTATATATATATATATATATATAAAATCTATCTAACCATATATACACACATATATATATATATATATATGTGTGTATATATAGTTACATACATATATATATATATATATGCACACACACACAAAAAAGTAATATACAGTTAGGGCCAGAAATATTTGGACAGTGACACAATTTTCGCGAGTTGGGCTCTGCATGCCACCACATTGGATTTGAAATGAAACCTCTACAACAGAATTCAAGTGCAGATTGTAACGTTTAATTTGAAGGGTTGAACAAAAATATCTGATAGAAAATGTAGGAATTGTACACATTTCTTTACAAACACTCCACATTTTAGGAGGTCAAAAGTAATTGGACAAATAAACATAACCCAAACAAAATATTTTTATTTTCAATATTTTGTTGCGAATCCTTTGGAGGCAATCACTGCCTTAAGTCTGGAACCCATGGACATCACCAAATGCTGGGTTTCCTCCTTCTTAATGCTCTGCCAGGCCTTTACAGCCGCAGCCTTCAGGTCTTGCTTGTTTGTGGGTCTTTCCGTCTTAAGTCTGGATTTGAGCAAGTGAAATGCATGCTCAATTGGGTTAAGATCTGGTGATTGACTTGGCCATTGCAGAATGTTCCACTTTTTTGCACTCATGAACTCTTGGGTAGCTTTGGCTGTATGCTTGGGGTCATTGTCCATCTGTACTATGAAGCGCCGTGCAATCAACTTTGCAGCATTTGGCTGAATCTGGGCTGAAAGTATATCCCGGTACACTTCAGAATTCATCCGGCTACTCTTGTCTGCTGTTATGTCATCAATAAACACAAGTGACCCAGTGCCATTGAAAGCCATGCATGCCCATGCCATCACGTTGCCTCCACCATGTTTTACAGAGGATGTGGTGTGCCTTGGATCATGTGCCGTTCCCTTTCTTCTCCAAACTTTTTTCTTCCCATCATTCTGGTACAGGTTGATCTTTGTCTCATCTGTCCATAGAATACTTTTCCAGAACTGAGCTGGCTTCTTGAGGTGTTTTTCAGCAAATTTAACTCTGGCCTGTCTATTTTTGGAATTGATGAATGGTTTGCATCTAGATGTGAACCCTTTGTATTTACTGTCATGGAGTCTTCTCTTTACTGTTGACTTAGAGACAGATACACCTACTTCACTGAGAGTGTTCTGGACTTCAGTTGATGTTGTGAACGGGTTCTTCTTCACCAAATAAAGTATGCGGCGATCATCCACCACTGTTGTCATCCGTGGACGCCCAGGCCTTTTAGAGTTCCCAAGCTCACCAGTCAATTCCTTTTTTCTCAGAATGTACCCAACTGTTGATTTTGCTACTCCAAGCATGTCTGCTATCTCTCTGATGGATTTTTTCTTTTTTTTCAGCCTCAGGATGTTCTGCTTCACCTCAATTGAGAGTTCCTTTGACCGCATGTTGTCTGGTCACAGCAACAGCTTCCAAATGCAAAACCACACACCTGGAATCCACCCCTGACCTTTTAACTACTTAATTGATTACAGGTTAACGAGGGAGACGCTTTCAGAGTTAATTGCAGCCCTTAGAGTCCATTGTCCAATTACTTTTGGTCCCTTGAAAAAGAGGAGGCTATGCATTACAGAGCTATGATTCCTAAACCCTTTCTCCGATTTGGATATGGAAACTCTCATATTGCAGCTGGGAGTGTGCACTTTCAGCCCATATTATATATATAATTGTATTTCTGAACATGTTTTTGTAAACAGCTAAAATAACAAAACTTGTGTCACTGTCCAAATATTTCTGGCCCTAACTGTATAGATATAGTGTTAGAGTATATATATATTTGCATGTATATGTGCACATACATAGATTATATATATATATATATATATATATATATATATATATATGTATGTGCACATATACATGCAAATATATATATATACTCTAACACTATATCTATATATTATTTTTTTTGTGTGTGTGTGCATATATATTATATAAATATATATATATATATATATATACACATGCACACATATATATAATCTAACTATATATATATGTGCATCTATATATAATATATAGATGCACATATGAAATGTGCCTAGTCAAAGTGAATATATATATGTGTGTGTAATCCATATATACATGTGGATTACACACACATATATATGTGCAGTTTTGGGAGGGGGGGGTCCGCCGATACTCACCTTCAGAAGACGCTCCCGATCGTTGCTTAGCGACGCCGGGACTCGCGTCGGCTTCATCCACCGCACTGGGCATGCGCGGACCGGAAATGACGCGGTTTCCGGTCCGCGTCATGAAGAGCGGGGCGGGATGATTCCACAGGGCTCTCCCGCTCTTCAAATCCACAATGCCGCCCATTAGGGCGTTAGGAAGGGAGCGAGGCGGGGGGAGCGTGGCTCTGAGGACCCCGCCCTACTGTCAGGAACGCCCCACTGCCACTGATCATGTAAGTTTATAAAGTGTTTATTTCACCTTATATAAAGCCCTATTAGGACAGGCAGGGATGGTTAGGGAGCTAGTTAGGGTCTGTAGGGGCAGGTAGTGATAGTTTAGGGGCCATAGATTAGGTGACAGGTTCCCTTTAAAACTTAATTTGAATCAATTGTGATCTTTATTTTAAAGCGTTTTGTAGCTAAACTCGCTCCTTCCTCAGAAAAAAAATCACATACAATTGATGTGATTTTTTCTGAGGAAGGAACGAGTTTAGCTACAAAATGCTTTAAAATAAAGATCACAATTGATTCAAATTAAGTTTTAATATCCCTTCCAGACGGCGTGGCTTATACACACTTTCTATAACAGCTCAAGTTTGCTTTTCCTCGAAGAGGCTTCCGCTTTCGTGTATATACGCTGTTATAGTTGGTTGTGTCTTATACAACCACATAAGGAAAGCCTATTGGCTCTATCTTTTATTTTCCTACCTACATTGATAAGATCCTATTGGAGCTATTTGTCTTTTCCAGCTCTTGTGTCATTCTTAATACCATCAAGAAAACAGTGGAGAAGACCGAGGTGGACCGACCTAGGCTTGCATAAGATCGATCTTCCTACAGAGCGTTTTCACGTCGCCACGGCTCAAGATCTAGCTGAAGGATGTAAAAATAAAAGTGTTTACCACTAGCCAAGTTCTCTGGTCCTTTCTATCACACACTAAAGAACTTGAAAAAAACTAAAAAAAAGCAATGGTAGAGTTGTGGGGATTTTTTTATTCACTATTTCACTACACTATTTTTTCCATTTTCCAGTACATTGCATTGTAAAAATGAGGGGTGACATTCAAAATTACAACTTGGCGTCGCACAAAAAAATAAGCCTTTACACATCCTCAAACGTGTGAATCAAAGTAACAACTGTATAGGGATAACTAAGTGTTACCATTCCCCTTGTCCATACTGTCACCACACACTCAGACACTGTTAGCATTGATTACACAAAGCTAAAGTGCACGGGAACATTTCCCTTTGACAATGGTAACGGGACCAACCATTGTAGTATCCATTAATGCTGGGGCTTCTGCGGGAGAAATGGGGCTCTGAAGAGCTGCAGCTAAACTGAGCAATGGTCAATCATAGACATTGCTGCATCAATCATTCTAATAGAAGCATCGAAGATCCAAACACAGTGCTCGGCAATATCCGCCGCTCCCATTTGGAATGAATGGTACAGTAGTGGAAATAATCGACTTGCACTACATTTAGCTGAAGCTCCTAAGAGGCCTTGTTCTTGGGATTAGTGGGGGCTACAGCGGTCAGACCCCCAGTGATTGAAAAGTTATCCTATAACCCATGCATATGTGGCACCCCAAGGGTTAATATGCCACAGAAACAACACAGGTTTAATCCCCACACAACACTACACTAGAAAGTGGAAGGAGCTTAGCTGGCACCTGCACTAGTGGGAGGAGCTAAAGTTGTTTACCACAAAACAAGAGTGACAGTTAGTTCAGAGGAGAGTCTGGAGTTGAGTCTGGAGCAGGAGCAGAACAAAGTGTCAGTGGAGGTCCTGAGAGGTCTGAGGAAAGGAGACAGATTAACAGAGGAACATACCCGGGATAAAGAGTTACCCCAAAAGCTTGATCCCGGGGAGGCGCTTAAGACGGATACCGGATCCGAGGCTGTGCATGAGACAGACAGGACAGTAAACACCGGCATAGTGAAGGTCCACCATCTTCACCACACCATAGCAAAGCAACACGAAGGAGTCAGTGACACAGAGGACTCAAGTTGCCCAGCATATTGGTACCCGTGAGCAGAGACAGGGCCAGCAGTATAGCTACAAGCAGCAGCAGGGCCACACACAGCGTTTAAGTAGGAAGCCAAGGACCCGGTCAGGGTGAGAGCAACCTGGTACAGACTCCGTGGACAATACTGTGTAATACCATCTGCCAGTAAAGACTTGAAGAACAACAGAAACCGTGAGTGTGTGTGTCATCCTTATGCTGAAGCCCCACTTGCCCTCATAGACTGCAAATACTTCTACTCTCATCATCTCTATTGCTACTCCTACTCTCCTGCAGCATCAATAACATCCACACAGACTTTAACTACCTCTACCACTGCCCCGGGGAACCCCGTTCTGCCCACAGGAACTATTCCATCCAAGCTGCTAACCCATCATCCCCGGAGGTTCTGCAGCAGCAGCGGCCCCATTACTGGCCGCATATAGTGGGTGGCGTCACGAGTGACAAATCCCCTGTAAATAACCCCCCATTTTATTGTGCGGGCCCGGGACACGGTCCGGACCAGGACCGCCGTGACATCCCCCAGCAGCACCCCGGTCCGGCACCGAGTGCCCCGTCCCGAGGTGCTCCACACATAGAAGGTAACTGTTAATCTTCAGAACACCTCTACACTCCTTTAAAGGCTATATCTGGGATTTACAGAAAAAAAATGTACCCAAGCACTAACAGGCAGGTAGTTGCCACCCACCTGCCTGTTGTGCTCACCGTCATTCTCCACCACCATAGAGCGGGCACAGACCACTCCTAACGGGAACAGCATGGCCGTGTAAACAGAGCGGCAGCTTCTTTTCCGCTCTGCTCTGTGGAAGGGGCAGGATAGCCGACGTTATGCTGATTGACAGCTGGCTCCCTGTTCCCTAATTGAGGAAATCGTCTGTCAATCACTATGACGTAGGGCATTAACGCCTATCAACACAGCGGACGTGATCTTGGTGGAAGCCGCAAAATCGCCAACAGGAGCATTCTAAGACTGCTCCGTGTCGGTGGAGAACAGCGCAGGCCACAACAGGCAGGTATGTGGCAGCTAACTGCCTGTTAGTGCTTAGGCACATTTTTTTTCTAAATCCCGGATTTCCCTTTAAAGGGAACTGGTCATCTGATCCATGCTGTCTAAAAAGCGGACAGAACAAATTAGAGCCTGGCTGCACAATTGAGAGCCTGGCTGCACACTTGTAGCCAGGTATATTTTCTCTAAAAAGGAACTGGCACTTAAGAGAATATATAGTTAGAAGATCTAGTCAGGGACCATAGCAATAGATAAGACACTAGTACTACTCCTCCCAGCACCACTGCATGTGACTGACAGATTTCTTTCACTTGTATACATCGGGAGAAACCTGTCAATCGCCTATCGCAGTGCTGGGGTGAGTTGGCAGAGCCAGAATTGTCTCATCTTCGGCTATAATACCCGGCGGAGCTTCTTAAAATAGAAATTGTACAATCATGAATATGGGCTTTGATTCATGCTGCCAGTGGCTTGAGCATGTTGAATCAGATGACAGGTTCCCTTTAAGAATTGTTATTTTATAGGAATACAAGAGAGTTGACAGGTCATTTTATTAATGTGCTCGTAAAATGTTATATCTACAGTTTACGTCTAAGCTCAACTCCGGTAGACATGAGAGCACCTTGACGCAGGTTATCGGGCTTACATTGCAATGGCCAATGAATCAACTAAGATTCTCATTGTTTCATTGTGTATCCTGAAGCAGTTTCTGCAATGCCAATTCTCCTCATCCAAATTTGCATTAGTTTCCTATATGTCAGTCATTCATTCTTTAGCCAATATGTCATTTGTAATGTTTAGTGTGCAGCGGATAACTATTTATTGCATATTGTCTTTTTCCCGCTAGCACCTTTACATGTAGGTGTGCCAGTCATCTTTAATATAAGCTCAATCCTTCAGCATCTGCAAATGTCATAGCCCTTATCATGGAACCAACAAACCAAATGAGTCAGTGTGTCCATTAGTAACATGCATTGCAAATCATCATCATGTTATGATAAGCCATCAATCTACTCATGTCATTTCCATTCATTGCAGCAGGCCTAAATCTAAAACCCTGGGAACAAATAATCCAGAAGACAAATTTGCAGCTGTCAATAATAAAGAGGCTTTTAATAATGGAGAACATGATGTAGTTAAGGATTAGCAAAATGAAACAGCACTTTATCTTACAATGTGGAGGCAAGAAACTCTGTATTCCTGTAAGCGATTTTCATCTTGATGAAACAAATGACTTTAGAAATATGGGTGAGTAAAGATGTTCTCTGCTTCTTGAAGATCTACAGGAGGCAATTAAAGTTTGGGTATTTTTAGAAAACAGTCATTGCAGTGAACCTGAAATTGTCTGAGGACATAGAAAAAGGTGACTGCAAATGCTAAGAAATATTTTATAATAAGTAAAAAATATTGTATCCAGTTGATAATCTATAGGGGTCTCCATGTATTGCCCATAATTAATGAATAATGTCTATATGTGAAAAATCAGAGGGTAGTATACTGGGCCAACCACTACAATCACATAAAACGAAAAAGCTTGGATAATCTGTAATAGGAAAGTATGAAACCTGATAAATTATTATTATCTACAATGAACACCCTATTCATAAATATGGACAAAACCTGAAGGGCAGCAATACTGGCGCAGATATAGAGTTGCAGACTTATTATAGAGAAGGGGTCTCAAACACAGGGCCCGCAGTATGCCTGCAGCCCCTGGGGATTCACTGTGGGGCCCGCAGCACCTTGGACAACTTAATGATGATGATTAGGGCAGGTCCAGTGCAAGGGGCTGCCGCGGTCCTATGACTTCTGGCCTCCGCTAGGTAATGACTTCCTCCAGCTGCCACTCAGACAAGCTCTGTTGCTTAGCAAGATCAATGCAAGCTGCTGGCCAATCCGAGGACCGCAGCTGATGTCGGCGTATGACGTCACCTGTGGGCCTCTAGCTGGCGGCTTGCATTGATCTTGCTGAGTGACAGAGCTTGTCTGAGTGGGCGCTGGAGGAAGTTATAGGTGTGTGAGAGTGAGTGAGTGTGTGTGTGTGTGTGTGTGTGTGTGTGTGTGTGGAAAAAAGAAGGTGGACCAGGATAGGGGACATCACTAGAAAAGTGGATCAGGATGGGTGACATCACTGGAAATGGGGATCAGGATGGAGGATATCACTACAAAATGGGATCAGTATGAGGGACTTCATTTCAAAAGGAGATCAGCATGACTTCAAGATGGGAACAAGAGTGGGACATTACTACAAGAAGGAGATCAGGATGGGGACATTACTATAAGAGGAGAACCAGGATGGGGACATTACTACAAGGAGGGGACCAGTATGGGGATGTGGCGCCCGAGGGTCCGGTTGCCACAGTACTGTGCTTGGAAGCAAGGGAGGGTACCCACACTAGGTGAACCACTCAAACATACACAACACCTTCCCAACTCCAGACCAGAAGGGGGAGCTCTAATCCCGAGTTAAGGGCAGGTCCTCCATAAATTCTGGTCTTGGGGCGGCGTTAGGAAGTTCAGTTCCTAGGAGGACTGTGGACGACATCCTGCGACGGAAGCCGTGTTAGGCTCATCCGAGGATACTGACTAGCCAATGTTAGGGACCCGTAGGTGAGGGTCTTATGAAGTGGAGGAGTTGGTGTGGAGTCTGGAGCCAGTACCAGCTCGCCCCAGCACCAAGCACAAGATGGACACTGGAGTCCGAGGTCGCAAGGGACTTTATGCCCAGCAACCAACACCAGAGGGCGGGTGATTCCAAGTCGCTCGCTCACCAAGTCATACGGGCCAGGACAGAAGGAGAGAGGACAGGTTCACAGCATAGCTTCAAGCAGCCAGAGCCCACCGAAAGCAGAGCAGTAGGGAGGCCTCATAACTCACCAGTTGTGGAAAACCTCGACTTGCTTCCAGGCTCCGGACCCCTAACACCACTTGTGGACAGTGCCCTGGACACACCTGCTACTTTCTTCAGTAAAGGTAAAGGAGACTGTCACCCATGTGTCTGTCAGCTATTTCGTAAACTAAGTCATGCACCTCCAAAAAGATTATCACCTCCATAGACTGTTCGGTTGCCCTGGGGACTCTCTTCCTGTGGAGAGGTAAACCATCACCGCTGCTAAACCATCATCCCCAGAGGTCCCGTCTGCAGCAGCGGCCCTACAGGCCGCCTTCCACGGGTAGTGTCACGACGCAAACTCTTTTATTTTACTTTTATTTTTATTTTCATCCCTTTTCCAAATAACGTGTTTTTACTGATCATCCGACGAGGGGACCACGGATTGGATCACGCCACGTCGAGAGGACCTGTTTCCAAGTACCCCACGGTCCCCGCTGGGACGAGTCAGCTTTCTGGCATCATGAATAGGATCTACCGACCCAGTATTATAGGGTCTTCTGTGCCTTAGACTGTATTGAACTGTGAACAATCACCATTTTTCTTTTCGCTCCACGTGGCGGCTGGGAAAGCGAGGGGGCATGCCGCCGTGGGCGGGCCGCAGAAAGGGCATGGATGCAGACAAAGGCCCCACGCTCTGACGTCAGCCCATGCAACACCAGAAATCCTGCGCCGGAAGACCCCTGGCAGGAAGGCCCCAGCCGAAAATTCAGGACTTGTGCCAAATTCTGCGCCAGCTGAAAGCCGAGTCAGGGCTGCAGTTCACCAAGGGGGAGAATGATGTCCGCCCCCATCGAGGAGCAGCCCGCGGGGATGCGACCCACAGCGTCTGGGATGCCGCCGCCGGGGAGGAGGCCGCGGCACCTCCGGCCGCCGCCATCTTGCCGTTCACCATGCCGTACCTCCCGGGCGCGTCATGTCTCCCGCAGTATTCAGGTGAGCCCGATACCCTCAGTGACTTCCGAGTACGGATGAAAAGTGTTGGGGGTGTAACCTATGACGGAAGAATAGCACGTGACTGTGTTGGCCAGCAGCACTGACAGGTGAGGCCAGCTGCAAGACGAAGGCCTGGTCAACCACTGATAAAAAGACAGTGAAACAAATATTTGCTAAACTAAAAGAGGCCTTTGAGACACGGATAGCCGCTGAGCTAAAGGGTGTAAGCAAGGGGTGCAGGAAAGTGTGCGCAGATATGCTTTGACTTTACAAGAGGCGCTTAGGCCCATGAAGCAGTCCAACCCTGAGAGTGCGCCGAATGAGAGCAAACTGTTGACTGCCCAATTAATCGAGGGCCTGTGGGACCCAGCCAATAAGATCCAGCTGCGACCCTGGCCATGCAGCACCCAGGGATAGACTTTACAGACTTTAAAGATCAGGCCATCCAACTGCTGAGAGACACCACCGTCAGCAGCCTCGCTCACTCACAGTGGCTGGCCTTAACCTTCCATACGGAGATGGCGCCCTCTTCCCTGACCTCAGGGCCAGTACACAGACTTTAGAGCCCCTGACTCCCGAGGCCATGCACCTCCAGTTGCAGCAGCTGACCCATAAGATGGCACACCTGGTAAAGTTGTGAAAGCCATCCAAGGAAACGGATCGCCAGAGAGGATCCACCTAGCCTCCAGCCCGGATGACGTCTCATGGATGTGCCAGAGGAGGTACCCTACCAAGCGAGGACGACCAACTGACTGCTATGACATATGACAAAACTTCCTGTTTGTGGCACATTTGTATATGGGAGGAGGAAATCTTTTCCAGATGGGTGGTGACCATTGCGGCCATTTTGAAGTCGGACATTTTGGATGCAACTTTATTTTTTTTCAATGGGAAGAGGGTCATGTGACACATCAAACTTACTGATAATTTAATAAGAAAAACAATGGTGTGCTTGGCTTTAATGTAACTTTATTCTTTCATGAGTTATTTACAAGTTTCTGTTTTGTTTTAAGCCATTGATATGACGCAGAGGTTAACACGTGAGAAGCGGATAGAAATTATGTTGATGTCTGGTGAACGCAGTACTCGGGTCATTGCAGCAAATTTCAATGCAAGAGACCCTACGAGGCCACCCATCTCCCATGCTACAGTTAGCAAACTGCTTGCCAAATTTCATGAAACAGGTTCAGTGTTGGATTTGCCAAAATGTGGACGCAAGAAAACTGTCACTAATGAAAAAACATCAGTGGCTGTCCTAGCTTCATTCAACAAAAGCCCACAGCGTAGCACTCGCCGCATGTCACTGGAGAGTGGCATCAGTCGAACAACCCTTCAGCAGATATTAGCTACTGACAAATGACACCCTTACAAAATCTAGCTGCTGCAGCATCTCAACGAGCATGACCCAGATCGGTGCACTAAATTTGCAGAATGGGCAAAACAAAAATTGGAACAGAACCCTCAGTTTACACAGAACATTATGTTCAGTGATGAGGAAAACCTTTTGGTGAATGGTGAAGTTAACAAACAAAACCACCGCTATTGGTCTGACACTAACGCACAGTGGATAGATCCCTCCAAGACTGTCGGAACATAACAATTGATGGTATAGTGTGGTATATCAGGTACAAAGATAGTATGGCCATTCTTCATCAATGGAAACCTCAGTGCCACTGGATATCTGAAATTGCTACATGATGTGTGTTGCTCTCTTTATGCGCTGAAGACGGCATGTCTGAGTTTTTCCAACAAGATGGTGCACCACCACATTATGGGTGACAAGACCAAGCATTCCTACACGAACAGTTTCCTGGAAAGTGGGTTCGTCGTTGTGGGCCAGTTGAATGTCCACCAAGGTCTATCGATCTTGCCCCCTTAGACTTTTATCTTTGGGGTCATCTGAAGGCAATTGTCTATGCTTGAAGATATGATATTTGCAGCATCTGAAACATTGGATACTGGAGGCCTGTGCTAGCATTTCTTCTGGGGTGTTGCTATCATTGTGTCAATAGTGGGAGAAGAGGGTTGCATTGACAATCCAACACAATGGGCAGTACTTTGAACACATTTTATAAGTGGTCATAGACTTGTAAATAACTCATGAAAGAATAAAGTTACGTTAAAACCAAGCACACCATTGTTTTTCTTATGAAATTCTCAATGAGTTTGATGTGTCAGTGACCCTCTTCCCATTGAAAAAACTTAAAGTTGGATCCAAAATGGCTGACTTAAACCAGCTGCCATGGTCACCACCCATCTGGAAAAATGTTCCCCCTCCCATTTACTAATGTGCCACAAACAGGAAGTTGATATCACCAACCACTCCCATTTTACTTAGGTGTATCCACAGGCCCACCCTGTAAAAAAGGGCAGATAATTTAGAAATAAAGGTGCTATAAACAAAATAACTATTTAGCATATGCACTTTATAAACACACCATCCAATAAAAATGAGTGATTAGTTTTCTATCTTTTTGAAGTAGTAGGTGGCAAAAACAAAATGCTTGTGTAATTTCGATTAAAGTGCTATACGGTAGTTTACAGATGTTTAATTAAACAAAGAAATGTTCTGAAGTTGGCTAGGGATAATTTAATAGATACTACTTGCCAAAGCAACTAATCCCCTAAACTAAAGACTAATTAAAAAGTAACTTTTAATATTTCTAATTAATAAATAAGGGTGCACAAAACAGATATGATCAAAGCACTAATTGAAGTGATACAAGCTCTCTCTGAGTGGATATGTCAGTCTTGACAAATAGGTTGGTTATTCTAAAGGTGTTTAAGGTTATATACGGTATCTATAAAATCCTACAGTCCATATACCATGGTATAAACTGATTGTATTAGGAGTAATCAGAGACAATCACTGCACTTGTAGTTAAAAGTAAACATTTTACAACCTCAACATATTTCACCACATTGATGTCATCAGGGGAATGAGGCTCAAATTAATTAAGGCAGGGATGTCCAACTCCCGGCCATGTCATGTTTTCAGGATTTCCCTAGTATTAGTATCATCACCAATGCAGGTGATTATATTATCATCTGTGCAATACTAAGGCTGGCTTCACATTGTGGTCAGGTCCGATCCGGAGCGGTCAGTGGTGAACCTGACAGCCCCGGACCGGATCTGGAGCCCTCCGGTCCGGTGTGCAGCCGGATGCTGCAGAGCTCAGATGTCCCCTGCGAAGTGGTGCTGAACCGCTTCACAGGGGACAGCTCCCTGGTGCTGAAGTTCAGCGTAGCTCACACTGAACTTCAGCCGCAGGTGTCCGATTCCCGGATCCTCCCGGATCTGGGCAATCTGGCCCCATAGACTCCCATGTTAGGGAGCGCTGGATTGCCCCAGATCCAGAAGGGTCTGGGAGAATCCGATTTGGGGAGATTTTTCTCCCAGGACACAAAAATGCAGCATGCTCTGATATTGTGTCCCAGAGAAAAATCTGATTCCTCCCGGATTCTCCCAGACACATGGAAACCGGATGGCAGAGAGTTGCCATCTGGCTCCATCCGGCCCCATAGGGCTGCATGGGGTGAAAATCGGGTCCGGGGCTGTCCGAGAGTGACAATTCCCAACGATCTCCTATCATTCTGGATCGTTGCTGAGTCGCTGGTGAGATCTGACTGTTTGACATCTCACCAGCGACCACATAACGACGCACCAATGATCCCTACAGGATCGTTATCATTGTTGGGATCGCTGTTGCGTTGTTGTGTGTGACGGGAGCTTAAGATATATTTTTAATTGGTATAAGGATATTAATCTTTTTGCTCGAAGGTGTATTACATAAGTACCATGCCCTTAAAAATAAGGATTCATCAATTATGAAAAAGGAGGAAGTGGAGGCAAGTAGTATTTTAGAGTCCGTGGAGGGTGAGAATGAGGAATTCTCAAATTCCCCCTCACTATCATCACTTAAATCCAAAACCAAGAACACCTTCTCTATTTACAGTATCATAACATTCATAGTTTTGAAAATATGACTCAGAATGATCTAAAAAAAAATTGCTCAAGTCAACAAGACTAATTGGGGAAATCAAACTAAAGAGTGGAAAGTTCTAAAGGACCTACAGAAAAATGATGAGATTACTACCAAAGAGTTGGACAAGGAAGGTAATATCATATTAATGGACATTAAAGATTACTTGAGAATGGTAATGGATTTACTGGGAGATATTAAAACATATGAGATTTTACAAACTGACGCGACAGATCAATATCCCTTGGAATTACAGACGCTGATTAATTCGACAGTTACTAATAATTTTGTCTCTGAACAGGAGTCTAATATCTTGATTAATCCACACCCTACTCTGGCCACATTCTATGCCCTACCAAAGGTTCATAAGATTGTGAGCTCTACTCTGGGAAGTCCTATTGTCTCTAGCAATGACTCCTTACGGAAGATGCCAGTAGATATTTGAACCATCTACCTTCTCCTTTTGTACAAACATTACTATCCTTTATTAGAGACACTAAGGATCTGGACCTTAAATTACAATGAGTTACAGTTTCTGAAATAACTATCCTCACCAGTTTAGGTGTTGAGGAACAGCAACATCGATCATAATTTGGATCTTAAAGCAGAAGCACACTTTTATCTACTAAAGGAACACCCAATGTTCCACATAATGAATTTTTGTATTCACAATCAAGTATCATTTGGGCACAGTTATTTTAACTTTAACAGTACAATTCATCAAATTGTCATCAAATTAGAGGTATGAGTATGACTTGTGTGCCGACTTTTGCTACTCTTTGTTTGGGGTTATGGGTGGATCTTTTTGTAATTGGTGAGGATTTATTGTTTTACACTAGTCACATTTTATTTTTGGGTAGGTACATCGATGATGTAATTAGCCAATAGGATGATGATATAAACATTTTTGAGGACTTTGTCTCTATTTTAAATAAGATTGAGATAATAATGTTGTTCACCCATGAAGTCCCTCCTAGATACATCAATTTTCTTGATCTGACTATATCTATAGATATGGAGGGGAACATTCTAAAGAGTACATTCAGAAAACCTCTGGCCACTAATAACCTACTTAATCAGAAAAATTGTCACCCACCATTTGAAGACATGGATTCCCATAGAGCAATATCTATGAGTATGATGCAACTGTTCAAATAATAAATCCTTCAGTAGGGAAAGTAGAACCTCTTTAAATATTTCTCTATGAGAGGATCTTAAAAAGGTTCTTTATGGAGCTTTCAATAGGGCTAAGGGCATAAATAGAGACACTTTATTGACCTTGTCACAAAAGAAAAAAAAAGAAGAAAACATCATAAAATTGACTAGTACCTATGATGACATCTACTGATGTTTACAATATTCTAAAAAAATATTGGTCCATTCTTAGGGCAGAGCCATATGTTGGAACCTCGATGGGTACCCACCCTGGAGTGACTTACGAAGAGGAAGAAACTTAAAGAGCAGTTAAACATAGCCATTTTACATCTAACAGATGACAAGTATCTAAGAATTGGCTAGTTAAATTGCAGAAATGATCTAATCCATGTGGATCTTGCTCTTTCTGTAGATATTTACCTAAATCCAAGAATTTTATTTATTGATCGATGGTTCCAAATATGTTTCTAAGGATAGGATCAATTGTAAGACGAAAAGTGTTGTGTATGCTGTAATATGCCTGTGTTCAAGATTATATGTAGGTACAACGATACAGGAGTTTAGGAGGAGAATTTGTAAACACATTAGTTCCATCAATACGGAGGCTGAAACTTCCTTCTCTAGACATGAGATTTTTTCATAAAATGGATCCTATGACATTTAGTTTCTGGGATTTGAGACATGTGACCATGGGACTGAAAAGGGGCAATACGGATAAAGCCCTACTACAAGAAGAAGACAGGTGGATCTTCAGGTTGAACGCAATTGGAATAAATAAGGGGTTCACATTTACGACTTTAATTTAAAGATATATATTGATAGCAGGCCACAATATGCATATACTGTATATATATATTTTTTTTGTAGTTAAAAACGTGCCTACTCTGTTTTCTGAATTTATATGTAGAAAAGAAAAGAAAGTGTCATGCTGAACCAGGGGATGTCCACAGCATGGTTCAACACAAAGGTACATTAGAGGAATGGTAAAGGAAAAGATGGCCCTGATGGAAGGGAGCAGTGGATGGGACACCAGCCACTTGCCTGTGACTGTCCATAGTGGCCCTATTGTCCATACGCGTTCCTTTCCCCCGATCCCGCCACGTGCCTCATCCCTGGCTGTCACCTCAAGTACCCATGGCTAGTGTGTAAGCTGTTGCGTTCGCTAAACGATATCTCTGATGCAACCCTCACACAGAGGAGGTAGACAGACTAGGGGACAAGACAAAATGGATACACCTACTTGAATGCTGCAGCCCAAACACCTGGGCTAGCAGCCATCACTGCTCCAGCAGCAGGACCCAGCAGCAAAACACCAGCAGCCACTGGAGACCACTTCCCTCCACCAAGGTCATCTTTACAATGGATTTTCTATAACCGGCAGTTATGTGCTGTATCATATGACCCTTTAAATGGAAGCGGGTGTGGTCCCCAATCTGAATGCAAGCTAATGTACACTGGAGTTGCCAGCAAGGAAAACTGACATTAACCCTTACTGGCACAAATTAAGATCCAGCAGATTTACCGCATCTGCCACATTTGCCATGTAACGGCTGCACTTGTGGCACACTTGCGGCAAGCCCCTTCATTCTCTATGGGACTTGCGGCAGGTGCAGCAAATGCGGTTTTTGCCGCGATCCGGCACTTCGGCAGTTGCGGAAGGTCAAAAAAACGCTGCTAGCTGCACTTTTTTGACCTGTCACAAATGCTGCAAGTGCTGGATCGTGGCAAAGACTACATTTGCAGCCCCTGCCGTAAGTCCCATAGAGAATGAATGTGGCTTACTGCAAGTGCAGAAGGGGCAGAGCAGTTCTTTCTCCTGAGGGTCATCATGGTGCTATATATATAATATATATATATGTATGGAGTCCAACAGACTCCAGTTTGAAGACAATTAACTTTTGACACTTCTTAATTGAACACCCTTGCCTCCTTTTATTGCTTTCCTCAACTCATTTAAGTATTTTCAGTTCTCCACAGACCACTACCATTATACAATTTGTTCCGCTTATCTTAGGGCCCTTTCACATCAGCGTTTTTTTAAATTCGCGGCAGATGCGGTGAACAAACCGCATCTGCCACGATTACCGCATACCGGCTGCACTTGCGGCGCGGTTGCGGTAAACGCCATGCAAAGTATAGGCGTACTTGCGGCAGGTGCGGCAAGTGCGGTTTTGCACTTGCGGCAGGTGCGGCCGCGAAAAAAACCGCGGCTGACCGCGTTTTTTTTCGCGGCCGCACCTGCCACAAGTGCAAAACCGCACTTGCCGCACCTGCCGCAAGTACGCCTATACTTTGCATGGCATTTACCGCAACCGCGCCGCAAGTGCAGCCAGTATGCGGTAATCGCGGCAGATGCGGTTTTTTCACCGCATCTGCCGCGAATTTAAAAAAACGCTGATGTGAAAGGGCCCTTAGACTTTTAGTTTCAATTCCCAAGGCACATCTCTTCCTCCTAGCCTGACTCTGGTTTACGTCACCTGTCGAATTTACTATAATATCTAAAACTGTTGTTGGGGTTTTTTTTTTGTTTCATTTGCTTATGTATATATGTATGTGTCTTCAGAATCTGTGTCATTATCAGCCTGAGGAAGGGGCCACAGTGTCCCGAAAGCTTGCTATGTTTACCATCTTTTCAGTTAGCCATTAAAAGGTATCAACCACTGAGGACTCTCAGATTCCAATAGTTTTCTATCTGCTGGCTAACATGGTACACACATTTTTTACCTTCTCTATATGTATTTGCTCATTTTAATATAAATTCATCCAAGATATTTGTTTTTTACTTTCCAAAGGTATATTATTTGTACCATTGTAGGATTGCTTCTCTAAGGGTACTTTCACATTAACAGTTTGTACCACTTGTGGCTGATCAGGCAGCTTTGCCTGACCTGCCAGAAGCTGGAACACTTGCGGCAAGACTGCATTCGACCTAATGCATTCACTATGGGACTTGCAGACATTTGCAGCACTTACGGGTTTGCCGCAATCCAGCCACTTGCGGCAACGGACAAAAAAAATGCTGCTAGCAGCTGTTTTTCAACTCGCCGCAAAACCCCTTATTACCCAGTTTGCCACTGGCACCAGGACAACTGGAAGAGCAGGGTAAGGCATCAGGATTTGGGCTTATATTGAATTATAGCAGCTGCGGGCTGCTATTCTATAGCATGAGGGACCCAATTACTATGGGCCCCCACCATGCTGAGAATACCATTCCCCAGCTGCCTAGTTTTGCCTTGGATGGATATTAAAAATAGGGTGAAGAACACACATTTTTTTTGCCAGCCAAGGAAAAACTAGACAGCTGAGGGTGGCAGCACACAGCTGTGGGCTTTATCTCTGCTGAGAATAAAAAATACAGCAAAACCCTATACATTTTTTCTATTATTTATTTATTTTTTACATAATGAGGGTAGCTTGGTTGCAATACACTAGTGTGTATGACAACCAAGCACAGACACAGGTACAGATTTTGGGAGTGCAGTCTGAGCGCAACAGCCAATCACAGGCGCTCACATAGGGTGAGCGTATGTGAACTGCCGTTGCTGGTCAGTGCAGTGTATATGCATGACACTTACTGAGCGGCCCCAGAAGCAAGCAATGAGAGAGAGGGAGACTGGTGAGCTCTATCATTCTATCTGTCTGTCTATTTATCTATCTATATCCTAGTGAACCCGCATGCTCAGTAGGAAAAAATGGATCCCGTTTTACTGGATCATGCTTGATTCAGTAAAACTGGATCCATCGCCTACTTACTTTCATTTTAATTTATGCTTGATCCTTCTGGATCCAGCTAGCGGCGGTTCTTTGTCAACCCCAAAAAACACATTATGTGCTCTTGAAGGTTGACAAAAAACGTTTTCTGCCGCATCAGATAGGAACCGGATGCAACTGCATGCCACCGCATGTGCCGGATTTCCCATTGTCCATCTGGAACAAACTGGATCCGGTAGCATGCGGTTTCTGCCGGATATTAAGGCTGCTTTCACATTGCAATTTTTTGGGATCCGTGGCTGTCCGTTGTAAAACCGACAGCCACGGATCCGATTTGGCCCACATGTATCCCTTTGAGCAACGGATTGGATCGGATTTGGCCTAATTGCTATCCAATTTCTGTCGGATCCGATTGTGTCCTATTTTTTGCTGTACCCAAAATCGGAGACTGCTCTGATTTTGGGCACAGCGGACCAAATAGGATCGGACCCAATCTGCTGCCATTAACATGGGGGCCTATGGAGCACGGGTCCGACAAAACAGCTGATTGTTTCTCGGACTCGATTTTAGTGTACTGAGCATGCTCAGTAAACTAAAACTGCTCTTTACCATCTAATTTCACTTCTGCAATGTATGTACATACATTGCAGAAGTGAAATTTAGTAAAAGCAAGTGTTAAAAATAAAAGATATATATGCTCACCTCTCCGGCGTGTCCCCCGATGTCGGCATCTATCTTCCACGGCTTGAGGACCTAGCTGGGCAGGGCTAACCGATTAGCTGATCAGTCACATGACCGGTTACTCTCCGGTAACTGCGGTCATGTGACCAATCAGCTGATCGGATAGCCCCGCCTCCCCAGGTCCTTCAACCCTCGGGAGCTAGATGGAGCGCATCGGGGGACTCGCTGGAGAGGTGAGCATATATATTTTTTTGTTTTTAAAGCTTGCTTTTACTTAATTTCACTCCCGCAATGTATATATATACATTGCGGGAGTGAAAGTGCCTGGCTTGCCTGCACTTTGCAGGCTCGAGATTTCTTTGTCCGGATCCGTGAAAATCACAGATCCGGATACAGAAATGGCATCTGGAGGTCACCTTCTATGCGATCCTTTTCCTGTCTGTGGGGTCCTGCAAAAAGTAGGATTCCCATGGACAGGAAAAAAATCGCAATGTGAAACCATCCTAAACAAGACAGAAAACCGCTAGTGTGAAACCACCTTCCAAATAAAATATATAATTTAATTAAAGGAGACAAACAGAGGCGCAGATTGTGCCTTATCACTTATGACAACACTGATCAAGAAATAGATACCAGCTTGGTGAGACACCATTCCTTTCCAGCCATCTAAATAAAATGACACATCTGCAGGTTCCTTTAGGCGGCAGATACAGTAAATCTGCCGGATCTGCTGCAATTTGAAAAAAACGCTGATGTGAAAGGAGCCTTAGTTAAAATGTGGTCACAGATTCCCTTTAAGACTAAATCTGATGACACATGCAATAATGCTATGATTCCCCTTATCCTTAACACTAAGTCTGAAGACACACACGATAGCACTTTGATATCCGCCTGAGACTATGTCCAGTGACATGCGAAGTGGCAATTTCTGCCACTGAGAAATATAACAAGTGATGATAGTGTTTCCAAAGTGAAGAATAAAGACATGCATATACATGATTATCTAAAGGACCAGTACTGCGTCTGGAGTTGATCAGTTGCTACAACCGCTACTAATAACAATACAAAAGAACCATGGTTGCGTAGCAAATGGGATTCTGTTTATTTAAGACAATCCACATATTTTAGGAAAGTTAGGACATATCATATTTCAAGGTAAAAAGTTAAAGTGCACAGTGATGAGACAAACAGTAGTATGCACGGAGTTGCCTACTCAGCAATATGGAGATCCACTGACAACTTTGTCCATGAGAGATTACAGTGACTGTAATGTAGTTTACAGGGGTTTTACTTTACAATAGTACACATAGTAACAGGCATGAGTAAAAACAAAGTGCTTAGAACAGAGCATTTTAGATTAATGAATATGCATACAAAATCCCAGGGACTGGCTCAGTAATCCTGTATGGAGTATACCATTAGCAGCACAGCCTAAGAAGAGCACAATCATATATGCCACCGTTCCTATGTGCCCCAATAATTCTAGTTAGCATGTGACCCAATGTCCCCCACACTACACTCGTTTTAATCAGCAGTCACTGAACCTGCCTAAGGTCAGACGACCTTGTATTAACCTGCAGCATTACCAAGTGTTGCTGGAGGGTCCCTCCGTGCATGTGCCGGCCCCTACGCCGTTTCGCTCGTAAGCTTCGTCAGGGGGCGTGGCTACGGCTTCCTTTCCCTCCCTCTTTATACCATGTGACTAGGCACATGGTTTCCTTCTGCCAGTCAAGGAACTCTATGCGGCGCATGCGCATTACACCGCCTCGGCTCGCGTCCTCATCCAAGCTCCGTCATGGCCACGTACTGATAGTTTAAACTGTAGCCATAGTGACGGGGGTGGGTGGGACAGGAGCCTGCCGGTAAATGGGCCGTGCGCACTCAGCCAATGACTGGGAGAAGGTGAGATTTTGCTGACATTTAGCAGCCTCTGCTGCTGCTCATACATCTCGGACCCACATCCCCATTACCTCACCCTGGGTAACATTTCCATACATCCTAATAAGACAAAATTAAGTTGAGCATTAATGTATGTTGAACATTCCACATCTATACACATAAATTGACCCCCTTTATATGGTGTCAGGATCTCACAACTCCCCACTCAGTAATAACATCATAAGTAGGCCGTCTAGACAAATGTTACTACATTATGCTCAAAGTTAGTCCTATATTCATTACAGAAAATGTTCCACTTTTTAAGATAGATGGGAGGTAAAACGAGTCCAGTGTGTAGACACAGTCCTTTCAAGCCGTGATATCCCTTATTCAAGCAGTTATTATTTCAAAGAGGTGCCAGAAGGTCGCCGCAGCCAATTCTATCCGAAAAGTGAAAAAAGTGAAATTAAAATCATATAAAATTAAAAACAGCATCAGCAAGTCACAACAACGCCCAACTCAAGGTTAAATGTTAAATTTTTGTATTTTTATATATATATATAATTATACATATATATATATTTTTTGTATATTGTTAATATGCACAAGCACACTGGATTAGCCCAGAAATGAGACAAAACTATTTACTTCATTGAGCCCTATAGGTGTCAAAGTGCCTAGGACCGTAATCCAATGGCATTCCCGCTGCTGCAGTTTTTTCACTATATCTCCTCCCCTTGACCCTAAAATGACATGTTCAATTCCTCTGACCAAAAAGGTCTTTGGATTTGAATTATGAAATTCTTTAAAGTGACGCGGGATGGTTTTCAAGGTTGTCGCATCCTCAACCTTTTTGGCTGCGATGATATCACGAACATGTTCGCGTACTCGCACCTTCATCTGTCTGGAGGTTAGGCCTACGTAGGCCTTGGGGCACCCACATGTTGCATAATAGATGACCTGACTGGTTGTACATGAAATATAACTGCGAATTGGAAATTGTAATTTTCCATCTGCAGATTCAAAATTACTGCATCGCAATATATTTTTGCACGAAACACATGATCCAGAAGTAATCCACATTGGGCTGTCAAGGTATAAGATGTTTATTAAACAGAACCTCATTGATGAGAACACCATTGATGAGAACTACAGTATATCTCCAATAGCGATGCTTTCTGATGGACATCATGCTAAACCTATCACAGATTTTATCTGTTTACTTCTCCTACCCAATTGGTAAGATGATATTACAATAGAGATCCTGTGATTGGCTGATACAGGGAGCAGGAATGAGATTGGCACAACAGTCTTCATCAGATCGGCTTGGTATATTATTTAATTTGATCCTCCTCATTCCCCTGATGATGCCAATGTGGTGAAACATGATGGGGAGGCAAAATGATTACTTTTAATTGCAAGAGCAATGATTGTCTCTGTGTTTACTCCTAATACAATCACTTGATATCTATATAGACAGTAGGATTGTATAGAGGCATATGTGGCGCCCCTGCGTCCAGGAGGCCACAAAGGGAACTGCAGCCAGGCAGGTAGGACATTGTTGCACACCAACACCCTCACAGCCCACACAACCCACGTGTAAGAGAAGGTTTACATCCAGCCCTGAGATTAGAACTCTATGAGATTGAGGGGTGGTGGATCAGAGGAGTGGGTTGGGCACACCAGAAGTCAGGTGACTTGAGAGTATATAGGAAGGGGGAGGAGTGAAAGACGTTAGTAGGCTGGAGTGAGCCAAGATGCAAAGACCAGAAGCTGAGCTGAAAAGACTGAGAGACAATCACACGTTCTGTGAGTGCAAGGCTAGGAACGCAGAATCCGTACTGAGCCAGTGTGAGCCAGAGGGGAGAGAAAGCCCGTCCGACGCTGATGCCACCAGGAGTGTGACAGGACAGAGAGGGACGGTGGAACCCGTGCCCTAGACAGCAGCTGAAGCCACTGACTGCAGGCAGAGAAGTCCCTCCTATGATACCGAGAGGAACAGAGAGAAGGAACCTGGTAGAGCCTCAGGCTTGAGGACTGCTGGAGGCTGGGCTGAAGTAGAGTGTCGGCTCTAGAGGGGACCGTAGTTTACCCGGAATCCCCAAACACGACGAGGGGTCTGAGTTTCAGATTGAGATCCCTACCCTAAGGGACAGGCAGCTAAGTGACGCACTAGGACTCACAGAAGCCCGAGTCACCGCCATACTGTCCAGTGTCGCACAACACGTAGCAAAGAGAATGTAATAGCCCGGAAAGGACACTAAAGACTGTGTGAGGGGTCACAGAGAGAGAGAGGCCTGGCTGCAGAGCAAAAGGGAACCCGGAGAGGGAGAATGAGCCCGTGTCTTTGAACTGTGTACTGAGAACTGTACTTGAACTTTGTAAAGAACTGCCAATGACTTGTGAACTGCTTGGAAAGAACTGAGAGTAAAAACACGGAAAACCCTGAATTGGCCTCTCTTGTCAGTCTCTATCTGCAGACCATTCCTCCCATACAGGTTGCAGCAGATTCCCACCTACAGAGCTGCAAGCCTGTCAGCACCAGCAAGGAGGAGAGATCCTGCAGCGTCTGCAAAGTAAGTGTCCTGGACAATTCCACAACCCTTAACCCTTACTGCCCTGGGGGATACAGTTCTTCCCATTGGAACTACAACATCTCCGCTGCCACTCCATCACCCCCGGAGGTTCTGCAGCAGAGGCGGCCCCCATCACTGGCCGCATCAAGTGGGTGGCGTCACGAGTGACGTTTCCCCTGTAAATATTCCCCTTTATTTGCCGATCCAGGGACACGGTCCGGACCAAGCCACCCGTGACTTCCCTGGCACCGTCCGGTCCAGTACCGAGTACCCCCGTCCCGTGGGCCCGACACATAACCTTATACACCTTTAGGATACCGTACCTATGTGTCCAGACTAGCATACCTACCTAGGGAGAGTGTATTTCACAGCACTTAGGGCTTTGATCATATCTGTTTTGTGCACCCTTATATATTAATTAGAAATAATAAAAGTTAATTAGTCTTTAGTTTAAGGGTTTAGTTGCTTTGGCAAATAGTATCTATACTTTATAAAAGTTGTCTACCCTTTCTAATTCTATAGTTCACTGCTTGTTGCTTAGTCTATCAGAAGTAGCTGATCTCCTGAAGGAGCGCAGCACCTGTAAACTATTTGCTATACATCTTGAGAGCTCCTGTGCGCCTCCATTGCTGAAGTGAACAAGCTTCTTCTGCCAGCAGCAAGTAGACTAGACAGTTCAGACCAGAAGTGCAGTCATGCTGCTGTCCAAGATGCCAATATTGAGTAGTATTCCCTTAAGCCAGGAGACACAGAAGTGATGCGCTCCTGAAGATTTCACAAACTTCAAGAGAAGATAAAAACATCCCACGAAGTTTGGTGGTAATCCAACCACTGGGAACTCCCCAGCCAACTGGACCGTTACCCTTATTGTCATGAATGGTGAGTGCCCCAGCAGTGTCAGTGTACCAGTACAATCCCTCTGATCTATAGGATAACATGATTTAGCACTGGGTGATCTCTATTTGATGAACACTGATGTGACCAGGTAAACGTGAAGAATGTAAAGATTCCTCATAAGGAGATTACATGTGACTTTCCCTTGGTGTAAAGAATACAAAATGTAAATGCTGTGTTCAATGCTAAAAATGGAATATAATCAATTGTTATGTTAATAGATTAATATCTGTAGATGTAAATATTTGTACATATTTTCCTGCCATCCAGACGGAGGCTGCCAGCAGGGGTTTAATGATCGCAGTCACAGGGGTCATGAACGGGCCCGAGGGTACAGGGACCCGTTTCCCCAGTGCCTGCTTCAGCTGGTTGTGCGTCCCTGAGAATGCACATCCAGCTCAGACCACGCAGCCGCTATGGTGTCTGAGTCAGGGGGGTCAGCTCCAGAACTGGGTCCCCTCTCACCTACGGGCCTCCCCCACCTGTTATCATACGAAGCAATGATAAAAGAGGGAGCACTCTACTGTCCGCTCCCTTCTTCATCACTCTACCGCGGTGCCTGCGCTCTGATGCCTCAGCGCAGTGGATCGCGGTGTTGTCACTAATGCACACCCACTGTGCTAAGCTGTGCACAGCGCAGGATACTCACACAGAGACCGAAGCAGTGTGGGAACTGAGAGGTACTTATTTATTTTGGGCTGCATTGTAATATATGGAGGAATATGAGGCTGCATATATGAGGACTGTATAATCTATTATATAATCGCGAATCGGAAAAGCGCCCCTCCGCGCGCTACTTCCGGCGTGGTCATGTGGATACGAATTTAACATTGGGCGCGAAGCTGGCCCAAAATCCATCCACAGCCCCGGCTACAACCTTAGCGATTTACCGCTCAGGTAGCGAGGCCATTGCGAGTCGCTGCCTGAGCCGCAATTCGCTCCCCGGGGACCATGGAGCCGAGGCGGCATTGCCGCCTCCGCTCCCCGCTACACACAATTCGCCACCCCCCCCCCATGTCCGCACAGCCCGCCCCCATCAATGTCCCCACAGCCGACCCCCATGTCCGCACAGCCGACCCCCATGTCCGCACAGCCCACCCCCAGCAATGTCCGCACAGCTCACCCCCATGTCCGCACAGCCCGCCCACATCAATGTCCGCACAGCCCACCCCCCTGTCCGCACAGCCGACCCCCATGCCCGCACAGCCGACCCCCATGCCCGCACAGCCGACCCCCATGCCCGCACAGCCGACCCCCATGCCCGCACAGCCGACCCCCATGCCCGCACAGCCCACCCCCATGTCTGCACAGCCCGCCCCCATCAATGTCCACACAGCCCACCCCCATGTCCGCACAGCCGACCCCCATGCCCGCACAGCCCACCCCCATGTCCGCACAGCCCACATCAATGTCCGCACAGCCCACCCCCCTGTCCGCACAGCCGACCCCCATGCCCGCACAGCCCACCCCCATGCCCGCACAGCCCACCCCCATGCCCGCACAGCCCACCCCCATGCCCGCACAGCCCACCCCCATGCCCGCACAGCCCACCCCCATGTCCGCACAGCCCACCCCCATGTCCGCACAGCCCACCCCCATGCCCGCACAGCCGACCCCCATGCCCGCACAGCCGACCCCCATGCCCGCACAGCCCACCCCCATGCCCGCACAGCCCACCCCCATGCCCGCACAGCCCGCCCCCATCAATGTCCGAAAAAAAAACCATGTCCGCACAGCCGACCCCCACTAATGTCCACACAGCCCCCCCCATGTCCGCACATACTTACATGTCTTCTTAGTCATCTGATCGTCCGTCCGGCCAGGCGTCCTCTTCGTCCGGCCAGGCGTCCTCTTCGTCCGGCCCCGGGGATCTTCTGTCTTCTTCCAGCTCCGACGTCCTCTTCTCTTCTCATTCAGGTACAATGGACGACAAATCCGCCATTGTATCTCAATGAGATATGAGCGGCTCTTCTGATTGGTCGCTGTGTACTGCCCTCAGCCAATCAGAAGAGCCCCTCATTGAGCTCGAATTCTGATTGGTCGGCGGCCAATCCGAAATCGGGCTCACTGCCCATAGACATGTATTAGCGGTGTGTCCGCGATTTTACGGCCGACAAATAGAACCAGGTGGCCGGCCATAAAATCGCCGACACACCGCTAATGTATGTCAATGGGAAAAATAGCGGACCTGAATGAGAACTGTCTCACTTAAAATAAATAATAAATTAAATAATAAATAAAATAATTTAAAAAGAATTAAAAAATAATAAAAAATAATAATAAAAAAATAATAAAAAATTAAATAAAAATAATAATAAAAAAATAAAATATATGCTAATCAGCTCAGCCATTTTGGCGGACCACAATGAGAACTCTGTCTCACTTAAAATAAATAATAAATTAAATAATAAATAAAATAATTTAAAAAGAATTAAAAAATAATAAAAAATAATAAAAAAATAATAAAAAATTAAATAAAAATAATAATAAAAAAAATAAATATATTCTAATCAGCTCAGCCCTTTTGCCGGACCACAATGAGAACTGTGTCTCACTTAAAATAAATAATAAATTAAATAATAAATAAAATAATTTAAAAATAATTAAAAAATAATAAAAAACAATAATAAAAAAATAATAAAAAATTAAATTAAAATAATAATAAAAAAATAAATATATGCTAATCAGCTCAGCCCTTTTGGCGGACCACAATGAGAACTGTGTCTCACTTAAAATAAATAATAAATTAAATAATAAATAAAATAATTTAAAAAGAATTAAAAAATAATAAAAAATAATAATAAAAAAATAATAAAAAATTAAATAAAAATAATAATAAAAAAATTAATATATGCTAATCAGCTCAGCCCTTTTGGCGGACCACAATGAGAACTGTGTCTCACTTAAAATAAATAATAAATTAAATAATAAATAAAAGAATTTAAAAAAAATTAAAAAATAATAAAAAATAATAATAAAAAAATAATAAAAAATTAAATAAAAATAATAATAAAAAAAAAAAATATATGCTAATCAGCCCAGCCCTTTTAGCGGACCAGAAGGAGAACTGTGTCTCACTTAAAATAAATAATACATTTTATAATAAAATTATTTAAAAATAATTAAAAAATTATAAAAAAAATAATAAAAAAAAAATTAAAAATTATAAAATATTACAAAAAATAATAATTAAAAAAAAAATCGAATAATAATTATATTACTGCTAATAATAATGATATTAATGCTAATAATTATGCTATTAATGCTAATAATAATGCTAATAATGCTAATAATTATGCTATTAATGCTAATAATTATGCTATTAATGCTAATAATAATAAGATTAATGTAATAATAAGCGGCCATTGCGAGCACTCAGCCCCAATAAGTATTGAACGCGCCCCAAAAAGTATTGGACCCCCCCCAAAAGTATTCGACCCCCCACCCAAAAGTATTAGACCCCCAAAAAAAGTATTGCACCCCCAAAAAAAGTATGTGACCCCCCAAAAAAAAGTATGTCACCCCCAAAAAAAAGTATGTGACCCCCCCAAAAAAGTATGTGACCCCCCAAAAAAAGTATGTGACCCCCCAAAAAAAGTATGTGACCCCCAAAAAAAGTATGTGACCCCCCCAAAAAAGTATGTGACCCCCAAAAAACTATGTGACCTCCAAAAAAAAGTATTGGACCCCCCAAAAAAAGTATTGGACCCCCAAAAAAAGTATGTGACCCCCCAAAAAAGTATGTGACCCCCCAAAAAAGTATGTGACAAAACAAAAAAGTATGTGGCCCCCCCAAAAAAGTATGTGACAAAACAAAAAAGTATGTGGCCCCCCCAAAAAAGTATGTGACCCCCCCAAAAAAGTATGTGACCCCCCAAAAAAGTATGTGACCCCCCCAAAAAAGTATGTGACCCCCCAAAAAAAGTATGTGACCCCAAAAAAGTATGTGACCCCCCAAAAAAAGTATGTGACCCCCCAAAAAAAGTATGTGACCCCCCAAAAAAAGTATGTGACCCCCCCCAAAAAAGTATCTGACCCCCCAAAAAAGTATGTGACCCCCAAAAAAAGTATGTGACCCCCCAAAAAAAGTATGTGACCCCCCCAAAAAAAGTATGTGACCCCCCAAAAAAGTATGTGACCCCCCCCAAAAAAGTATGGGACCCCCCAAAAAAAGTATGGGACTCCCCAAAAACTATTCACACCCCCCGAAAAGTCCTCACACCAGCTATAACTACTATAATCAAATTAATGCACATTCTAGAATCCCGATGCATTTGCATCGGGCTCACAGCTAGTAATATATAGAGGGATATGAGGCTGCATACATAGAGATACTTATTTATTTTGGGCTGCATTATAATACATAGAGGACTATGGGAGTACATTATGATATATAGAAGAGTATGGGGATGCATTATCATAATTGCAAGACTTTGGTGGCGGGAGGAGGAGGGCCATATATACCAGCATAAGGAGCATATAAACCAGTAGCAGGACTATATATACCAGGATGAGAATATATGCCAGGAGGAGAACCATATATACCAGGAGGAGGACGATATAGCAGGATGCAGAAAATATGTAGCAGGATGGGTCCATATATAGCAGAATGAATACCATATATACCACGATGGGCCAATATATAGCAGGATGGAGACCATAGCAGAATGGAGATAATATATAGCAGGATGGGTCCATATATAGCAGGATGAGCCAATATATAGCAGAATGGAGATAATGTATAGCAGGATGGGCAAATATATAGCATGATGGAGACCATTTATAGCAGGATGACTTCATATATAACAGGATGGAGACCATATATAGGATAGGCCCAAACAAAGCAGTATGGAGACCACGTGTAGCAGGATGGGCCCATATATATATAACAGGGTGGAGACCATGAATACCACAATGGGTCCATATATAGCAGGATGGGCCCATATACAGCAGGATGGAGACATAGCAGAATGGAGACCATATAGAGGAGGATGAGTCCATATATAACAGGATAGGTTCATATATAGCAAGATGGAGACCATATAAAGCAGGATGGCTCCATATATAGCAGGATGGAGACCATATATAGCAGGATGGAGACCATAGCAGAATGGAGATAATATATAGCAGGATGGGTCCATATATAGCAGGATGAGCCAATATATAGCAGAATGGAGATAATATATAGCAGGATGGGCAAATATATAGCATGATGGAGACCATTTATAGCAGGATGACTCCATATATAGCAGGATGGAGACCATATATAGCAGGATGGAGACCATATATAGCTGGATGGAGACCATATATAGCTGGATGGAGACCATATATAGCTGGATGGAGACCATATATAGCTGGATGGAGACCATATATTGCAGGATGGTGACCATATATAGAAGGATGGACCCATATATAGCAGGATAGAGACCATGTATACCAGGATGGGTCCATATATAGTGTGGCGCCCCACCGGTCTGGACACCACGAGGGGTACTGCACCCAAGCCAGGGTGTGGTTCTCCAGTAGTCAGGAGATGGCGGGTGTAATGATCCTCAACACACACACACGCTTAGGACACAGGGGACCCTGAACAAACCCTGGAGGGAGGACCCAGTGGAACAACAGGAGTAGAAAAGTGTGGGTGGAAAAAAAAGAGACAGAACAGTTTGAAAGAACAGAACAGTTGGAGCGGAGAAAACAGTTTGAGTAACAGAACAGTAAACAGCTAGCATGCAGAGCTGAGAGTGTGGAAAAGTTGAGTCGAGTGAAGAGGAGAGAACAGCTAAACTGCAGAGAAGTGCTCTGTAGGATGATGTGTCGCATGATCCGCGCTGCTGACAGAAAAGAAGACCAGAAGACCGGAGTATCTGGAGAAATTGTAGCTTCAATCCTTCAATCCTACGCGTTTCGGAGCTAAACCCAGCTCCTTCCTCAGGGACAATCAAAGTTTGTCCCTGAACAAGGAGCTGGGTTTAGCTTCGAAATGCGTAGGATTGAAGGATTAAAGCTACAGTTTCTCCAGATACTCCGGTCTTCTGGTGTTCCTTTCTGTCAGCTGCATAGATCGTGTGACACATCGTTCTACAGAGCATTTCTTGCACCTCGGTGACCCGTGGATGTGTGGATCCTGCAGCAGCTGACCCCTCACGCTCATACTTGGTTGTGGGTATACACAACCGGATCAGGTGAGCAGATTCTGACATTTTCTGCACCATTCTTCTCATATAAATATAAGACCCTATTGCGCATTATCTCACATTTCTAGAAACTGCAGATAAGGGGACTTGAGCTGGGTTGCGCTCGTCCTGGGAAGCCGAGAGGAAGGAACCCTAGGGGCACCGGCGGAGCTGAAGTTTCCCGTGTGCCCGAATCCGGGACTGGCAATACCAGAGGGAGAGGTTGTGGTCTAGAACAGGAATTGGACCTGAACGCGGCATGGGAGTCTAATACCGAACCGCTGAACCGGAGGCTACAAGCTTCATAGAAGCTGTGGCTCACACACCTGGCATATAGCAGCCGGACAAGGGTCCAGGAACAAGGTACCAGTCGCCCACTAATACCCGAGGCTGCCGGATTAGGGCTCTGCGTGCAGAGGCGCTGTCAAGCACAGGTGCTAAAGAACGGAGACCAGTGAAAGAGAGAGAGAGGGAGACCAGGGCAGGCACACCACTGAGGATCTTGCATCTGCTACCTCGATCTCTTAAAGACTACACAGGCCGGAGCTTATCTGATTGACTTTGTAACATTGTATGACCTGTTGAGAAGTGCTGTGAGTAAATCCGGGTACAGAGTTGCAGAATTGTGTGCGACTGTGTTATTTGCGCGGCAACCGGCTGCGAAGGCCGCTGAGCAAGGTAACGAGGCCTAACGTTTACCCCCTGCCTGCCAGAGACTACCAACTACTCTATACGTTGCCCTGGAGACCCACTCCACCCGTGGGGAGCCGCTTCATCCCAGCTGCCCATCCATCATCCCCAGAGGTTCTGCGGCAGCTACTCATAGCCGCAAACCACGGGTGGCGTCCTGTACCCTTTATCCCTTAAACCACCCTATTGCTACAAACTCCTTAAAAACGCTTTAGCATGGAACCCAGGTCTTGACCCCTGTGACTCCCCAGAAGAGGCATTAAGCCCGGTTTCAAGTGCCTCACGGCACTGGGGTGCAACATATAGCAGGATGGGCCCATATATAGCAGTTTGGGCACGTACATAGCAGGATGGAGACCATATACAGCAGGATGGAGACATATATACCAGGATGAGGGACATTAATACATAATGAAGGGGAGAGGGAGCAATTTGGAATTCTTTATAGGATTTAGAATACTACAAAGGGACCATACATCTGACCAACATGCGTAGGAGAGGGGAGGTCAAAATTTGCACCAGGGTCTGTCTGCCTTCAGTTACACGCCTGGCTGCCAGGATGGACCCCACTGTGACCATTCCCTGACCTTCTAAATACTCCTCAGTATCCTCCACTGACAAATCACACTGCAGTCACAAAAAGCTCCAGAGAAAAATTATTGCCTTTTCAAATCTGTCAGAGCCATGAAGATGAGCGGTATCTCCATACCTGTGATACATAAGTAATGATAGTGATAAGAATTATTATTCTCATCCATTACTGCACATCTGTGGGTGCGACCAGGTCTCTCCAGTTATTACAGCTCCCCGTTTGGTTATAACTGCATTGAATAAAGTCTCCGGCGTAATAACGTCCGGTCAGATGGAGGTCTGTGACTCAGGGGTTTCAGCAGCACAGCAGCAATGCGTCACATCTGCTGCTGAATCTAATCAGCTCCTCCACATCACACGGAATTTCTTACATTATTAAGCTCATGGGTGCGGCAAAAACTGAGGAGCAATCATCAAATCCCCCGTACATACTACAAACAGTTAATAGAAGTATTACAATGTGATGTAAGTGTGCTAAAGTGATCTGCAATGCAGGAAAAAAGGATTCTGAGCGAGGAGCACGTGGCGGCTCTGTGCCCTGGATATAGACATTCACTTATCTCACATCTTCAAGGAACAAGAATATAAAGATGCAAGGTTATAATATACTGTGCAGTCATTCATTATAAGGGGGACAGAAGGAATCATTTATACAGTACAATTTTGTATTATAGGGTGGATGGACAGATATAATATATAGTGCAGGGCTATATTATAGGAGGGACGAAGGGATATAACATACTGTGCAGTGCTGTATTATTGGGGGGACGAAGGGATATAATATATAGCGGCGTGCTATATTATAGGTGGAACGGAGGGATATAACATACTGTGCAGTGCTGTATTATTGGGGGGACGAAGGGATATAATATATAGCGGCGTGCTATATCATAGGTGGAACGGAGGGATATAACATACTGTGCAGTGCTGTATTATGGGGGGGGGGGGGTCAAAAGGATCTAATATATACATAACTTGTGGTGTCTGTCATCCACTTCTGCCGTCACAATGTTCTCCCATCATGCGCCAGTGGCATCCATATTTGCACACTCAAGTGATGGGTCTGCAGGTATGGCACCTCCAAACCCGACGCCACCCAAAACCATTGCTAGGAACTCAACGCTCGCAGCCCTCCTCATGAGGAACTGCGCCTGTGTGTACCCGGCGCACGCAGTCATAGTTATTGACTGCCGCCAATCCAAAGATGGCAGCGGCCTCAGTAATTGCACCTGCATGTACCAAGCGCCCGCCATCTTTGTATACCTAGGTATGCAAAGAAGGTGGCGGCTTGACCCAGTCACGCTGCCGCCATCTTTGTACACCATAGAGTTAGGGTGCGCACAAGGGGGGGCACGGAGAGCACACGGGAAGGGGGGGCACAGAGTACACAGGGGGTACAGAAAGGGCACAAGGGGGCACAGAGAATGCACGGGGGGGCACAGAGAGCGCACGGGGGGCACAGAGAGCACACATGGGGCAGTGAGAGCACATGGGGAGAAATAAAGTGCACGGGAGGGCACAGAGAGCGCACAGAGGGGCAGAGAGAGCACACAGGTGGGCAGAATGAGCACACAGGGGAGGGGTGAGTTTATAGGGGACAGAAAGAGTGCACAAGAGGCAGAGAGAGCTCACAGAGGGGCAGAGAGAGGTGCGCAAGGGGAGCAGGGAGAGCACACAGGGGGACAGAGAAAGTGCACAAGGGGAGCAGAGAGAGCACATGTGGGGGGCAGAGAGAGTGCACAGAGAGGCAAAGTGAGCACCCAGGGGGCACAGAGAGCACACAGGGAGCATAGAGGCTGCATAGGGGGCACAGATAGTGCATAGAGGAACAGAGAGAGCACACAGGGGGGCAGTAATAGTGCACAGGGGGCAGTGAGAGTGCACAAGGGGAAAGAGAGAGAGCACACGGTATTGAGAGTGCACAGGGTGCAGTGAGAGCGCACAGGGGGGCAGAGAAAGCGCACAAAGAGCACACTAGAGCACAGAGAGTGAAGAGGGGGCAGAGAGAGGCCACAGGGGGTACAGAGAGTGTGCAAGGGGCACAGAGTGCACACAGGGGGCAGAGAAAAAACACAGGGGGCAATGAGAGCACACGAGGCAGAGAGGACACTGGGGGGACAGAGAGAGCGCATGGGAAGGCAGAGAGAAAGAAGGAGGGGCAGAAAGAGCACACAGGGCATACAGAGAGCGCGCAGGGAGGCACAGAGGGCATAGAGAGTGCACAGGGGGCAGAAAGAGCAAACATGGGGCAAAGAGAGAGGGGGCAAAGAGAGCGCACAGGAGGCAGAGAGGAGTGCACAGGGGGGTAAAGAGAGTACACGGGGGGACAGAGAGTGCCCAGAGGGGCACAGGGGGCAGAGAGAGCGCACAGGGGTGAAGAGCGCATAGGTTGACAGAGAGCGCATAGGGGGGCACAGGGAGTGCACAGAGTGCATGTAGGGAAGAAAGAGAGCAGAGGGGGCACAGGGAGCACAAGGGGCAGAGAGAGTACACAGGGGGGCACAGAGATAGCACATGGAAGGGCAGAGAGAGCAAATAAGGGGCAAAGAGAGCACACAGGGGGACACAGAGAGCACACAGGGAGGAACAGAGAGCACACAGAGGGCATAGAGAGCACACAGGGGGCAGAAAGAGCAAACGGGGCGTAGAGAGTGAACAGGGGGCAAAGATAGTGCACAGAGAGCACACAGGGGGAAGAGAGCAAACATAGGGGGCACAGAGAGTGCACAGGGGGGGCAGAAAGAGCACAGGGGAGCAGAGAGCGCACAGAGGGACTTAGAGAGTGCACAGGGGGACAGAGAGATTTTACAGATGGGACAGAGAAAGCGCACATGTGGAGCAGATGGAGAGCACATGTCAGGCAGAGAGAGCCCACAGGGGGCAGAGTGAGTGCACAAGGGGGACAGAGGGCACAAGAGGGGAAGAGAGAGTGCACAGGGGGCAGAGAGAATGCCCAGGGGGCACAGAGAGAACACAGGGGGGCAGATAGTGCACACGGGGGGCAGAGGAAGCTCACAGGGGGGCACAGAGAGTGCACAGGGGGCAGAAAGAGTGCACAGAGGGGCAGAGAGAGCATACAGGGTAAAGATAGTGCACAGAGGGGCAAAGAGAGTGCACAGGGGCACAAAGAGCACGCAGGGGGCAGAGAAAATGCACAGGGGAGCACAGAGAGCGCACTGGGGAGCAGAAAGAGCACAGGGGAACTGAGAGAGCACACAGAGGGGCAGAGAGTGCACAGGGGGACAGAGAGATTTTACAGGTGGGGCAGAGAGAGTGCAGATTTGGAGCAGAGGGAGCACACAGGTCAGGCAGAGAGAGCCCACAGGGGGGCAGAGAGAGTGCACAGGGGGGACAGAGAGCACACGAGGGGAAGAGAGAGTGCACAGGGGAGAGTGCACAGGATGCTCCAAGAGTGTACACACAAGGACACAGTTCATGCAGGGTGCAGAGAGAGCATACAGGGGGCAAACATAATGCACAAGTAGGGCAGAGAGAGTGCACAAGGGGTGGAGAGTGCACGGGGGGGAAGAGAGCGCTTGGGGGGGGGGCAAAAAGTGCATGGGGGCAGAAAGTGATGGGTGTGCAAATATGGTGCACACTGGCATTACAGGCACATTGCGCAGTACCACGGCCAGCACCGCTGACACATCACCGCCTGAGTAAAGGCAGATACATATACCTGGCGCACATGCACACTTACTCAGGAGACCACCATCTTTGGGCACGTACATACAAAGATCGCGGCGGCATGACCTGCTGCACATATGCGCACTTACTCACGCCGCCGCCATTGTGGACACCATATGGGGGGACAGCACAAGGGAGGAGAGAGTGCACAGAAGGCAGATAGAGCACATAGGGGGGCAGAGAGAACGCACAATGGGGCAGAGAGAGTGAAAAGGGGGAGAGACAAGAGCAAAGGGGGGGGCAGTGAGAGTGCAAAGGGGGACAGGGGGGGCGAGTGCACAGGGGGAAAAAGAAAGTGAACAGGGGGAAACAGCTCAAAGGAGAAAGCACAGAGAGGAGAAGACAGCACAGGGGGGAGAGAGGCTGCATATAGGAGGGAGAGCACACAGGGGGAAGACAGTTTAAAGGAGAGAGCACTGACGGGAGAAGACAGCACAGGGGGACAGAGACGGCATACAGGGGAGAGAGCAGACAGGGGAAACAGTCCAAATGAGAGAGCACAGAGGGGTGAAGACAGCACGGAAGGAGAGAGACTGCATACAGGAGGAATAGCACACAGGGGGGACAGCTCAAAGTAGAGAGCACATGAGGGGAGAAGACAGCACAGGGAGAAGGGAGCACACAAGGGAGAGTGCACAAGGGGAAAGAGAAAGCTCACAGGGGGAGACAAGTCAAAGGAGAGAGCACAGAGGGGAGAAAACAGCAAAGGGGGAGAGAGAGAGCAGACGGGGAAGAGTGCACAGAGGGAGAGACAGCCACCACGCCCTGCACCACAGAGACCGCCCCATTGTGAAATCACTGCCCTCCCAATGTGATTGCATCAGGCCCACATCTAGTATATATTATATCTAGTATAATAGTATATATTATACTAAAAGTGAGCCTGATGCTATCGTACAGGGAGCGCAGTAATGTCACAATGGGGGCAGGCTCCACCATGTGCGCACTCCCTGTCTGCTCTCTCTCTCCCCCTGTGCTGTCTTCTCCTCTCTGTGCTCTCTCCTTTGACCTGTCTCCCCTTGTGCGCTCTCTCTCTCCCTTGTGCACTGTCCCCTGTGTGCTGTCTTCTCCCTCCTGTGCTGTCTTCTTCCCTCGTGTGATCTCTCCTTTGAGCTGTCCTCCGGTGTGCTCTCCCCATGTATGAGGTCTCTCTCCCCCTGTGCTGTCTTCTCCCCTCTGTGCTCTCTCGTTTGAGCAGTCCCCCCTGTGTGCTCTCCCCCTGTATGTGGTCTTTGCCCCCCTGTGCTGTCTTCTCCCCTCTGTGCTCTCTCCTTTGAGCTGTCTTCCCCCTGTGTGCTCTTCCTCCTGTATGCAGTCTCTCTCCCACATGCTGTCTTCTCTCTGTGGTTTCTCCTTTGAGCTGTCTCCACGCTGCAAGCTCTGTTTCTCCCCCTGTGCTCTCGCTCCTCCCCCCGTGCGCTCTCTTTGCCCCCTGTGCACTTGCCTCTCCCCCTTTGCGCTCTCTCTGCCCCATTGTGCACTCTGTCTGCCCCCTGTGTGTTCTCTCTGCCCCCTATGCACTCTCTCACCCCTTCTGCTGTCTCCTCCATTTGGTGTCCAAAGATGGCGGCGGCATCAGTAAGTGAGCATGTGTGCACCAGGTCATGCCACTGCAATCTTTATATACCCATGTGTGCAGTGCTGTATTATAGGGGGATGGAGGAACAAAATATACTGTGCAGTGCTGTTTTATAAGGGGGACGACAGTTATAATATACTGTGCAGTGCTGTATCATGGGGGAATGGAGGGATATAATATATAGAGTGTGTGCTGTATAATAAGGGCCATGGTGGGATATAATATACTATGCAGTGCAGTATCATAGATGGAATGGATGATATATTATACTATGCAGCACTGTATAATAGGGGGGATGGTGGGATATAATATATAGTGCAGTGCTGTATAATAGGGGGGACGGAGAGATATAATATATTGTGCAGTGCTGTATTATGAGGGTGATGGAGGGATATAACATACGGTACTATTCAGTGCTGAATAATAAGGGGATATAGTGCAGTACTGTATTACAGGGGGGACAGAGGAATATAATATATACTGTGCAGTTCTGTATTATGGGGGGTGACGGAGGGATATAATATATAATGCAGTGCTGAATTATAGGTGGGATGGAAGGATATAATATACTGAGCAGTACTGTATAATAGGGGTATGGTGGGATATAATATATAGTGCAGTGTTGTATTACAGGGGGGATGGAGAGATATAATATACTATGCAGTGCTGTATAATAGGGGGATGGTGGGATATAATATATAGTGCAGTGCTGTGTTACATGGGGGACGGAGGGATATAATATACTATGCAGTGCTGTATAATAGGGAGATGGTGGGATATAATATATAGTGCAGTGCTGTATTACATGGGGGACGGAGGGATATAATATACTATGCAGTGCTGTATAATAGGGGGATGGTGGGATATAATATATAGTGCAGTGCTGTATTATATGGGGGACGGAGGGATATAATATATAGTGCAGTGCTGTATAATAGGGGGATGGTGGGATATAATATATAGTGCAGTGCTGTATTACAGGGGGGATGGAGGGATATAATGTATAGTGCAGTGTTATATTATGTGGAGCTCAAAGGATATAATATATAGTGCAGGGCTGTATTACAGGGGGGATGGAGGGATATAATGTATAGTGCAGCGTTGTATTATGTGGAGCCCGAAGGATGTAATGTATAGTGAAGAGCTGTATTATTAAGGGGATGGAGGGATAGAATATATAGTGCAGTGCTGTATAATAGGGGGATGGTGGGATATAATATATAGTGCAGTGCTGTATTACATGGGGGATGGAGGGATATAATATACTATGCAGTGCTGTATAATAGGGGGATGGTGGGATTATAATTATAGTGCAGTGCTGTATTACATGGGGGACGGAGGGATATAATATACTATGCAGTGCTGTATAATAGGGGGATGGTGGGATATAATATATAGTGCAGTGCTGTATTATATGGGGGACGGAGGGATATAATATACTATGCAGTGCTGTATAATAGGGGGATGGTGGGATATAAATATATAGTGCAGTGCTGTATTATATGGGGGACTGAGGGATATAATATACTATGCAGTGCTGTATATAATAGGGGGGATGGTGGGATATAATATATAGTGCAGTGCTGTATTACAGGGGGGATGGAGGGATATAATATACTATGCAGTGCTGTATAATAGGGGGATGGTGGGATATAATATATAGTGCAGTGCTGTATTATATGGGGGACGGAGGGATATAATATACTATGCAGTGCTGTATATAATAGGGGGGATGGTGGGATATAATATATAGTGTAGTGCTGTATTACAGGGGGGACGGAGGGATATAATATACTATGCAGTGCTGTATATAATAGGGGGGATGGTGGGATATAATATATAGTGCAGGGCTGTATTACAGGGGGGATGGAGGGATATAATGTATAGTGCAGCGTTGTATTATGTGGAGCCCGAAGGATGTAATGTATAGTGAAGAGCTGTATTATTAAGGGGATGGAGGGATAGAATATATAGTGCAGTGCTGTATTACATGGGGGATGGAGGGATATAATATACTATGCAGTGCTGTATAATAGGGGGATGGTGGGATATAATACACAGTGCAGTGCTGTATTACAGGGGGGATGGAGGGATATAATATACAATGCAGTGCTGTATAATAGGGGGATGGCGGGATATAATATGTAGTGCAGTGCTGTATTACAGGGGGGATGGAGGGATATAATATATAGTGCAGCGTTGTATTATGGGGCGCCGGAAGGATATATAGTAATATGTAGTGCAGTGTTGTATTATAAATGGGATGGAGGGATATAATATATAGTGCAGTGTTGTATTATGGGGAGACGGAAAGATATTATATACTGTGCAGTGCTGTATTATACATTGCTGTCAGGGGTGCCCGCTTTTATACATTGCTGTCGGGGATGCCCGCTTTTATACATTGCTGCCAGTAGTGCCCACTCTTACACATTGCTGTCGGGGATGCCCGCTTTTATACATTGCTGCCAGTAGTGCCCACTCTTACACATTGCTGTCGGGGGTGCCAATTCTTGTACATTGCTGCCAGTGGTGCCCACTCTTAGGCTATGTGCACATCAGACGTTTGTGCATCTCTGCAGAACGTCCTAAAACCGGTGTAGATTAGCAGAAACTGAGTTTTCTGTGCTCAGTTTTGTTCCTCGTTTTTCTAGCGTTTTTTGCTCGTTTTCCGCCCGGTTTTACAGCGTTTTTCTCGGCGGTTTTAAAACTGAGTTTTTAGTGCACTTGTTCAGCTGAAACCGCTGGAAAAACGGAGGAAAGAAGTCACTTGCTCTATTTTTGGAAACCGGTGAAAAAACTCAGTTTTGACTGAAAATGACCAGAAGAAAAACGTTGTAATGTAGACAGAGTTTTCTAAAATCCATTGACTAGCATGTTAATAAAACCGGAGGGTAGGATTAACATAAATTAACATAAAACTGAGCGGAAAACGCCGACGGAAAACGTCCAAAAGCAGCCCACAAAACGACTGATGTGCACATAGCCTTATACATTGCTGCTGGTGGTGACTACTGTTATACATTGCTGCTGGTGGTGCCCGCTCTTATACAATGTTGCCGGTGGTGCCCACTCTTATACATTGCTGCCAGTGGTGCCCACTCTTATACAATGCTGTTAGTGGTGCCTACTGTTATACATTGCTGCTGGCAGTGCCCGCTCTTATACAATGTTGCCGGTGGTGCCCACTCTTATACATTGCTGCCAGTGGTGCCCACTCTTATACAATGCTGCCAGTGGTGCCCACTCTTATACAATGCTGCCGGTGGTGCCCCTCTTATGCAATGTTGCAGTAGTGCCCACTCATTATACAATGTGCTGGTGGTGCCCGCTCTTATATATATTTCTGCCAGTGGTGACCCCTATTGTACATGCTGCTGGTGGTGCCTGCTCTTATACAATGCTGCTAGTGGTGCCCACTCTTATACAATGCTGCCGTAGTGCCCACTCATTGAATGCTGCCAGTGTGCCCACTCTTATACAATGCTGCTGGTGGTGCCCGCCCTTATAATTGCTGCCGGTGGTGCCTACCCTTATACAATGCTGCTGGTGGTGCCTGCTCTTATACATTGCTGCAGTGGTGCCCGCTCTTATACATGCTGTAGGTGTGCCCGCTCTTATAACACTGCTGCAGGTGGCGCCCGTTCTTATACACTGCTGCTAGGTGGTGCCCGCCCTTATACATTGCTGTCGGTGGTGCCTCCCTTATACAATGCTGCTGGTGGTGCCTGCTCTTATACAATGCTGCCAGTGTGCCCACTCTATACAATGCTGTAAAGTGGTGCCCTGCCCTTATCAGATTGCTGCCAGTGGTGCCCAGCTCATACATGCCTACTGTGTATACATTGCTGCTGCAGTGGCCGCTCTTATACAATGTTGCCGAGTGTGGCCCACTCTTATACATTGCTGCCAGTGGTACCCACTCTTATACAATGCTGCAGGTGGTGCCCGCTCTTATACAATGCTGCCATAGTGCGCACTCATATACAATGCTGCTGGTGGTGCCGCCCTTATACATTGCTGCCAGTGGTGCTCCACTCTTATACAATGCTGCCAGTTAAGTGTCCATCTCATATACAATGCTGCTGGTGGTGCCCGCCCATGTATTTACAATTGCTGTCAGTGGTGCCTGCTTTTTTCTTCTTATACAATGCTGCTGGTAGTGCCTGCTCTTATACATTGCTGCCAGTGGTGCCCGCTCTTATACACTGCTGCAGGTGGTGCCCGCTCTTATACATTGGTGCCCACTCATATACAATGCTGCTGGTGGTGCCCGCCCTTATACATTGCTGTCAGTGGTGCTCACTCTTATACAATGCTGCCAGTAGTGCCCACTCATATACAATGCTGCTGGTGGTGCCCGCCCTTATACATTGCTGCCAGTGGTGCCCACTCATATACAATGCTGCCAGTGGTGCCCACTCATATACAATTTTGCTGGTGGTGCCCGCCCTTATACATTGCTGTCGGTGGTGCCTGCCCTTATACAATGTTGCTGGTGGTGCCCGCTCTTATACATTGCTGCATGTAATGCCCGCTCTTATACATTGGTGCCTGCTCTTATACAATGCTGCGGGTGGTGCCTGCTCTTATACAATGCTGCTGGTGATGCCCGCTCTTGTACATTGCTGCCAGTGGTGCCCGCTCTTATACAATGCTGCGGGTGGTGCCTGCTTTTATACAATGCTGCCAGTGGTGCCCACTCTTATACATTGCTGCAGGTGATGCCTGCTCTTATACAATGCTGTCGGTGGTGCCTGCTCTTATACAATGCTGCCGGTGGTGCCCGCTCTTATACATTGCTGCAGGTGGTGCCCGCTCTTATACAATGCTGCCGGTGGTGCCCGCTCTTATACACTGCTGCAGGTGGTGCCCGCTCTTATACATTGGTGCCCGCTCTTATACAATGCTGCCGGAGGTTCCTGCTCTTATACAATGCTGCCAGTAGTGCCCACTCATATACAATGCTGCTGGTAGTGCCCGCCCTTATACATTGCTGCCAGTGGTGCTCACTCTTATACAATGCTGCCAGTAGTGCCCACTCATATACAATGCTGCCAGTTGTGCCCACTCATATACAATTTTGCTGGTGGTGCCCGCCCTTATACATTGCTGTCGGTGGTGCCTGCCCTTATATAATGCTGCTGGTGGTGCCCGCTCTTATACATTGCTGCATGTAATGCCCGCTCTTATACATTGGTGCCCGCTCTTATACAATGCTGCGGGTGGTGCCTGCTCTTATACAATGCTGCTGGTGATGCCCGCTCTTGTACATTGCTGCCAGTGGTGCCCGCTCTTATACAATGCTGCGGGTGGTGCCTGCTCTTATACAATGCTGCCAGTGGTGCCCACTCTTATACATTGCTGCAGGTGATGCCTGCTCTTATACAATTCTGTCGGTGGTGCCTGCTCTTATACAATGCTGCCGGTGGTGCCCGCTCTTATACATTGCTGCAGGTGGTGCCCGCTCTTATACAATGCTGCCGGTGGTGCCCGCTCTTATACACTGCTGCCGGTGGTGCCCACTCTTATACAATGCTGCCGGTGGTGCCTGCTCTTATAAATTGCTGCCGATGGTGCCCGCTCTTATACAATGCTGCCGGTGGTGCCCGCTCTTATACATTGCTGCAGGTGGTGCCCACTTCTATTCATTGCTGCAGGTGGTGCCCGCTCTTATACAATGCTGCTGGTGGTGCCCGCTCTTATACAATGCTGCCGGTGGTGCCCGCTCTTATACATTGCTGCAGGTGGTGCCGACTCTTATTCATTGCTGCAGGTGGTGCCCGCTCTTATATAATGCTGCTGGTTGTGCCCGCTCTTATACAATGCTGCCGGTGGTGCCCGCTCTTATACAATGCTGCCGGTGGTGCCTGCTCTTATACAATGCTGCCGGTGGTGCCCGCTCTTATACAATACTGTTAGTGGTGCCTACTGTTATACATTGCTGCCGTTGGTGCCTGCTCTTATACAATGTTGCCGGTGGTGCCCGCTCTTATACATTGCTGCTGCTGGTGCCCACTCTTATACATTGCTGCAGGTGGTGCCCGCTCTTATACAATGCTGCCAGTGGTGCCCGCTCTTATACATTGCTGCTGGTGGTGCCTGCTCTTATACATTGCTGCTGGTGGTGCACGCTCTTATACATTGCTGCAGGCGGTGACCCCCTCTTATACAATGCTGCCGGTGGTGCCTGCTCTTATACAATGCTGCCGGTGATGCCCGCTCTTGTACATTGCTGCCAGTGGTGCCTGCTCTTGTACATTGCTGCTGGTGGTGCCCGCTCTTATACATTGCTGCAGGTGGTGCCCGCTCTTATACAATGCTGCCTGTGGTGCCTGCTCTTATATAAATGCTGCCAGTGGTGCCCGCTCTTATACATTGCTGCTGGTGGTGCCTGCTCTTATACAATGCTGCTGGTGGTGCCTGCTCTTATACATTGCTGCTGGTGGTGCCCGCTCTTATACAATGCTGCCAGTGGTGCCCGCTCTTATACAATGCTGCCAGTGGTGCCTGCTCTTGTACATTGCTGCTGGTGGTGCCTGCTCTTATACATTGCTGCTGGTGGTGCCTGCTCTTATACATTGGTGCCAGTGGTGCCTGCTCTTATACATTGGTGCCAGTGGTGCCTGCTCTTATACAATGCTGCCGGTGGTGCCTGCTCTTGTACAATATGCCAGTTCCAGCACACAGAAGGGCTTGAATAACTTTATGAGGCTGATGATGTGCAGCACCTGCAGTGGATGAGGCGCCTTCTGTCCTACAGGGATGTAGCAGAGCTCACCTGACATTGACTCTTTGGCATTACAGTGCATTGCGGTATGTAGCCTGCAGTCCTATGTAAATCACAGTCCTGCAGCAGAAGTTCCAGCTGACAACTTTGTCTTACCTATGACAGATGCCCTGACTTTGCTGGGTGCCCCTGGCACTGGCAGAGGCTTGCAGCATAGTGGCACCGCCTGCCGCAGTGTCCCGGAGCCGCACTGCCTGTGCCGGTTCACCCCGCTCACCTCCTCACCCTCCTCACCCTCCTCACCCTCCTCGCCCCCCTCATCCTCCTCGCCCCCCTCATCCTCCTCGCCCCCCTCATCCTCCTCGCCCTCCTCACCCTCCTCACTCACCGTGCTCCAGGTGGTCTCTCACAGCCTGCAGCTGCCTCTCCGTGGCGATGTCCCCGATGACTATCAGCAGGTAATGTTTGCCCGGGTTCCACCTCGCCGCGGCATCTGCCGGATTAGGGAAGCGCCGCTGTCCGTGGTGCTGAACCTCCAGCGCCGACACTGCGCCGGTCTCCATGACAACGCGGAGGGCCTCCGCAGAACCCGCCTCGGTCGCCATGGCAACGGTCAGGAGGCTGAAAGCCGAAGGGAGTGCGCTCCTGTTCTTAAAAGAAGGTCTAGTAGCCGCTGATTGGACGAACGGAGAACATCAATGATACGTCACAAGATTCCCGGTTGGAAGAACTTGATAGTGGGAGGGGCCTAGTGCAATAATTTATTTTGATTGGATGAAGGTCAGGGTTTAGCCACTAATAGGAGGAAAATACCTTAACTCCTTAGATTCCAAAGCAAAGGGCTGACTTAGGAAAACAAACAGTGACATTTTGGTCCACAGCCAGATCTCAATCCCATTGGGAACCTGTGGCCAATAGCGATGGGTGAACCCGCTGATGTTCGGGGCCGAACATGACTCAAACTTGAGTCCGAACCCCAAATTTGGACTTAAAGTTATGAGATTGGAGCGGTAATAAATCCTTCTCGTTTGTACTTTTTGAGCTGCTCACTAATGTCCGGGATATTCACTGCTGAGGGCGGAACAGCCAATCACAGCTGCTGTCACAGAGAGTGGTGGTCTGTGATTGGTTGTTTGAGTAATCTGGAATCAGCCTGTAATTCTACTATGGTAGAATGTATGGGCTGTTTTGAGGTTACTCCAACAACCAATCACAAACATCACTCTCTGGGACGGTGTCTATGATTGGCTGTTGGGTCCCTTAACCATTGACTGGCTTCATAGTAGTGTAAAAATAAATAATTAAAAATAATGCAAAGCTTCACTGTATTTTTGATTCTCAGCACAGATAAAGTGGACAGCTATGGGCTGCCACCCCGAGCTGCCTGGCTTTACCTTTGTTGACAATCAAATACAGAGAAGCCCATCATTTTTTTAAATTATTTAAATACATTTTTTTTTAAATGTGTGGGCTTCACCTTATTTTTGATTGCCAGCAAAGGTAAAACCCAGGCAGCTGAGGGTTGGGATTCTCAGTGTGGTAAGGTTCAAACATCCTGGACCCCTCACACTGAAAATCACAGCCCACAGCCACCCCTGAACATGGTGCATTCTTGGTGACACTGGCATTTTACAGGTACTATTTAATGAAGCTGCCAGCTGAGGAGCTGTGAGGCGTCCATTTCTCAAACTAGTGACATATAGAACAAGGGGAATGTCCAACTAGTGTGCGTGACAGTGATGCACAGACCAACAATGTCAGGTGCGCTACACAGAACAACAGACAGGGAGACACCAAGGGGATAAATACAGTGGAGGGCCCTGATCATAGGGAACTGGGGAGAGGTGACCTCCTGCACTCACCTGCGGATGTGGCCTGATCTCCCTAACGTCCCTATACGAGCAGGATACCTAGAGCCCTCGCTGGCCCTGATGTTAACCTTCACTAGGGAAGGCCGGCAGGAGCACTAGTCCACAACCACTGTACTATAGGAGACACAAGGGAAATGGAAGACAGACAAGGAACAAGGCAGCAACTTAATTTCTGCTGTCACTTCACCAGACAGCAGACGACTTCTCAGCAGAGGAATCTCCAGAAAGCTTCCTTCGCTTCCAGAAGCTTTGGCCAGTATGAATTCAATCTCCAGAAAGGCATTCTGGGACCAAAGAATATATAAAGGGGAATGAGCAATTGCAGAAAGGCCACACCTGAGCAAGACCTAATGAGCTTGCTGGCAGCAGACTGACATTAACTCTTCCACTGCTGAATGAAAAAAAAGACATTTAATATCAAATCTCAACACAGACATGAGACTGGGGTCAAAAAGCAGTAACAAGTCTACCTGGTAAGAGAGACCATGGTGACAACTAGAGACTCTAATGTACTTGTCTTGTTGCTCAGTTGTGCAGCGGGGCCTCCCACTTCTCTTTTACTCTGGTTAGAGCCTGTTTGTGCTCTCCTCTGAAGGGAGTAGTAGTACTCACCGTTGCAGGAAATCTTCAGTTTCTTGACAATTTCTCTCATGGAATAGCCATCATTTCTAAGAAGAATAATAGACTGTCAAGTTTAACATGAAAGTTCTCTTTTTCTGGCCATTTTGAGAGTTTCATAGAACAAACAAATGTAATGCTCCAGATTCTCAACTAGCTCAAAGGATCTAGGGGCCCCCACTCACAGGAGCTGCAAAAGGCTGAATGTCAATTGTCATTTTAGCTTCACCAAATATTAGGTTTTGTTTGTCATCATTTCTGTGCACCATTTATTCTTTGTACAATTTGTCATTTTATATAGCTCACTGTCTCCAGGGGCAAGGTGCAATGAGATTGACTATTTGGTGCAGACTTGTATTGTTTGACTTCAGTGTATGATTACTGTTGTACCATTGGTGTTAATAAATCAGGCATGGATACAGGGTTTGAAGGGGCCCCCTTCCCCTATGTGGTATTATACCCATTATTTTTGTGTTTTTTTGTAATGTTTGTTATTGGTTTTAAATGGTTTTAATTTGTGTGTCATTTTGCCTCAAATAAAGATATATTTTTTCATCTTACATTATTCGGATGTGGAGTGCAGGTTTTCTGTCAATTCTTTTTCTTCTAATGATAATTATGTTCTGTTGACAAGCAGCACCCCATCCTTTTATTGATCCTAAACATCGCATAACGGTGGTGCACCCATAAGTAATCACTAGCTCAAAGGAAGGTCAGTAATATAGCTTCTCTAATCAGCCAAACCATTTTCAGCTATGCTAACTAACAGTACTTCTACAAGGGTTTATTAGGGTTTTCTAAACATCCATTAGCCTTCTTACACAGCAAACACAATGTACCATTACAACACTGGAGTGGTGGTTATTGGAAATGGGCCTCTATACACCTATGTAGATATTGCGTTTGCAGCTAGAATAGTCATTTACTACATTAACAATGTATAGAGTGTATTTCTGATTTATTTAATGTTAGTTTCATTGAAACAAATGTGCTTTTCTTTCAAAAATACAGAAATTCATTATTATTATTATTATTATTATTTATTTATATAGCGCCATTGGTTCCATGGCGCTTTACATAAGAAGTGGGGGTAACAAGGACAGGTACAGTACACATGAGCAGTCAATGTTTGCTGATACACGACGGGAGAGGATCCTGTCCACGAGGGCTCACAGTCTACAGGGGTGGGGGGAACACGATTTAAGACCCCACACTTTTGAACTGTAGTATATATAGGGTAATAAAAATTGAGCTTGACTGTCCAATATTACAGAACAATCTGGATAAAATGTCTGAATAGGCAAACACTTGGCAAATGAGGTGTAATGTTGATAAATGTAGAGTAATGCACCAAGGGTGGAGTAATCCCATTGCTGTATATACATTAAATGGAAGTAAACTCCATTTTAAAACAGGAGAGGGATTTAGGTGTTCTAGTTACAAGTAAACTGATTAGCAGTATTCAATGTCAAGCAGCCCCTGCAAAAGCAAACAGGATATTAGAGTGTATAAAAATAGATAAAATCCTGAGATCCCAATGTATTGTTATCCATTTATGAATCACTTTGAAGGCCACACCTACAGTATGGGATCCAGTTTTGGGCTCCACAGTTTAGAAAGGATATTGGAAAGCCATAGTCAGTTCCAAGGCAGCAACTAGATTATTGGAATGGGATGGAAGATCTCTACTATAATGAGAGGTTGGAATATCTGATCTTGTTTAGCTTAGAAAAAAAGACACCTTAGGCTAGCTTCACACCACGGATTTTAGCTGGCAGGCTGTGTCCGGTGTTTTGCAGGATGCAAAGGACACAGCCTCACAGCTCCGGACAGAACAGAACCGGAAGGAAAATATGTCCTCTGGTCTTGTTTTCTGCCGGAATAGGCAGTGTGCGGCTGCTGCCATTGTCCAGTCCTGAAATTTCAGGATCGCGGCTAGCGGGGAGCTAGCCGCAGTTCTGAAATTCAGTTGGGAGCTCTCCAGGGGCTGAAGTTCAGCATTGGCCGTTGCCGATGCTGAACTTCAGCACCCAGCCTCCAGCAGCTGGATCCGATTTTCTGTCGGATCCAGTGCAATCCGGCAACCATAAACTCTCATGTTAGGGGGCAGCGGATCACACCAGATCCAGGAGGATCCGATTTTGTCAGATTTTTGCCCCGGACGCAAAAATGCTGCAAGCTGCAATTTTGTGTCCGGGGCAAGAAAACGAATTCTGCTGGATCCTCCTGAACAGCAAGAATCCGGATGGCAAAACACTGCCATCTGGCCCTATCCAGCCCCATAGGGAAACAATGGGGCCAAAATCGGATCTGGGGCTGTCCGGTTCACACCGGACAGCCCTGGATCCATAAAATCGCGGTGTGGAGCCAGCCTTAAAGGAGATCTCATTTATATGTATAAATACATGTGTAGTTTATGCAAAGACTGGTATGTGACTTTATTCCTTCCAAGGACCATAGGGCACTCACTGATGGTGGAAGAATGGGTTCTTTACAGTTAGAACAGTCAGACTGTGGAATGCCCTACTGAAAGAGATAGCAATGACAGATACTATAACGACATTTTGAAGAGGGCTGGATACTTTTCTCATAACAAATGGTATTGTGGGTTATAAAAAATCTAGCAATACAAAATATATAGCTGGTGGAGAAAGGTTGAACTTAATGGACCGAATCAATCTGCAGAATGCGTGCTTGACTAAATCAAACTAAATATAGACATTTTACATCGAAATACATACATGTCAAATACTACTGTGATGAATTGAAATGATGACTGTAATTCGGCATCATCTCAACATCACCCATCATTTTTGCCACATCAAAATCTGCAGGGAGTTGCTACGATCTCCCATGTTTGTGTGAGTTTCCTCCGGGTTAGAATATGAGCCTCAGTGGGGACAGTGTTGCAAATGTATGTAAAGTGCTGTGGAATCAATAGTGCTATATAAATTAATAAATGTTATTATTATTGTTATTATTATTAAATTCTAGTGGAACCCTTTCTCAGAAGGATGGAAGCTGTTGTAAAGAGGAAGCAGATAACAATGTAGTAATTCCATCTAGTACACATATCCACAGTATATGCCATATACCCCTGGGATCAACGCCATTCTTGAAAACTGGGCCTCACCTTGCTCCACTCCCCCCGGAATGGAGAGCTGACTGCTGGCTGCCCATGTACCACTCTTTCTATTAACCTCTATGGGAGCTCCAGATATAACTCTAATAGATGTTAATAGAAGGAGTTTTTCACACACTGACACCTCTGCTAAAGGCAAGAAAGAGGACCCCATTCTTTAGAGGGAGGAAGTTGAAATCTATATCAGTCGGATATAAATATCTGAGATGTGAAAATCTCTTTAATTCGAAGTTATGCAAAAATACATCTTAATTTGTTCTATAAATACAAGTTAGGAGCAGAATCAGACATACAATTAGAAGATACAATCCATGAAAGCCCTCACTTAGAAACAAAGCTTTGAATAAGGAAGTGTAATTCCGAATTGCGTCAGCTTGTCTTAATCTTATGTAAATCACTTTGAATAAACATAGGATATACCTTTTTGGCGGCCGTCACACGCTACAATATTGTGAGCGATATCGTTAGCGATCACGTGCATGCGCAATCGCTAACGATATCGCTCACATCGCTGGTGAGCTGTCACACAGACAGACTCACCAGCGATGTGGAGCAGCGAGATCGCTGGTAACTATGGTACACATCGGGTTACTAGGCGCCGCGCGGCGCTTAGTAACCCGACGTTTACCATAGATACCATCTCCCAGTATAGGCTCTGCCGCTGGGAGATCGTTCATCGTGGTGTCATACACCACGATGAAGCAGATTGAACAAGCGTTTATCGCTTGATATGAGCTCCGGCTCTCATATCTGCGATGTCACGATCAAGCGATTTTACATTGTAACATCGCTTGATTACACGCAGCGATGCACAAACGATATCGCTTAAGCGATCAAAAAACAGATCGCTTAAACGATATCGTTCAAGATATGGCACCGTGTGACGGCCGCCTTTTAAGGACCACAGAGTGATGTTTTTTTCCAAGCTTGAATCTCGTTTTGCACCAGCTGCTGGGCACCGAGGATGAAGATTGGCAGGAGTGGGGAGCTGTTTGTGTCTTGTGACAAGAGTGAATAAGAAAAGAAAGGTAGGTATACACAAGAGATCACACCTTAAAGGGAACCTGTCACTATTATCACTACCTGTCCCTGCAGCTTTCTAGCACATCCCGCTCTCATATTGGGGTTATCTTGCCCTGGTGGGCATGATTTACAAACACGCTCCTGGCGTCTGAAATCCATAGGCTCCTTCCCAGTATAACGCACCGGCCGAATCATGACCGGTCCAGTGCATTGTGAAGGTGTATTGGGTGTACAGACTGGCTTCAGAGCATCTACCATGCACATTCTGAAGCAGGCAAGTACACTCAATTACTATCCCACAATGCACAGGACCGGAAATGACGCAGCCGGCATCTTTGTGTTTCACAAATCTAGAATTTTTTTTCTTCTGATTATACTGGAAGATTTGTGGTTTATCTGGATGATATTTTTTTGCCTGATACAAATTCACATTATGAATGTGTTCATTTTATTTTACAACAGGCCTACAGAAAATGTTTTATTCACTAAGTTGGAGACATACTTTTTCTGTACAAGAAATGTTGTACCTGTGGATCATTGTTCAGGGTTTAAGATGGATCTTGGGAAAGTTCTGGCTATAATTGATTGGGTTCAACCTAGCAATCTTAAAGCTTTGCAACATTTTCTAGGGTTTGCCAAGTACTACAAGAAATTTATGAAGGATTTCTCACAGATCATCAAACCACCAGTTCTTATTCAGCTTGACCTCCAGAGGCCGTTCATTGTGGAGGTAGATGCTTCTGAAGTTGGGGTAGGGGCTGTATTGTCTCAAGGTTCTAAAACATTAACCAGCTTGCGGTCATGAGTCTTTTTCTCTAAAAGAATTCTCAGCTGCGGAGAGAAATTATAATGTTGGGAATCATGAGTTGTCAAATTAGCGTTTGAAGAATGTAGACATTTTTTGGAAGGAGCTGTTGATCAATTCACGGTTGTGACTGATCATAAAAATGTAGCTTATATTGAGTCACCCAAATGTTTGACCCCTAAACAGTTCAGAAGGTCTTTATTATCCTCTAGATTTAATTTTTCTCTGACATTTAGGCCAGGGGCTGACACTTTGTCACATAGCCTGGATTACGTATCTCCTCCTGAACCTCCTTCCTTCATTCTTCCACAGGGTATTGTAGTTGTCATGTCATCTCCTGAGTTGGAAGCAGAGTTCTATGATGCCCAGTCGTTGGCTCCTTCCACTACTCATGGGCCCACGTTATTTGTTCTGGTGTATCGGAGGTTATGTCTCTTGTAGGGACTTTATAACTCTGTGTTGAGTGGTCACCTTGGGGTCACAGCTACCCAGAAGACTATCATAAACGGAATTTCCATAAGGCTTTTAAGAAAAAGGGGCTGTTCCAGTGTTGCCACCGGATTACAGCTAGCTGCTCATCACATATCAATTATAAACAGGAGAAACCAATGAGCTTAATTGCTTACAAGAATTTACTTTTTTATTAGAGGAAAAAGAAACATATATGGAGAAGGTGATCTTTAAAATTACACAGCAGAAATCATTGGTACATGATTATTTATAAGCCAACAGGATTTTGCATATAGTAACAAGATGATAGGCAGTATTACATATCAACACAGGCTATCTGCAGGATAGGTTTAACAAAAACGTTTTTATGCATCAACATTAATACAAGAAATTTGCCCAAACCCTGCAATACCTGAATGGCAAAGCCTAAAATGCCTTACATCCAGTAAAGTGCATCCCAAAAGGCAGATAGTAGCAGTATTTACTAAATACGCGAAACGTGCGTTTGGGGTCCGGCACAAGGGGGATTCCCTTCTCTCTCTGCACTATGCACTTTTCATTGGTATGCTGCTACTATCTGCCTTTTGGGATGCACTTTACTGGATGTAAGGCATTTTAGGCTTTGCCATTCAGGTATTGCAGGGTTTGCGTGGCCTATGAAATCCCAGGGGCGTGCCATGGCGTCATGGATACCACGCCCCATCAGCAATCATTGGTGGAGGCTCCAGCGTTACGATCGGTTGTCCCTTCACAGGGCGCCATATTTAAAGAGCTATCCATTCACAGTCCACAATTGCAATGGCGTCATGTATTAGCCAGCCTTCCTGCGTAGGCTGGCCAATCATGATGTTATTGCGTTGTCCAATCACCGTATGAGCGTCACGTAATACACAACTCCTATGTACTTGTGGCGCTAAATATGTACGCCCATATTCCTTTGTGGTAGCGGCATGTAAACCAGGGAAGGTATTCAGCAGGAAGTAAGCCGCGGAACCCGTCGGCACTTCCGGGGAACGCAGATACCTTCAGTGGAGCACGTTGTGGCGGCGTGTATATGCGGCATCGGCGATCGGTATCCACCGTTAAAAACGCGTGCGTGCACGTGCGGTGGATACCTGTTGCTACCCCTGTGGCGGCGTGTAAAGGTACCCTTATGGTACCTTTACACACCGCTACTGAAGGTAGCAACAGGTAGGCACCGCACGTGCACGCCGCTACAAGGTGCTCCACAGAAGGTATTTTCGTTCCCTGGAAGTACCGACGGGTGCCGCAGGTTACCTTCTGTGAAGCACCTTCCCTGATTTACACGACACTACCACAAGGAAATATGGGCGTACATATTGTGCGCCGTAACTACATAGGCGTGACTGAGTTGTCTATTACGCGGCGCTCGTACGGTGATTGGACAATGCAATAACATCATGATTGGCCAGCTGGCGCAGGGAGGCTGGCTAAAACATGACGCTATAGCAAATGTGTAGTGTGACTGGTCAGATCGTTAAATATGCCGCCCTGTGCAGGGACAGCCAATGGGTACACAGAAGTCCCCACCAATGATAGCTGATGGGGCGTGGTATACATGACGCTCAAGCACGCCCCAGTGAACTCAAATACCATACCTGTGCCCCGATTACACGCCGCTACCATAGGGTTTATACCTGCTTGTTTTTCAGCACGGCTGAAATACAGGTATCCAAAGAGACAGGGAGCAACAACCTGAATTACACGCCGCAACTTTGCGGTGTTTTGAAGGTAAAAGGTACAATTGTCTCCAATACCTGGCAGTTTCTACCTTTTGGTAGCGGCGTGTAAAGGTACCATAATGGTATATTTACACGCCGCTACCGAAAGGTAGAAACTGGCAGGTGTCGGAGACAATTGTACCTTTTACCTTCAAACCACCGCGTAGTGGCGGCGTGTAATTCAGGTTGTACCTCCCTGTCTCTTTGGATACCTGTCTTTCAGCCGTGCTGAAAAACAAGCAGGTATAAGCCCTATGGTTGCGGCGTGTAATCGGGGCACAGGTATGGTATTTGAGTTCCCTGGGGCGTGCTTGAGCGTCATGTATACCACGCCCAATCAGCTATCATTGGTGGGGACTTCTGTGTACCCATTGGCTGTCCGTGCACAGGGCGGCATATTTAACGATCTGACCAGTCACACTACACATTTGCTATAGCATCATGTATTAGCCAGCCTTCCTGCGCTGGTTGGCCAATCATGATGTTATTGCATTGTCCAATCACCGTACAAGCGTTGCGTAATACACTACTCTGTCACGCCTATGTACTTACGGCGCACAATATGTACGCCCAGATTCCCTTGTGGTAGCGGCGTGTAAATCAGGGAAGGTGCTCCACAGAAGGTAACCTGCGGCACCCGTCGGCACTTCCGGGGAACGAAAATACCTTCTGTGGAGCACCTTGTAGCGGCGTGTATTTGCGGTATCAGGTACCGTTGGCAACCGTTGAAAACGCGCGGTGCCTACCTGTTGCTACCTTCGGTAGTGGCGTGTAAAGGTACCATTAGAGTTATAAGAAAAGCATTCCTGTCTCTTACTTGACCCACAGCTGAATGACCTAAATCCTTACAACACAAATATACTTTAAGGAGATATTTATCAACTTTGGCAATAGTGCACTGCCTGCTAACAACCAGTAAGTTGGTGAGCTTGGGACTGCTTGATTGATGGTTCAGACAAGCATTGTAGCACTGCTGGCCAGAACTGTGTTCTCTCCTATGTATGAGACAACTTTACCTCTGTAGCCTCTGTAGCACTGGAGGGGCACTGAAGTTGGCAGGACTCAGGCACTAACTGTGCTTTATTGATCTTGGCCAGATTTAGAGAAGTGCTGATAACCTCTATTGGAAAGAGCTTGTAAGTACTGAATATGTTTCACAAAGAGCATAAATAAGATCATGAGAACATATCCTGTTTAGTGATGGGCGAATCCTAAATTACTCGGAATCGCTTGACTCTAGCGAGTCCGAGCAGAGGACTCGCTACTCGTTGCGAGTCTAGCGAGTCCAATGTTAATGAATGGGGAAGCGAGTAATAGCGAGTAGTGTGAGATTTACAAATCGCAGATGTGTCTCGGAAGCTTCAGCCTGAAGCAATCCTAGTTTTGCCATTTATTTGCATTGGACTTGTTTACTTTGTAAGTAATCGCTGGGAAACTCGCACAGATAAGAGTCCTGTCTGCTCTGTGTGCTGGCTGCCGCAGCTCCAGGGTCCTAGAGCCCGCCTGCTGCCTGATGTAGCAGAGCTGAGATTGTTCTCAGTCTGCTCATTCCCTGTGCATAGACATCTATATCTATGCAAAGGGATGTAGCAGAGAGGACATCGCGTTTTGGACTGCGTCGGACGGAAGAGGATTTTTTTAATTAAAGATGGAGTCCCTAATGGCTTTTTTTTTATTTCTAATAAAAAATTTTCTCTGTGTTGTGTTTTTTTTAAAACAATTTAATAGAAATTCATGGCGGTCATGTCTAATATTGGCGTGACTGCCATAAATTTCGGGCTTAGGGCCAGCTGATAATACAAAGCTGGCCCTAACCTCTTTATTACCCAGCGTGCCGCCGCCACCAGGGCCGCTGGAAGAGCGGGGTTCAGCGCCAGAGGATGGCGCTTCAATGAACGCGCCATCTTCTGGGGTGGCTGCGGGCTGCAATTTGCAGCGGGGGGTGCCCAGAAAGCTTGGGCATCCCTGCGCTGCGGATTCCAGCCCCCAGCTGCTTAGCTGTACCTGGCTAGACATAGAAATTGCGCAGAGCCCCACGCATTTTTTTTAAATTATTTCATGAAATTCTGAGATTCTGACTCTGACTCTGAGACTCTGACTCTGGCTCTGAGGGTGAGACTCTGAATCTGGCTCTGAGGGTGAGACTTTGAATCTGAGACTCTGACTCTGAGACTCTGACTCTGAGACTTTGACTCTGAGACTCTGAGACTCTGACTCTGAGACTCTGACTCTGAGACTCTGACTCTGAGACTCTGACTCTGAGACTCTGACTCTGAGACTCTGACTCTGAGACTCTGACTCTGAAATTCATGAAATAATAAAAAAAAAATGTGTGGGGCTCCGCGCAATTTCTATGTCTAGCCAGGTACAGCTAAGCAGCTGGGGGCTGGAATCCACAGCGCAGGGATGCCCAAGCTTTCTGGGCACCACCCGCTGCAAATTGCAGCCCGCAGCCACCCCAGAAGATGGCGCGTTCATTGAAGTGCCATCCTCTGGCGCTGAACCCCGCTCTTCCAGCGCTTCTAGGGCTAGTGGCGGTGGCACGCTGGGTAATAAAGGGGTTAATACCAGCTTTGTTATACAAGCTGGTATTAAGCCCGAGATTCTTAATGTCAGGCCACGTTTGACCCAGCCACTAAGAATCTCCAATAAAGGGTTAAAAAAACACAACACAGAGAAAAAATTTTATTTGAAATAAAAAAAAAAGCCATTAGGGACTCCATCTTTAATTAAAAAAATCCTCTTCCGTCCGACGTAGTCCAAAACGCGATGTCCTCCCTGCTACATCCCCTGTGTATAGATATAGATGTCTATGCACAGGGAATGAGCAGACTGAGAACAATCTCAGCTCTGCTACATCATCTCTGTGAGCAGGTGGGCTTTAGGACCCTGGAGCTGCACAGAGAAGACAGCTGGACTCGGCTCGCAAAGAAACAGCAGTTACTTTGCGAGTTTCCCTGCTATCACTGGCACAGTAGCCGAGTCTAATGCAAACAATGGCAATCCTAGTTTTGTCAGCGTTTGCCATTGATTTGCATTGGACTCGTGCGAGTAAACGCTGGGAAACTCGCAGAGTACCGAGTCCAGTGAGTCCCTTACTACTCGCCGAGTAATGAGTCCTAGCGAGTAGATTCGCCCATCCTTAATCCTGTTCTTGAGAATGGATGGGATTTTTAATAACCAGTAAATTGCAAAGTAGTTTTTTTTTACAATGACTTTTCCATTTTACCCATATAAGAACATTAGGCTAATACATTAATGCTTCAGGTAGCAATATGCTCCAGTTATAAGAGTCTTACTTGCGAACTTGAAATTAGACATGTATAAAAAGCTGCCGTTATGTATGTTTCTGATAATACATTCTTGCAGCATCATCTTTCTGCTTGTAGTTTAGCTGTCAAATCTCTATTGATCTGCATGCTATTGAAGGCCAGAATAGAAGGCCTGGTCAAATTTCACTATAGGGTAAAACCCACACATTTATTGATAGCTACTTAACTATGGACCAAGATATCATTTTGGCTTACAGATATTTCCCAGGATTCCTTGAGGCCTTCTCCATAGATTTACTATTGCTGTAGAAATGCTATATGATACACACAGATTAATAGGCGGTGTGTCCTTTACTTTTGTCTTTGCTCTTAGCATGGCTTCCCAGAAATAATTTTGCTGCAGTGCAGGACTGCTCATTTAATTGCCATTTTCCTACAATTAAAGAATAAGCAATTTTGCCAGCAGCAAGTACATGTAAGATTTATTTTTGTTGTGTCCCTTAGGAAATTATACCAGACGAGAGAGCTGGGACAGTAATGGCTAGTTGGCTACTGTTAACATTCTGAGGTTTATTTCCTTGAAAGTATAAAATGATGATAAACTATGATGGCCAGTTGAATAATTGTTTTCTATCTAGGCATCATCAGTCTTCGGAACTCCAGCCCCGAGACTACAGGTGGCTGTAAGGTTGTGTGGGGAGTTGTTCCAAAGTAGCGATGAAAAGTTGCAGATACCTCCTTGCTGTTTAATTGGTTAATGCTAGCTGCACCCTGATATCTGGGAAGATACAGAGACATGATAGATAGATAGATAGATAGATAGATAGATAGATAGATAGATAGATAGATAGATAGATAGATAGAGTTTTGCTCATAAGTTTACAAACCCCATAAGATTTTTGCTTTCTTGGCCTTTTTTCCAGAGAATATGAATGACAGCACAAAACTTTTTTCCCCTCATGGTTAGTGGTTGGGTGAAGCCATTTATTGTCAAACTATTGTGTTTTCTCTTTTTAAATCATAATGACAACCCAAAACATCCAAATTACCCTGATCAAAATTTCACATACCCTGATGATTTTGGCCTGATAACAGGCACAGAAGTTGAAACAAATGGGTTTGAATGGCCAATAAAGGTAACATCCTCACCTGTGACCTGTTTGTAGTCAGTGTGTGTGCATAAAAGCAGAGTGAGTTTCTGGGATCCAGACAGACTCTTGCATTTTTTATCCAGTCACTCATGTTTCTGGATTGTGAGTCATGGGGAAAGCAAAAGATTGTCAACGGATCTACGGGAAAAGATAGCTGAACTGTATAAAATAGGAAAGGCCACAGTTCCGGAAACACCTGAGGTGCTCCGCTCCCTCTGCAGAGCCGTCGACGACCAGGAAAGTTTGTTTCATCTCACTGGTTGGTAGCGATTAACTAGGGGGGCCCCATCATGACTCAGATGATGTACAGGTCCCTGACGGGGGAGATGAACGGAACGCAGCACCTGGAGCAGCGGCCCAAATAATGCCTCTAACTTTGCCGTATATACCAGGTGCCAAATGGTTACCAACATATGAAGGCAAACCCATTACCTTAGCAGCCTATAAGCAAAAGATGTGTGCAATGCTGGACATGTATACGATGACAGAAAAGCAGCGAGCCACCGTTGTGCTGGGACAATTAACAGGCTCAGCGGAGCTAGAGGCTGAGTCCTGGAGTGATGCTGACAGGGACTCTGCTGCTAAAGTGTTTGATAAGCTAAAAACTGTCTTTGAAAAACACACACAGTCTGAATTGAGGATGCTGTTCTACCACTGTAAACAGAGACCGCAGGAGACCATCAGAGTCTATGCCCTCCGTTTACAAGGGGCACTCCAGTTCTTAAAACAGGTAGACCTGGCAAGTGTATTGGAAGAAGATAAAATGCTTGCAGAACAGTTTACAGAGGGATTGAGGTCAGACTACCACCGCCAACAGGTACATATGTGGGTATTGGATCACCCAACTGTGAACTTTAATGACTTGAAAGATCGTGGTATAACCGTGTTAAGAGATCCAGTGCCTGCAGAACCTGCAATCCAATCCTGGCAGGTTTTACACCTCTCCCATAGACTTTAAACCCGTTTCTACAGAACCTTGAAAGGTAGAAAGTCAAGCTGTAGCAGATGATGACATGCGTAACCAGGTGCTGCAGTTAACCAAAAACATGAACTATGTATTAAATCTCTTGCAAACTATGCCTGGAGAACCACCATCAAGCAAAATCCAACTAGCTGATAGTCCTGAGGATGTCCCATGGATGCGGAGGAAGAACAAGTCGTCCCTGCAGGGGACCAACACACCATTCCAACGCAGAGCCAGGGACTACACGGAGTCTTCAGGACAACCCATCTGCCTGCAATGCAACAGGTCGGGCCACTTTGCAAGAGGTTGTCCTTTAAACACGAGATTCCTGGGCCTGAGGGCCAGACCCCAGGATTAGAGCAGCTGGGCCCAAATGACTGGCGTAACCGGTACGTGGGAGGCCGTCCGTACCTCAACATTACACTAGAAGGAATCCCTATGTCGGCTCTACTGGACACCGGGTCGCAGGTCACTACGATCCCACATATCCTTTACAAACAATTTTGGTCTGATAACGATCTTGAACCCCAAACACCAATTTTTATATTATTGCAGCTAAAAGACCAAGGGTTATTTGTGGTAGAAGACAATTCCAATGAAAAATACCCCTACATGGTAATTGGTACAAATGTCATTGAAAACTGCTTTGGAGAAGTGTTGTTTTTTTCTCCAACAGATTGCGGAGACTGCTGGTTATGGGCGGACGAGAGTCATCCAGAGAGAGATCCGAGCCCTCAGCCACAAACAACAGGTAATTCTGTCTGGGGGAGAAATTGGCAGTGTGCGGGTAACAGACCCGGTTCCCATTGTGTTATCACCAAAAAGCGAAATGATGATATGGTGTCGAGCAGCGATATATGTCAGAGGACAGGAATACCAGGCAGTTGTAGAGCCAGTATTTTCAGAACACAGACCTACACTACTGACAGCCAGAGGGGTGGTGGATGTACGCAAGGGACGAGTACCAATCCGTGTACTAAATTGTGGGGAAGAGGAAGCAAAGTTACCCCGGTATGCTACTGTAGCAAAGCTGTATACTGTTTGTAACAACAACAACATACAGGCAGTGGGACCTGTTTCCTCGTCTAGCCAGGCGGAGGATAACAATTCCAAAGGACAGCTAGTGGAGTGGTGTCAGCAGTTGCACGTAGGAAATTAAGCCACCCCTTCTCACCAGAAGCACAGAGTTTGCCAGGTAGCACAGAAGTTCGAGAAATTATTTAGTAAGCATCCATTAGATTTTGGGATGATTAAAGGGGTACACCATTGCATACCCACAGGAGATCATCCCCCAATTAAGTTGAGACACAGACCCATTCCACCAGGTCACTACCAACATGCCAAAGTGATGCTGCAGGACATGAAGGAGGCCGGGGTTATAAGAGATAGCTGTAGTCCTTGGGGAGCCCCTTTAGTCCTAGTCAGAAAGAAGGATAGCACGATGAGGATGTGTGTGGATTACAGGGAGGTCAACAAGATCACTCACAAAGATGCTTACCCGTTACCCGATTAGAGGAGTCTCTTGATTAAAGACTGCTAATTATTTCTCCATGTTAGATCTCACTAGTGGGTATTGGCAGGTCTCCGTTGCAGAAGAAGACCAAGAGAAGACTGATTTCATAACGCCAATGGGCCTATGCGAATTCAACAGCATGCCATTCGGGTTATGCAATGCACCAGGAACGTTTCAAAGGATCATGGAAAGTTGGCTGGGTACACCATAATTTCGAGACGGTACTCTTATACCTGGACAACATCATTGTGTTTTCCAAAACCTACCAAGAACACCTGGAACACCTGGCAGAGCTATTTGAGTCTTTAGCGAAGTACAGGATGACGCTCAAACCATCTAAATGTCACCTGCTAAAGTTCAATACCTTGGACACGTGGTCAGCGCAGATGGAGTAGCACCAGACCCTGAAAAAGTAACAGCTATCCAGGATTGGCAGAGACCAACCACCGTCACCGAGGTACGTCAGTTCTTAGGTTTGGTTAGGTACTACAGAAGATTCATTAAGGGCTACACAAAGATGGCAGCGCCCCTACAAGATCTTCTGGTAGGCCAGTCTAAGAAAAGGAGATCTTCAGAGCCACCATTGGACTGGTGAGAGGAACAAGAAAATTCCTTCCAACAGATGAAGCAAGCTCTAACCAGTGAGGAAATCCTGGGTTACCCTGATTATAACCTACCATTCGTCCTTTACACCGACGCAAGCAATGTAGGCCTGTGAGCAGTCCTTTCCCAGATTCAAGATGGTAGAGAGCGAGTAATTGCCTACACCAGCAGAAAACTTTGACCCACCAAGAGGAACACAGAAAACTACAGTTCCTTTAAGTTGGAGTTCCTGGCCTTGGTCTGGGCTATAACAGAAAGGTTTAAGCATTACCTCGCAGCTTCGAAGTTCACCGCCTTCACGGATAATAACCCGTTGACACATCTGAATACCGCTAAGCTTGGAGCACTGGAGCAGCGCTGGATGGCCTGACTATCGAACTTCCTCAGGGAATGAGTTTGGGATACGACTCCGAAACGCGTTGGAAAATAAACTAGCTACTACCTGATCCAGGAATACCATTGTCTCTGGTTTTTTCCATCATACGAAAGCAGCAGCTCGGACCACGAGGTACTTTGCCCTACTGAAACTTATTGTGACCACGGTGACATGTGGAAGTACGGTCCTTGGAGCAGCTGTATTGTACTGAGCGATCATGCTGGTTGTGTGCTACACAACCACATCAGGTGAGCAGTTCCTTTATTTCACCTAAATAATCCTGTCTCTAAAAGATAAGACCCTATTTACGCATTCTCACCCTTATCTAAGAGCCCAAGAACCACCCGTTGTACCAGAACAAGAGAATCCTGCAATCGGTGTACCTGCCATTCCCACTATGAGAACCAGAAGACACTCAGGCATACCTGTGTTACGCATATCAACACGTGAGTCAGTAAGTAGTGTCCACTCTACACCAGACATACGTACCAGTGGCATACCAGTTTTACGTAGGTCAACACATGTCAATCTAGGACACCCACCACTCAGGTACAGAGAGTAAACTGAAAAATATGGGAAAATGTAAATATGTGCGGAATGTAAATATGTTATTAATGCTAATGTACAGAAAAGGGTAAAGAGTAGGTAAAAACAACCCAGACCAGGTACACAACACCAGTAAGAGGGGTGAGTGGAGTTGGCGTAAGGAGCTGAATAGGGAGAGCAAAATCTTGGCCAATAGGTGACCCCAGGGCCAGGAGGCCTACAGCGCTTATGACCCGGTAAAGGCCCCTGCAGTACCTAGGACTCCTGCGTCACGGCACCCGTATTGTTTGTTGTTGTGTTGTTGAACTTAAAGCCACAGAGACTTTACCTGTTGGACTTCTTGAATGTTTCCCCTTTTCTTATTTTCAAAAATGGACCATAGCCACAGGACTGGTAGTGGCAAACAGCCGTTTAAACACCCTTTAAACAGCCTGCAGCGGATGGACTAGCGTTGTATGGACTGGTTACCCGTTTTCTTATTTATACCTGGTTTTTGTATTTTTTTATTTTTAAGACTCTGTTAAAATTGACAAATGTAAATAGTTATGTTATGTTTATGGAAAAATGTTTCAGTCCCAGAGGACTGTATTTAACTAGGGGGGAATGTGGCACCCCTGCGGGAGATTGTCACAGGATCCACTGGTGCAAGGAGGGAATTACACCTTGGTTCGCACAGCACACAAGACCTTCCACCTCAAACCTCAAGGGGGAGCTCTACTGGCTGTCTTAAGCCAGTTCCCCTTTAGAACATCCAGGCCTGAGGGGAGGAGTTAGTCAGTCCCAAGAGTCAGTCTGCAGTGAGGAGAGAAGACAGAGGAGACAGAGGAGCTGGTCGCTGGGAGAGATCCAGGCCCAGGACCAGGGACCACTGACCGCTGTGTGCACCCTAGGGAAAAGGTCGGAGGCAAGTGGAGAAAGCAGGGAACTAAGAAAGGGAACCGGTTACTACAGCCCTTTAGTACACCCGGACACCGGAGTTCGACACTGTAATCATTTATTGCCAAAGCCCGGAGGTCTCAGGAGAAGTTCACACCTGAAGAGAACAAGTAAGAGACGCTAAACTGACCAAGTATAGGACCAGGGGCCATAGGAGAAACAGGGACCCCGCAGAAGGACCTCATAGTCAGATTAGAGCAAATCCCTGAGTGGGAGAAGAAACGGTGGGTTCAGGCTCAGGCAGGACTCATCCCAAACCACAGAGCACAGACACAGAGGAGGCCTCATAACTTTCTAAGGTGGAAGTCCCTAGTTGCACCGGGGACCTGGTTATTACTCTGGACTGTACATGTTACCTTGTCACCAGTAAAAGGTACCGAAACAACAATCTGTGTGTCTGTGTGCCTGCTTAACCACCGCAATTCACCACCTTGTCTGCAAGGATGCAACTACTACTCCCCTCATCCATCCCTGCTGCCCTGAGGTAAAGCTCCACCTGTGGGGAGCTGTACCACACTCTGCTGCACCCACCATCACCTCAGCGGCTGGCTGAAGTTCTGTTGAGGGTCCAGGGCACGGGATCGGGGATCGACCAGTTGTGATCCTCCATCGAAGCCACCATCAGCCCCGGTAGCCGAGTACCCCATACCCTGTCGACCGCCTCACAAACACACTACAAATATGCATGTACACACACACATACATGTACTTACATATATACGCACATAGACATGCATACATATACACACAGTATAATGTCCCCACACACATACACATGCATACACTTATACACAAACACACTCATACACAGACACACACACAGAGTATAATGTCCTTACATAAACACACAATATACATGCAAATTCACACATATGCACACACACAAACACGCAAATGCACACAATGTAATATCCCCACACACACATTTGACGCACACCAGGGGCCAGGGTTACTCCCGGTTTAGACAGGCGATTCTTCTCCTTCCTTGTCACGGGTGGACCGCGCCTGCCGGTAGTGGGGCCCGGTGTAGTGCAGATCAAAATTGAGGTCGTCTTACGGGAACAGATTAAAAAGGGGTTTTAATTTGTTTTCTTCGTGACGCCACCTATGAGTAGATTCGGTAAGGGCTACCGACGCTGCGGAACCTCCCGGGGTGATGGACAGCAGCAAGATGTTACGCTCCCCACAGGCTGAGCGGTGATCCCCGGGGGCTGGAGCTGCTCAAGATGTTGTGCGGCAGCTGCGGTTACCTTAAGTTCATGACGGACAGTTCATAAGGAGACACGGACACAGATAGTCTCTGCAACGGTTCTTTACTGTAACCAGCAGGCAGTACATGGCTTACAGTGGTTGAGTAGAAGACCGGGTGGACTCAGCAGTGATAGTGCTCCTCAGAGATCCGCAGTGTACCTCCTCTCTACCTCCTTAGCTTCTCTTGCCAGCGTCGCCCAGGAATACCAGGTCGGGTACGGGGAGGCTGCTTCAATGCCCTATCCATGATGTACGTTCTGGATTCTTTGGGGAGCCTTGGGTCCCTCGGTGGGTACACCGCTGGTTAGACGACTGGAAACTGGCTGGTGGTGGGGTGCTCCTATAAAGCTGCTCCTCCACGGGGCTGGTTCGCGTGGCAGAGGTGAACTGCTGCCAGCTTCGGTACCAGTGAACCGGCTGTGAGTTGTGGGCACGGGAGTCTTTTGGGAACCCGTGTAGATATGCCCATTCCCGGTTGTTAAGGCCTCAGGTGCTGACACCCGACCGGTGACGGCCCAGGGGCCCGCACGGGGTGCGGAGCCCCCGCTCCACTCCAAGTTCTAGTCTGCTCTCTTCAAGTTCTAGACTACTTCTCCGACTTGTTCTGACTGTCTAGATTATTGTGTTCTCTTCACTACCCTAACACTCCACCCACCAGGACCTATGATTGGTCCCCTGTTCTAGGTGTTGTATGTTGGGTTGGATCTCTGAGTTAACTATTTCACTGCTTTGTCTAGAGAATATTGCGGCTGCAATACTCCCTTGTGACGCACTCGTTGCGGGGCGCCACACTCCCCCTTGGTTAAATCAGCTTGTCCCCAAGCGTCAAACTACTCACATTACAGAGGTTTTTACATTTTTATACATATATGACACACTTTTATTAAAGTAGAAAAACAGGTAAAGAAATGCTTTGATGTTATAAGCAAAGAAACAGGTAATCACTTTGTGCGGACCCGGCGGGCGGTCGACTGTACTTTAACTAGAGTCCAGGCTGTAGCCGCGAGATCACACAGTCAATGATTAACGGGAACAGAGTCATTGATGAAAGTTCAAGTTTTAAAGTCACTGGCTCTGAGGGTGATGGCGTACCCGGATAGCAAACCACCCATCTGCACAAGCATAGCGCTCGTAGGTGATAATATCGCCCCGGTATAGGTCGCGATCGGGATGTCCTCTTGGCAAGTTTGACTCAACGTCCCGGCGCCCCACAAACACCTCCTCATTCAAACCCACCTCCCAAGCGAACCCCCACCCGGTATGTAAGTTAAAGGTGGAAATTCTACCTTCACGGCGGAGTTCATCAGGCAGCGGCGGCTGGCGGCGAGCCTCGGCACGGGCCTCCATGTTGGCGCGTTCTCTGGCTTGCCACTCCTCTCGTCGTCTCTGGCGTATATCTCCGTCGTTACGGCTCGGGGTGTAAAGATGAGTAATGGAGCTGGTGGTTTGGCGGGAAGCTTGAACTTGGCGGGCTGTCTGTATCGGAACCCGGTGGAACGGCACAGGGGAAGGTGTCGGCAGTGCACCCGACCAGTGTACCCGAGCTGTGTGCCCGGAAGGAAGTTCTTTGTTGTCTCCCCAAGCGAACCCGGTGTCGAAATCCTCAGCGGTGCTGTGGGTCTCGTCGTCATCCTCTCCGACCTCTTCCTCGATGATCACATCAGGCTGCTTGTTGATGAAAGACGTTAAAGCTTGTTCCGTTGTACAACGGGGCGGTGGTGCTGCGGATCCTTCCGTAGGGACGTCCTGCAGGGCTTCCAGGCTGCCTGCCTCTTCATCTGTTTCCGCAGGTAAAGGTGTTTCAATCCCGGTTACCAGGTAGGCCTCTGTGGTTGCAGAGGAGGCCTCCGGTTCTAGGGAGAAACAAGCGACAGTCTCGGTAGTGTGGAAACTAGTCGCGGGTTCCGCAGGTGGAACCTGGTAGAGATCGAGTTCTTCCATGGAGCGTGTTATGAGCTCCGGCTCAAGAACGGAATCGGTTGCGATGTTGGTCGCTGGAACGGGTCGAGTTGCGGCCTCCACCGGAATGACACAGTCTATTGGCTCAGGTGACGGAGCAGGACAGGTGGTAGGCGAGGGTGAGGCGGTCGAGAAGCTGGTGACGTCGTCTGGGCTTGGAGAAGCTGCACCCGGTCGGCTCTGCTGCATCGCATGGTGTAGTCGTCTGCCTAGGGTCGCGCTCCAGCTGCGAATCGTCCATTCCACTGTCTCTAGTAACCGCACCCGGAGGTCTTGTAGAGCCTCTAGCCAGAAGTCGGGGCTGCCGTCTATGGTAAGGGCAGGATCCGGACCCGGTTGGCTTATGGCTGCTCTGGCCTCCGCCTCGACCTCCCGCATCAGGTCTTGGAGTCTCATGCTGGCCATTCTTCTTTGGAGGGAAACCACACCCGATCAACCGGTAAGACGTTCTGGTTGAGCTGGTGAAGATGTCTTCTCTCTCTGTCGGTGTGTCTAGGTATGACACTCCCATTTCCTTTGGGCTTTTGTAGTCCAATCGTGGGAAAAGTCTTTGGGGTCCGCCCCCATGGTTGATTCGAGCAATCAGGGCGGACAAAGAGTTTGGCGCCTTTTTGTCTTTAGCCCTCCCACGGTGAGGGGGGGGGTTGACTCACTCCTGGGCTTCACGTGGCGGCTTCTTGTGGCGGGAACGCCATCTTGGGCGCCATCTTGACCCAATGGTGTAAAGGCGGGAAAGTTCTTTTAGGGACGAACAAAGTCCAATTGTAGACAATAAAGTCCAGTTTAAGCACAACATACCCGTTGGTAACGGGCCTGCTCGTATCCTGTTCGTGACGCCATTTTCTGACGCACACCAGGGGCCAGGGTTACTCCCGGTTTAGACAGGCGATTCTTCTCCTTCCTTGTCACGGGTGGACCGCGCCTGCCGGTAGTGGGGCCCGGTGTAGTGCAGATCAAAATTGAGGTCGTCTTACGGGAACAGATTAAAAAGGGGTTTTAATTTGTTTTCTTCGTGACGCCACCTATGAGTAGATTCGGTAAGGGCTACCGACGCTGCGGAACCTCCCGGGGTGATGGACAGCAGCAAGATGTTACGCTCCCCACAGGCTGAGCGGTGATCCCCGGGGGCTGGAGCTGCTCAAGATGTTGTGCGGCAGCTGCGGTTACCTTAAGTTCATGACGGACAGTTCATAAGGAGACACGGACACAGATAGTCTCTGCAACGGTTCTTTACTGTAACCAGCAGGCAGTACATGGCTTACAGTGGTTGAGTAGAAGACCGGGTGGACTCAGCAGTGATAGTGCTCCTCAGAGATCCGCAGTGTACCTCCTCTCTACCTCCTTAGCTTCTCTTGCCAGCGTCGCCCAGGAATACCAGGTCGGGTACGGGGAGGCTGCTTCAATGCCCTATCCATGATGTACGTTCTGGATTCTTTGGGGAGCCTTGGGTCCCTCGGTGGGTACACCGCTGGTTAGACGACTGGAAACTGGCTGGTGGTGGGGTGCTCCTATAAAGCTGCTCCTCCACGGGGCTGGTTCGCGTGGCAGAGGTGAACTGCTGCCAGCTTCGGTACCAGTGAACCGGCTGTGAGTTGTGGGCACGGGAGTCTTTTGGGAACCCGTGTAGATATGCCCATTCCCGGTTGTTAAGGCCTCAGGTGCTGACACCCGACCGGTGACGGCCCAGGGGCCCGCACGGGGTGCGGAGCCCCCGCTCCACTCCAAGTTCTAGTCTGCTCTCTTCAAGTTCTAGACTACTTCTCCGACTTGTTCTGACTGTCTAGATTATTGTGTTCTCTTCACTACCCTAACACTCCACCCACCAGGACCTATGATTGGTCCCCTGTTCTAGGTGTTGTATGTTGGGTTGGATCTCTGAGTTAACTATTTCACTGCTTTGTCTAGAGAATATTGCGGCTGCAATACTCCCTTGTGACGCACTCGTTGCGGGGCGCCACACATTCATGTGCATGCACATACAAACACACATGCATACATACACAGTATAATGGCACTACACACACGCCCGTGCATACACATGTAGATACACACATACAAACACACATGCAAACACAGTATCATGTTCCCACACAACATACACATACTCATACACGCATGCACATGCACACACGTATACACACACACACACACACAATCACACACATGCACACACAAGCACAAACATACGCACATACACGCCTGCATACACACACGCAGATATGCACATACACATGCACGCACATACACACAAACATGCATACGCACACGCATACACAGTATAATATCCCCATACACACAAACACACACGCCCATGCATACACACATGCAGATACACATGCTCTTACAAGCATGCATACACACTCATATACACACATTATAATGTTTGCACATACACTTTCACGCACATACACACATGCAAGCACAAACATACAAACACATACACACAGTATAATGTCCTCACACACACATATACACAGATGTGCATAAACATGCAAGCATGCACATACACGCACATGCACAGACACATACATTCACACAGTATAATGTCCGCACACACACATACGCATTGTAAGGTAGCGAGCCGGAGGATTCGCTTGCTGCGTAATGACGCCAACACGTGTATAATTTTTCCAAATGTCTACCCGTTTATTTCTCACCAGCATCAATAACCGGGGTAGTACATTTAACATTTAACACAAACACGTCACATAATACATTACTTTCCACATTACAGTACATAGAATATTGCACATATACATTTACGGTAACCCGACCCCTGTAACCACGACTCTTTCCCCATTGGAGCTCTATCAACCGCCCCCGTGGTGATCACGGCCTCCGGGCTATCTATAACATTTACGGTAACCCGGGACCTGTAACCACGACTCTTTCCCCATTGGAGCTCTATCAACTGCTCCCGTGGTGATCAAGGCCTCCGGCCTATCTATACATTTACAATACATTTATAATAAACACATTAGTTACATATCAACGATGACCCCTCTGGGTTCAGAACAGGGATTGAGCAACCTGAGTACCGGGTATGTCATGTATCCCCAAGGGGCTCCTTCCTGGACGCATCTCAACCTATGTCCGGTCAGAGTCCACCTGGTTTAACCATGGTGTCCCCACTCTAGGAGCCCTTTTTTTTTAACCATATATTTTTATTAATTTTTTAGCAAGATATAAACATATGATGGAATTGAAACGTTACAAGTGACAGAAAGACAGAGAAACTGTAAACATATTCCAAGTATACCCTGTGACGAAATGGACCCCTTCAATGTAGAACATATGAAGATTTCTTATGTAACCCAGACTGTTTTGTATATTGGCTTATAAACTTGTAATGGCCAAGGAGAATTTCCTACAGTATTTTCATAGATGACTGGTGTAAGATTAGCAAAGTAATGTAATTATTTAACTTGTTTGTCATAACAGGCCAGAGAACTTAATTATGCTAATCGTCCATTGTCTATTACCCTGTGAATGTTGATTCCATGTATAGGGCACCAGCCACTATTGTTTAAGTGTCATTGATTGCAGACTCAATGTCTCATACTAACATTCCATTGTATCACTGCTAGGTGCTATATCAATCAGCATTTGGATTGCAATAGTACTAAAATATTGTTAAATGAGACTGGAGGTTCAGCCAATGAAAAGACTGTGTTATTGCACCAATCGTGACGTTCCCAATATCCTGCAATGAGGGCTGAAGGTATATAAGGAGATGTGTTCATTAACCATGGAAAGTTAGATTCTGTCTAGTGGCCTCAGTCTAGGGATTTCGGTCCCGGCTAGAGGCCCACTGAATTGAAGATTGAAGATTGGAGACAGGCAGCTAATCTAGGGTCTTCGGATCCGGTTAGCGAGCCATAACCCTAGGCCTAGGCATTTCGGTGCCGACCAAGGGGACCAGAACACGGACTATAGAACCACAAGGACTTCAGTATCGGATTCGGCTGTGATAAAGACTGCATAAGGACAAGGAAGCAACCCAGGTTGGGATGATACAGTCACCTGGCTACAGACTTTGCTGTGCTATATTCTAAACCCTGGTGAGCCAGCGGAAGGGTGAGACTCTGTTGCCTGTTACATTTATGTGTTGTGCTTGGTTATGCATTATATGCTGTTAACTGTTTGGGGATTAGTGATGGGCGAATCCTAAATTACTCGGAATCGCTTGACTCTAGCGAGTCCGAGCCCAGGACTCGCTACTCGTTGCGAGTCTAGCGAGTCCAATGTTAATGAATGGGGAAGCGAGTAATAGCGAGTAGAAGCTTCAGCCTGAAGCAATCCTAGTTGTGTCATTTATTTGCATTGCTCGTTTACTTTGTAAGTAATCGCTGACTCGCACAGATAAGATCCTGTCTTCTCTGTGTTCTGGCTGCCCCAGCTCCAGGGTCCTAGAGCCTGCCTGCTGCCTGATGTAGCAGAGCTGAGATTGTTCTCAGTCTGCTCATTCCCTATGTACAGACATGAATGTCTGTGCACAGAGATGATGTAGCAGAGCTGAGATTGTTCTCAGTCTGCTTATTCCCTGTGCATAGACATCTATATTTATGCACAGGGATGAGCAGAGAGGACATCGCGTTTTGGACTGCGTCGGACGGAAGAGGATTTTTTTAATTAAAGATGGAGTCCCTAATGGCTTTTTTTTTTATTTCTAATAAAAAATTTTCCTTGTGTTGTGTTTTTTTTTAAAACAATTTAATAGAAATTCATGGCGGTCATGTCTAATATTGGCGTGACCGCCATAAATTTCGGGCTTAGGGCCAGCTGATAATACAAAGCTGGCCCTAACCTCTTTATTACCCATCGTGCCACCGCTACCAGGGCCGCTGGAAGAGCGGGGTTCAGCGCCAGAGGATGGCGCTTCAATGAACGCGTCATCTTCTGGGGCGGCTGCGGGCTGCAATTTGCAGCGGGGGGTGCCCAGAAAGCTTGGGCATCCCTGCGCTGCGAATTCCAGCCCCCAGCTGCTTAGCTGTACCTGGCTAGACATAGAAATTGCGCGGAGCCCCACGCATTTTTTTTTAATTATTTCATGAAATTCTGAGATTCTGACTCTGAGACTCTGACTCTGACTCTGAAATTCATGAAATAATTAAAAAAAAATGCGTGGGGCTCCGCGCAATTTCTATGTCTAGCCAGGTACAGCTAAGCAGCTGGGGGCTGGAATCCGCAGCGCAGGGATGCCCAAGCTTTCTGGGCACCCCCGCTGCAAATTGCAGCCCGCAGCCGCCCCAGAAGATGGCGCGTTCATTGAAGCGCCATCCTCTGGCGCTGAACCCCGCTCTTCCAGCGGCCCTGGTAGCGGTGGCACGCTGGGTAATAAAGAGGTTAGGGCCAGCTTTGTATTATCAGCTGGCCCTAAGCCCGAAATTTATGGCGGTCACGCCAATATTAGACATGACCGCCATGAATTTCTATTAAATTGTTTTAAAAAAAACACAACACAAGGAAAATTTTTTATTAGAAATAAAAAAAAAAGCCATTAGGGACTCCATCTTTAATTAAAAAAATCCTCTTCCGTCCGACGCAGTCCAAAACGCGATGTCCTCTCTGCTACATCCCCTGTGCATAAATATAGATGTCTATGCACAGGGAATAAGCAGACTGAGAACAATCTCAGCTCTGCTACATCATCTCTGTGCACAGACATTCATGTCTGTACACAGGGAATGAGCAGACTGAGAACAATCTCAGCACTGCTACATCATCTCTGTGCACGGACATTCATGTCTGTACACAGGGAATGAGCAGACTGAGAACAATCTCAGCACTGCTACATCATCTCTGTGCACAGACATTCATGTCTGTACACAGGGAATGAGCAGACTGAGAACAATCTCAGCACTGCTACATCAGGCAGCAGGCGGGCTCTAGGACCCTGGAGCTGCACAGAGAAGACAGCTGGACTCGGCTCGCAAAGAAACAGCAGTTATCTGCGAGTTTCCCTGCTATCACTGGCACAGTAGCCAGTGATTACTCGCGAGTCTAATGCAAACAATGGCAATCCTAGTTTTGTCAGCGTTTCTGACAAAACTAGGATTGATATTGATTTGCATTAGACTCGCGAGTAATCACTGGGAAACTCGCAGAGTACCGAGTCCTGCGAGTCCATTACTACTCGCCGAGTAACGAGTCCTAGCGAGTAGATTCGCCCATCCCTATTGGGGATCCAATAAAGCCTAATATTGTGATTCCCTCACCCTGTGTTGTCTGAGTAGTGTTCCGCCCACGGTTAAGGAGCTCGGGTGTTCAGCTGGGGATGAGCCCTGGTCCACGCTGTCTTTGTAAAGGTGGCTGGGCCTGCGGACGAGAACACCCACTGACCCCCGGGTCTCCACATACCCTTTTAACCGGGTAGCATGACTAAATAATAATAAAAAAAAAGATAAAATTGCAATCTCTTAAGGACTTATCAGTTTTAAAGAGGACAGGTATCTCTCTCCCAGGCCTAATTCCTGCACCCCGCAAAGCGGGAGGATCCCGCAAGGGAGGGTCCTCAATATGAGTCTAGATATAGCAGGTGCTCTTATTTCTATCTTATCTTTATGTTTGAAAACATATAAACCCAAACAACTTGGCCTGCATAACTACCATAACTCAGGAACAACTAAACAGGCCGGACGCAGACAAGACAGACGGACAAGGTTAGGGAAGGATAGGGTAGGAAGGGGAATATCTCTTTCCCTTGGATCTTGCTTCAAGGAGGTGCAATCTCATTAGCCGCATCATAAAACTCCCACAAAGACCAAATCTTCATATATTTATCCACTGAGTCGTGCATCATCGCTGTTAAATATTCCATACGTTTAACATCAAGAATCCTATTTCTAAGACTCATAAGGGATGGGGTAGAAGACTGCTTCCAGTTTTTGGCCATCAAGCATCTAGCCGCCGTGGTTATGTGAAGGAAAAGTTTGGACGCCATTTTGTTCAACCCTTCAGCTCTCGCACCTAAGAGGAAGATCAGAGGGTCCAATGGGATGGCAGCGTGTAAAACGCTGTCTATTAAATTCTTAACCTGACTCCAGAAAGGTCGAATCCCGAGCAAGTCCAAAAAATAAGGTATACCGAACCCACTCCCGTCCCACACCTCCAACATGCTGAGGGAATGGATGAATCCATTCTGTGGAGAACCTCTGGGGTATAGTACCACAGAGTCAAGATTTTATAAATATATTCTTTATATAGTGTGCAAATGGAGGACTTGGCAGCATTGCTCCAGATATACGACCACTCCTGGTCTGAGATTTTCCTCCCCAAACTCGTCTCCCACCTCAACTTGTAGCCGAGTACTCCGCCCCGGTTTACGCCAGGATCAGATAGTAAAGAGTAAATTGCAGAGATCAGACCCCTGGTGCCTGTGAATGTCCTACATAACTTTTCAAACTCTGTGGGAACCGATACTCCTGCCCTACCAAAGAGAGACCCAGCCAAATCCCTAATTTGGAGATATTGATAAAAAGTCCTATTTGGCAGAGAAAAAGTTTTCTGTAGGTACTCAAAAGTATGTATCTCCATGGTCCTCCCATCTATTATGTCTGCATATCTAAAAAGGTCTGCTTTCAACCATGTGTGTACCATATCTGATTCAAGGCTACTCAGAAGTAAGGCTTGATAAATAAATGACACCAAGGGGAAACAAGGCGACATCAGGGCGAATCTCTTCATGCAGGAGTTCCACAGCTCACGAATGAACTGCATTGGGCCCAATAGAGGAGACTGAGGGTGTGCCTGGACAGGTGGCCAGAGAAATGAATTAGGGTGAATAGGGGCTATCCAAAGTTTCTCTATTTCGGTCCATCTATTGTAAGCCCAATGGGAGGTCCAGCACGGGATTCTCCGTAAATGTGTAGCCCAATAGTATTTCAATATGTCGGGTACCGAGAGCCCTCCTCTGAGTTTATGCGTCATAAGAACCTCTCTAGCTACTCTATGTCTCTTCCCAAGCCATATGAAGTCCAGTATTGCTGCCTGGAGTGATTTCAGTTCCGACATGGGGACTCTCACCGGCAAAGTTTCAAATGCGTATATATGTTTGGGAAGAATGGACATCTTGACTGCCGTCATTCGGCCATTTGGACAATTTTGCCTTTATGTCTCTAAAAAGAGGTGGGAAGTTACATTTGTACAGGGCATTATAAGAGGATGTTATCTGCACTCCTAAATATTTAACCGCTTCCAGCTTCCATCTGAACTTGTAGTTCACTCTCAGATGATCCCAAATCTCAGGGGGGAGTCCAATGGGCATAGCTTCCGTTTTATTAGAATTCAATTTGTAACCTGAAAGAGTTCCATAGGATCTCAACACCCTAAGCAGATTTGGGAGAGAGATATGTATATTCGTAAGAGTCAAGAGGACATCGTCTGCAAATAACGCAATTTTAAATTGCTTGCTCCCCAGCTGCACCCCCGAGATATTGGGATCTAATCTGATGGCTGCCGCCAAGGGTTCAATGCATAGAGCAAACAGTAATGGCGAGAGTGGGCACCCTTGCCTGGTGCCATTCAGAATGCAAATGATTTGGATAAGCTGAAAGGAAGCTTTATGGAAGCCAAAGGGTAACTATACAACGCCTGTAAGGCCATCATGAATCCCCCCGAAACCCCCAGGGAGCGCATGGTCCCAAATAGGAAAGGCCAGGAAAGGCGATCAAAGGCCTTTTCCGCATCTAGGGTAAGGACCAAGGCCTGCTGTTCCCTCCGATTCAGAACGTTCACCAAATCAATAATCCTCCTGGTATTATCTCCTCCCTGTCTATGGGGAATCAAACCTACCTGGTCTTTATGAACCAGATGAGGTGTCCAGGCATTAAGTCTCGTAGCCAGGAGTTTGGTAAAAACCTTCAAATGGAGTTCAGCAAGGCGATCGGTCCTGTAATTGGCGCACACCAAGGGTCCCTGGGTGGCTTGGGAAGGAGAATTAGGTGAGAATGCAACATCGTAGCCGGAATGGGATGACCCGTCATAAAAGCATTAAATAGAGCCGTCATGTGAGGGAGCAATACTTTAGCAAAAGTCTTATAATATAGGTATGTCAACCATCAGTCCCGGGGACTTGCCCTGAGGTAGAGAATTCAATATCTCACTAACCTCTTCCATGGTCACCACTGCACTGAGGGCCTCCGCAGCCCCCTGGGGTAGAAAAGGGAGCTTTAATTTGGAGAGGTATGAATCTATGACCTCTGGGTTCCCAAGATCGCCACCTTCACATGAATGCAAGCTATAGAGTTTGCTGTAGTAATCATAAAAGATATCAGCTATGGCATCTGGGTGGTACTGTAAGGTACCATCAGAGTCACACAAGGCCTGAGGACCCGAGGTCGCCACGCGCTCCCTGAGTTGTCTAGCTAACATAGTATGGGCCTTGTTGCCTCTTTCATAGAATTTTTGTTTTGTAAAGGTTAACAACCTCTCGGCCCCCCGAACCGCCAGATCCTTCAGCTGTTCCCTCAATTTTATTACTTCTCTCAGGATAGGCAACAACGGGTGGGAAAGCAATCTCTTCTCCTGTTTAGCCAAACTCGCCGTAAGGGATTGTTTTAGCGTATTTTCCATCTTTTTTGCCCTAGCCCCCTCCTTAATACAATGCCCCCTTATCACTGCTTTGTGGGCCTCCCATAACACCCCAGGGGAAGAGACAGACCCCCCCATTCAGTGTAAAATATTCTTCCAGATGGGTCTGTAAAGATGCTTTTATTGATACATTTTTCAGCAAGGATTCGTTCAATCGCCACGGTCCCCTATAAGGGCGGGATGAAGAAAGCCGAAAGTCCATAGACAGAGGGGCATGATCCGACCACGATATTGCACCCAAATCGACCCTCTCTACATTTTTAGAACATGGGAATTTACAAATAGGTAGTCAATTCTAGAATGGTTTGGTGTGGGTGAGATAAAAAAGGAAAAGGCTCTCTCCCCAGGGTGCACCACCCTCCAGGCATCAAATAGCGCCTCCCTACTAATCAGTCTACGAAGGCCCAAAGAAAGATTCTGCATGGCTACAGACGGTCGCTGCCCCCCCAGGGAGAGTCTATCGGACACCTCAGGAACATTAAAGTCTCCACCCACAATGGATGGGGTATCTGGGAGCTCCGCGAGCCTGTCAAACACACCCCTCAGAAATCCCAGCTGCCCATCGTTTGGTGCATATAGATTGGCTAGACGCAGAGGTCGACCATTAGGAGTCAGATCCAAGATGACAAATCTACCTCCCGGATCTAAGTGGGAGGAAATGACGTGTGGTGTGACTTGCGGCAGATAACAAAATAGCTACCCCACCCCTCTTAGAGTCGGAAAAAACTGAGTCTTGGTGCGGATATGTATGCATGAACGACCCAGTGGAATCAAAATGAGTCTCCTGAAGAAACACTATGTTTGCCCCACAATGACGGAGATCCCTAAGTAATAGAGCCCTTTTACGGGGGAGTTAAGACCCCGTACATTAAGAGAAACTATTCGTGTCATCCTAGCATTAATGGCGGTTCTCTTCTGTATTATAGGTGCGATACCTGATGTGAGGATGACTCCCGTGCACTCTCCAGGTGTAGGAAGATATTGGCATCCCGTCCTTCCTCTCATCAATTCTCGATGTAGGAGTGATGCTCTGAGATGATACAAAAGGAAAAGACACAAAGGGAAAGGGGAGACATATATATAAATACCGTGTTTTCCCGAAAGTAAGACCCTGTCTTACATTAATTTTACCCCAAAAAGTCCCACCCTGTCTTACTTTCGGGGAGGTCTTACATTAGCCGAATAAAAAAAAAGCATCTCTCCCCAGGTGCACCAGCCTCCAGGCATAAATGCTGGATCCCTACGCACTACAAGCCCAACATAAGACTGCATGGTCCACTGACGTCAGCCCCAACCCCAGTGAGAGTCTGATCCGACACCTCATGAACATATAAGTCTCCACCCTCAATGGTGGGTATCCTGCTCCGCGGCCTGGTTCAAGCTTCTCCTGCAGAAACCCTGCTGGCCAATCAGTATTGGAGTGCAATAGCATTGGCTGATGCAGAGGTCGACATGTGAAGTCGGCTCGCCAATGACAGCCACTCCGGCATTCAAGTGGGAGGCAAATGACAGTGCTGACTCGGCTAGATTGCCAAATAGCTAGCCGGCCGCGCTACTTAGAGTCGGAAAGTGAGTCTTGGTGCTGGGCGGCCAATGACACCCGAGTGGAATCAAAGTGAGTGTTGGAAACACGTCTGCCCCGCAATGACCGGAGACCTAAGTAATAGGGCTTGGGGGGATTACAGCCCGTACTGGCGAACTTGTGGTATCCTGGCATTAACCTGACGGGTCTCTCTGAGTATGGGCGATACCTGATGTGCAAAGGAGACCCCGTGGGCACGCTGCCAAAGGTACGGAGATATTGCATTCCCGTCCCCCCATCATTCCGATCGAGGGTGATGCTTGAGTTGAACAAAAGGCACAGACACATGGGGGGGATACTTTGGAAACACGTATATGCAAAACCGTGAATTATAGAACATCAATATTAGATGACGTGGAAATGAAAAAATAAAATAACAAAAAAATACTAATAAAAAATAGCCAACCGGGGAAGGAGAAGGGAAAGAGAAAGTCCTCCCCCCCTCCGGTCAAGAGACCCCTTCCGGAGGCCCGAGGAAGAGAAAGGAGCAAAACCCCCTCCCATCAGCTCAAGCTAGGGGAAGGCTCCCCGGGGTCACCAGAGAAGTGGGGAAACGCGGGAACGGACCCCAACGCCTTGCGAGGTCCACAGTATCTGACACGGGCCCCCACCAACCCCCTCATGTTATACCATGAGTCACAAGCCACTTCACGCAGTTCTAGAGGGACAAAAGGTCAATCCAAGAGGAAGGGCCCAAGAGTGTTCATGCCAGCCCTCAGCGGGGCGATGCGGAGGCTCTGTTTCCTCTGCCCCGCTGTCTGCGACCTCGCCCTCTCCCCTCTCCAGGGCCTTCCAACCTTCGACCAGACAGGAGGCGGAGGAGCCCCAACAACGTATAGAGTCCAATGCGGGATGTGGACCGAAGGGATGTCGAGAGCTGCACAGAATGCTGGTATATCTGCAGGGGTGCGTAGTGAAGCCGAGCCCCTTCTCTCCTTGCTGTCAGCAGGAAAGGGAACTCCCACCTATAGGGGATCTGATGATCGCGGAGGATTGTCAGCAGAGGCCTCAGATGTCTTCTTTTTTGCAGGGGATGCGTGAGATTTCAGGGTATAATTGCACTTTAGTTCCCTGAAAGGCAATGTCTTTCTCATTCTTTCTGGCCTTGGCCATGATGCTTTCTTTGATGGCAAAATCATGCACACAGCAGATGATATCACGTGGCTGCCATGACATGGATTTAGGCTGTAGAGCCCTATGAGCTCTATCCAGTTTGATGTTATTTGAAGGGGGGACTCCAATATGTCATTAAAAATAGATTGCAGGATAGCGTCCGGTGACTCCGTTTCAGCCGACTCCGGGATCCCCCGCACCCTTATATTGCATCTGCGTCCCCTATTGTCCAGATCCTCAATGTGTGCCTGCATTTCCTTTATAATGGCTTGTTGTGAATTCACCACTTGGTGGAGCTCAGCTAGGTGCTTTCTGGTAGCATTATGTTCCTCCTCCAAGTTCTCCATTCTGCTACGGAGATGATGCAAATCTTGTCTGACCCCCTGGATTTTAGCTCTACATGCCTCTTTCACCTCATTGATAAGGTTTTTGAAATCATCCTTAGACGGCAATGAGGCTAGTATAGATTGCCAGTCTGGGGGGGGGAGATGAGGAGCTTCCACCCTGCACATGGCTTGGCTGGGGACAGTATTGAGGCTGGAACAACTGGGGTGGAGGGTGAGGGTAATAATTCCCTTGTGAACCGCTGGGAAAAGTAGGACCCCCAGGTCTCATTGGCTCCCTGACCCCAGCTTAGATGTAGCACTTGTATAATAGGGAGTATGATGTTGTGCTCCCAGACTGGGATCAGGGCCCCCCTCCTCCATTACCTCACGTTGCTGCTGTAGCTGAAAGTCCTCCTCCTCCATATGTCCTCACTCATCCTGTGTGCCCAGCTTCTCTGCTTCCATCCCGGAGTCCTCCGCCTGCTCTCCCCCTGCCAGCCTGTTCAGATTCGGTGTCCTCCCTGAACATGTCCGTCTGTGTGCTCGCCTCTCCCTCTCCACACTGCCCCAAAGATGGCGCCTGGTCAGGGCCGTGCCGCTGCTCCTGCTCCAGGAAAGTATCCAGAGCAATCTTAGGGAGCGGAGTGCCGCGGACGGTGCCTGGGTGTTGCGGGACCATTTGGGGCCCATGATATCCCGGGATTAGCAGCTGTGAGTGCGATGTTTGCTGATTGTAGCAGCGGTCGGCGGGAGCCCCAGAAGCCTGCAACCGCTCAACTCAGCATCGGCCACGCCCCCCAGGAGCCCTTTTTAACCCCCGCTTCTGACCTTCGCTACATACGCCTCAACGGGCCCTGTGGGTCCCAATGGCGGTACCAGCCGCCCAGCTTTAGTTACCCAGCACGATGACTCCATATTTACCCCATAGTCAGGATTCCTGCCTGACCGGGATCTTACACACTACATGTGATCCATCCTACAATATTCATGGACCACATGCATCCTTACATCCGCTCACAGCCCATCATAATACATCCATGGACTGTGGCTCCTCCATGACCATAACAGGACCTGGTCAACCATAGAATCCGGGCTAACCACGCGTCACCATGGCCTACTCACCACGGTACGGGCCACCAGTCGCCACTAAACCTCCATCTCATGGCAGGTTCCAGGTCAACGACTGTACCCTGCGTCTGAGTAGCACCCTATCGGATCAGCCATGGTTACCCTTCTAGGAGCCTTCGTGACCCCTGTCTCTGGCCACAGGCACACCCACACCATTAAAGGCCGTGGTTGAGGGACAGGTACCCGCTGCAAGCAGCAGGCCAAGCCTCCCTATCGTCCCACAGGGACGGAACGCCTCCAACTCATCATCCATACTGGCTGGGTCACTCTCTCCCCACAACATCATACATGGCTCTTACACATCGGCCATCGTCTCTCATTCAGGGCACTTTTATCTAAGCCCTCACATACATCTACGGGTCCTTTACCGACTGCCAAGTCGGACCCAATGGCGGTTATGCCCGCCTGGCATGATACACACGCAGCTCACTTCATTACATGGGAACTGCCGTCTTACCGGGCATGGATCCGGGTCTCGCTACCTGAGGTAACGGGTTGACCAAGCCTCCCCACGGGCTCCTTCCTGGACGTGTTTCACCCCAAGCCCAGTCCAGCGTCCACCAGGTCAGCCATGGCTTCCCCACTCCAGGTGCTGTAACGACCCCGATCCTGGCTACCGGCATGGAGCTAGCATGCTCCCTTCACCATCTCTCAGCATGGCGGTATGGACTATCACTCAGTCCCTCACACAGACTGGATCTGCACTTCTCTCTGGTCTGAGCTGCTCTCACACAAGTCTGTGTTCTAATAATCAACCTCTCAATCACTCAGCTAGCAGGCGCTTATCGTGCCTGCCACTCCCACACTGACACACCCACTTGGCTGCTAGTAATCAGCTCCTCTAGTTCCTATACAGCTGGTCATCTCTGTGCCTGATCTCTACAGCTTTAACACAGCTTATTTTAACTCCCTGTGTTCCGGGTTGGTTCACACAGTACACCCAATGCTCTAAGCCGCTCATTGATCTCAGGAGCCATTCACTGCCGCTCATTAGGCTCATGAATCCTTCATACATTGACATACAGGTGTCGGACATGATTATATAACACACCTACGGTACAACCTGGCTCATGTGCACAGGATCCTATACTGATCCTGCATGTGATGCGCCCCGGCCATGGGGACATGCCGGCGGTACCTCACAGCATATACACACAAATATGCAAACACACACAAACACACAGATACACACACATACATACACACACAAACACACATACACAGAAAACACGCATATACGCATGCAAGCATGCACATATACACAAACATGCATATATACACAAACATGCATATATGAATGCAGATACACACTTACACATACATGCACATACAGATAAACATGCATACGCTTTTGCATACACACACATGCATTCACATACACTATAATATACCCACACACATACAGATACGCATATACAAAAACATGCACATACACGCAAACACACGTACGTGCAAATACTCGCAGAAGTACACACACATGCATATACAAACATGCATACACACAAACACACATGTACTCATGCACGCACACACACATGCACATACACACCCACATACATGCGCATACATTCACACATACACACATGCACAAATAAGCATACGCACAAACATACAGACACATGCACACACATGCACACATATGCATACATACACATGCGCATACATGCACACTCTGAGGTAGCGCCCCGGGGAACCCGCTTGGCACGGGGAAATGACATCAGAAACTACATTTTAATGGAACATAACCAGCAGATTTATTGTTTTTCTGTCATAAACCGCTTTCATCATATAAAACATAACACTGTATTTACATTTTCATGTGACATAACTTCCACCTTAGTAGATCACGTGACATTACATTACAGGACATTCACACGAGAATCAACAGGACCATATGATGACTTATTGTCGGTCACAAAGGAGGTTACCTCCGCCTAACACCCTGACAGGGATCATTCCCCATCCTATTGCACACGAATCAACACACATGGTACTTTTTCATGAACCTTTATGACTCACGCATGAAACAGCATTCATGGTATTCTTACATAAACCAATATGCTACATACTCAGGGCCCACAATAGTACCAGGAACCCTGTCACTCAGTACACACGAGACCTCCACGGATCCACCGGGATCCGGTACACTTACATCTGGATCAACGGGACCATATCATGACTCACTCAGTCAGTCCCAAAGTCGGCTGTGACCGCCTGGCCCTTGAGCCGTACTCAATCTCTCACACCGCACATCTGACTGCCTGGCCCTTGAGCCGCCCTCGGTCCTCATCACTCATATGACCGCCTGGCCCTTGAGCCGTACTCGGTCCTGGACATGGGCTGGCATGCATGCATCACGTGCCACCGGTATGGAGCTGGCAAGCTCCCTTCACTTTTCCCACCGGGGTGACGGATCACTTCCAGCACGTCCTCACATGGCAGTGGTCTGGACTCTGATTCCCATCGTCCTCTCCTCACTCAGACACCTGGCAGGTTCTTATCCAGGCTGCCTCACCCACAGCTGCAACACAGTGAGTCAATCAGCACATCTCACTCACACACAGACCTGAGATGTGATTAACCCCCTGTGTACCATTCAGGTTTAGCCCAGCAAAGCACTCATACACACAGGTTCAGCCGCTCATTAGGCTCATCTACCCCTTCTAGATGTTAACCTACTGTGTGCTGGACAGGTTTAACACAACACACACACACAGTAAAACATGCTGATCTGAACAGGTTCCTATGCTGTTATGCCATGTGATGCACCCGGCCAGGCGTCACATTACCACAATGTGCACACATGCACATACACACATATGCAGCATACAGGCACACATACCCATACACACACAGACGCCATCTTTGGACACTCAGGTATAACAAATCACACTGCCCCACTGCAAGATTACAGGATTATGTCGGAGGGGAACTTGGTGAGAGCTAATAAAGTGGATAACAAGATGTCTCTGTCTATTTTGTATGTAATAAAACATTTCTCTCTGTGTGTTTTTTTTCCCTGTGATGAACAAGCAATATTCTCCAGCCGCCATTTTGTATCAGAAAGCAATATTCTTACAAATAACCATCTTGCTCAGAGCTGCCATTTTGTCTCAGAATCTGCTATATCCACTCATAGGAGATAAGCCCCCACCCTTATTTAGCCAAAGGCAATTCAGCTCTGAGAAGTGGTGTATGCTAATCAACCTGAGGACGCACCCATTGTGGTCACACAATAAGGCTTCCAGAAGGGATAATTAAGGGACAATTTTTTTTATTTCTGGGACGTTAGAGGGAATCCAGGAACGGGAATAGACTGATGTTGGCTTTTGGGCAATGTACTGACTGGCGTACAAGTTAGTTTGGTGTTTGGTGTTTTGATTAGTTCCAGTACATTTTCGTTTATGAAAATGTTAAAAAAAAAATCCATGGGGGCAAAATTAGTGACATTTACTTTTATGCCAGGGTCTGCCACAAAAGGAGGAATTTGTGGGGAATAAGATGGGTCGGGATGCCACAGAGAACAGGGAGCTGCAGAAATAGGCCCTGCCTCTTCCGCGTTAGCGGGGATGACTGGCGGGGTGTGGGACGCCCTGGGTGAAGCAGAGTCGTCGATGTCCTCTGAGGATATCTCAGCTTCAGAGGCTGTTTCTGTCTCTGACCTGGAGGTACTGGAGGCAAGCAGCGCATAAGCTTGCTCAGCTGTGAACATTCTGCGGGCCATTTTTTTTTTGGTGCAAAAAAGTAACCCTAAACCTAACCACCCCTTTTTTTTACCCTAAGCCTAACCCTATCCCTAGCCTAACCCTAACCCTAGCCTAATCCTAACCCTTACCCTAGCCTAAAAAGAAGATTGATGGAGAATAAAATAAAAAATAAAAAAAATTATTTGATGAGGGGAATGATAGAGGAGGGGATGATGGTGGAGGGGATGACGGAGGAGGGGATGATCATGGGGGTGATCAAAAATTGACAGACGAAAAAAATAGGTCGATTTGTCTTTTTCTTCACAAATGGCAGCAGGCAGTCTATCTCTTTTCTCTCCCAAAAACAACTACAAAGGAGAGAGGAGAGAGGCAGACCTAAGTGCAGCCATATTTATAAAACATTGGGGATTTGATCCCTGTGATAGCATCACAGGGTTCAAATCTCAGCAACCAATCAAAAATGTTTGGTTGGTTGCTATGTGCAGGAGGCAGATTATGACCGGCACACTGCACATGTGTTGGGCCATTTTGGAAAAGAAGAAGAAGGGGGGCCACCGGGGGATCAAATTTATTGAGGTACGGGGGGGATTCGGGGTGCTGGCGTGTGCTTTGACGCGTGCTCCGGCGCCATTTTAGGTTTGAGTGCATCCTGTTGCAGCAGCACCGGAGGTCTCGGGGGGATACCGGGGAGACAGGTAGGGGGTGGGGGGAGGTGGGTTCGGACCGGGGAGACATATCAGACCCTTTTCTCCGATCTGATCATGTTTGAACATGATCAGATCAGAGAAATCACCAGGCTTGTGGCGCTCTCTGGCGCCATTTTGGATACTGTGGAGGTGGAGGGGGTTGTGTAGCGGCACTGGGGGTGGTATATAGGCACCGGTGGTTGGAGAGGGATCGGGGGCAGACATTTCTCTGTCATGCAATGTTTGATCAGGTTGCATGACAGAGAAATCATTTATTATTTACTAGCTGTGAGCCCGATTCTAAAGAATCGGGAGTCTAGAATCTGTATATAATTGTTTAAAGAGTTTTAAATAATAGACTTAAACACCAGATATATGACTAAGTAGGCGATGTAGGCAGAACTGTGAGGGTAGCAATATAGTGGAGGTGTAGAAAGAGTTAATGTCCGACTAACAGGACTATAACAGAGTAGGAACTTATAATGATATCAGAAATCTTATTGAAGGAGTTAATGTCCCACAGGCAATCCCACAACAGACTCAGCGCTGTAAATTATATCCACAATGGTGTTCAAGGCGTTAATGTACCAGTGGCAGTAGTTATAAACACTACCAAATATGCAGTTAATGCTGAACTGGTATATAATGGGTTAATTTCGCAGTGTCATAACAACTATACACTGTATAATAGAAATAACAACAATAATGGAATATAAGGGGTTAATGTTCCTACTGGCAGTAGTAATAGAGACTACAAAGTATGGAGTAAAGGCAGAAATGGTATATAAGGGGTTAACTTCGCAGTGGCAGTACAACTACACACTGTGTTATAGAAATTACAGATAAAACGGAATGTAAGGGGTTAATGTTGCTACTGTCATGAGTACAATGAGAGAAGTGCCTCACTGGCCATTGAGATACATGGAGGACTTTGAGTTTGACTTTGAGTAAATTTGAAACTCAAAGTCCTCCATGTATCTCAATGGGAAGTGAGGCGCTATTCTCATTGGTCGCTGTGTGCTGGCGCCGACCAATAAGAATAGCGCCTCAATTACAGCGGTAAATTTGAAACTCAAAGTCCTCCATTATATCTCAATGGGAAGTGAGGCGCTATTCTCATTGGTCGCTGTGTGCTAGCGCCGACCAATGAGAATAGCGCCTCACTTACAGCGGTAAATTTGAAACTCAAAGTCCTCCATTATATCTCAATGGGAAGTGAGGCGCTATTCTCATTGGTCGCTGTGTGCTGGCGCCGACCAATGAGAATAGCGCCTCACTTACAGCGGTAAATTTGAAACTCAAAGTCCTCCATTATATCTCAATGGGAAGTGAGGCGCTATTCTCATTGGTCGCTGTGTGCTGGCGCCGACCAATGAGAATAGCGCCTCACTTACAGCGGTAAATTTGAAACTCAAAGTCCTCCATTATATCTCAATGGGAAGTGAGGCGCTATTCTCATTGGTCGCTGTGTGCTGGCGCCGACCAATGAAAATAGCGCCTCATTTACAGCGCTAAATTTTAAACTCAAAGTCCTCCATTATATCTCAATGGGAAGTGAGGCGCTATTCTCATTGGTCGCTGTGTGCTGGCGCCGACCAATGAGAATATCGCCTCATTTACAGCGCTAAATTTGAAACTCAAAGTCCTCCATTATATCTTAATGGGAAGTGAGGCGCTATTCTCATTGGTCGCTGTGTGCTGGCGCCGACCAATGAGAATAGCGCCTCACTTACAGCGGTAAATTTGAAACTCAAAGTCCTCCATTATATCTCAATGGGAAGTGAGGCGCTATTCTCATTGGTCGCTGTGTGCTGGCGCCGACCAATGAGAATAGCGCCTCACAGCGGTAAATTTGAAACTCAAAGTCCTCCATTATATCTCAATGGGAAGTGATGCGCTATTCTCATTGGTCGCTGTGTGCTGGCGCCGACCAATGAGAATAGCGCCTCACTTACAGCGGTAAATTTGAAACTCAAAGTCCTCCATTATATCTCAATGGGAAGTGAGGCGCTATTCTCATTGGTCGCTGTGTGCTGGCGCCGACCAATGAAAATAGCGCCTCATTTACAGCGCTAAATTTTAAACTCAAAGTCCTCCATTATATTCAATGGGAAGTGAGGCGCTATTCTCATTGGTCGCTGTGTGCTGGCGCCGACCAATGAGAATATCGCCTCATTTACAGCGCTAAATTTGAAACTCAAAGTCCTCCATTATATCTTAATGGGAAGTGAGGCGCTATTCTCATTGGTCGCTGTGTGCTGGCGCCGACCAATGAGAATAGCGCCTCACTTATAGCGGTAAATTTTAAACTCAAAGTCCTCCATTATATCTCAATGGGAAGTGAGGCGCTATTCTCATTGGTCGCTGTGTGCTGGCGCCGACCAATGAGAATAGCGCCTCACTTACAGCGGTAAATTTGAAACTCAAAGTCCTCCATTATATCTCAATGGGAAGTGAGGCGCTATTCTCATTGGTCGCTGTGTGCTGGCGCAGACCAATGAGAATAGCGCCTCATTTACAGCGCTAAATTTGAAACTCAAAGTCCTCCATTATATCTCAATGGGAAGTGAGGCGCTATTCTCATTGGTCGCTGTGTGCTGGCGCCGACCAATGAGAATAGCGCCTCACTTACAGCGGTAAATTTGAAACTCAAAGTCCTCCATTATATCTCAATGGGAAGTGAGGCGCTATTCTCATTGGTCGCTGTGTGCTGGCGCCGACCAATGAGAATAGCGCCTCACTTATAGCGGTAAATTTGAAACTCAAACTCCTCCATTATATCTCAATGGGAAGTGAGGCGCTATTCTCATTGGTCGCTGTGTGCTGGCGCCGACCAATGAGAATAGCGCCTCACTTACAACGGTAAATTTGAAACTCAAAGTCCTCCATTATATCTCAATGGGAAGTGAGGCGCTATTCTCATTGGTCGCTGTGTGCTGGCGCCGACCAATGAGAATAGCGCCTCACTTACAGCGGTAAATTTGAAACTCAAAGTCCTCCATTATATCTCAATGGGAAGTGAGGCGCTATTCTCATTGGTCGCTGTGTGCTGGCGCCGACCAATGAGAATAGCGCCTCACTTACAGCGGTAAATTTGAAACTCAAAGTCCTCCATTATATCTCAATGGGAAGTGAGGCGCTATGCTCATTGGTCGGTGCCAGCACACAGCAACCAATGAGAATTACGCCTCACTTCCCATTGAGATATAGGGAAGGACTTTGAGTTTCAAATTTACCGCTGTAAGTGAGGCGCTATTCTCATTGGTCAGCGCCAGCACACAGCGACCAATGAGAATAGCGCCTCACTTCCCATTGAGATATAATGGAGGACTTTGAGTTTCAAATTTACCGCTGTAAGTGAGGCGCTATGCTCATTGGTCGCTGTGTGCTGGCGCCGACCAATGAGCATAGCGCCTCACTTCCCATTGAGATATAATGGAGGACTTTGAGTTTCAAATTTACCGCTGTAAGTGAGGCGCTATGCTCATTGGTTGCTGTGTGCTGGCGCTGACCAATGAGCATAGCGCCTCACTTCCCATTGAGATATAATGGAGGACTTTGAGTTTCAAATTTACCCCTGTAAGTGAGGCGCCATGCTCATTGGTCGCTGTGTGCTGGTGCCGACCAATGAGCATAGCGCCTCACTTCCCATTGAGATACATAGTGGTCTTTAGAGCTGTGCATGGCCGGGCCCTTGGTTCTATTTTCGGCCACGGCGCTCGGCTCTCGTTGGTCGTCGCCGGTGCCGGAGACTCGCAATGGCCGCTGCGCGGCCATTGCTCGCGCCCCTGCATCGGCTCGCACGACGGAAGTAGCGCCGAAACTTACGGAAGTGCGTTAGGGGAATTATATATTAGATAACCATTTACTATGTTGACATGTGATGACAGGTATATACCGGTTTACGGTATATACCGGTCATCACAAGGCCGGTAAAGAAAAAAACGGCCTAATTGCTAATCTTCAGGGTCTCATCTACTCCCGGTAGCTTAAACCCTGGAGATTTTCAGCCACTGGGGGGGGGGGGCTACAGGGCCTTTTCTGTTCTGACTTGTTTTCACGTCAGAACAGAATAAGGACCCTGTAATGCCGCCGTATATATACAATGGGCCGTCACTAAAGCGTTAAACCTATGGTTATTTATTTATTCATTGTATGTGATACCAAGTGCTCTTTTATGTTCATTATGCTTCTATTAAAATGGTCACTTTTGCAAATTAACTAGTGTGAGCATCATTTACTTTACCTTGGTATGTGACGTGGGCAACATAAAACTATGCATTTCTCTCTAGTTTTATATATTCATATTAAGAGTGTTGCCCTTCCTTTGAGAAGTATGTCTTATTCTTGTCCTTGGCAATTGTTTTTCATACTTATTAAATAGGCATATAGGCCAGTTAAATAAAAATATATATATTTATTTCCAGCAAATTTTCTAAACCTATAAACATGATATTTGCAATGTCTGTGCAAGTACAGAAAAGGATATATTCAGTGCCAAGAAAGAAAAAGACAATGTAGTATGTAGTACCACAATGCCCTCTAGAGGTACCGAGCACATAGTGTACATGAGTGATATGGTACAGTATGTATATATTGTACAGTATATACAGTATATATAATATGTATAATATATATATACAGTGTAATATATATATATATATATGTATATACAGTTGGGTTCAAAATAATAGCAGTGTGTTCAAAAACATGAATGTCAGTATTATGTCTAATATGTGGAGTTGCTGGCTCCACAGCTACACTTAGCACCCTCATCGCCCCCAGGTGGTCTGAGATTAAGATGGTGTCCACCCACTTAGAAGTTGGACAGGGAGGACAAGGAGGACAGGGATGTCAGCGTAGGACTCATCAGATCTGGGGTCACCTTGGAGTGGTTGATGAGCAAACAGATATTGCAATATATGTACCAAGAACCCCAGTGAATAAAATTATAAGAATATTAACTTTTTTGAAAAAACGTAAGTTTTAAATTTTTTTCCTCATATATAAACTGCTTATTAGCATGTGTACAGTTTTCGTAGTAACTGAGTGCTGCAGTGAATTTTTTCTGGGGGTATATATATATTTATATACAGTTGGGTTCAAAATAATTGCGGTGTTCAAAAACATGAATTAAGCCCGAAACCTTTAAAATAGTTTTTATTTCCATACATTGGGAATAGGAATGAGCGAGCATGTTCGCCGATACTCGCTGCTCACCCAAGCATCACAGTACTCATGATTCTCGGCGAGTACCAGTGAGATGCTCGGTTTGATGCTGGGGTCCCCCTCCCTGCATGTTGGCGCTCTTTACAGAGCCAGGCCACATGCAGGGATTGCTGCCACACACTGTAATGCCACAGCCATGTTGGTTGTGGCATTACAGTGATTGGCTGGCTACATAAGACCTGACTGCGATTGTGCTCGTCACTCTGCTACACATTGTCAGCTAGTGTAGGGAGAGGTGCTGCTAAGTGAGGGACAGATTTTGGGTCTTTTAGGTAGTGTAGGTGCTGGGATACAAAATCCATCAAAAAACAGTCCTTTTGGGATAATCTAGCTGTATACAGGCAGGCAGTGTATATAGCACACTTCGGTGTACCACAAGAGGCTGTATACCAGTCAGCACATCTGGGGAAGGTGTACAGGCTTCTAATAGCTATCTCATTAAAATAACTGTCCTTCTAAGGATTAATTTAGCTGTATATAGGCAGGGAATATAGCGTACTTTAAAAACCCATATAGAACACCATTCAAAATGTGCAAGGCCGGTGGCAAGGGACGAGGAACTGGACGTGATGGTGATGGTGCATACAGAGGCCAAGGTCGTGAGCAAGCTAGAATTGCGCCACAACAAACACCCACATCTTCTCGCCACGATCTTCCTGTCCCAATTCCTAGGGGACCGCAGCACACCACTATTAAACCCAGAGCAGTGTCAACAGGTTGTTAGTTGGATAGCGGATAATGCTTCAAGTCAGTTTACCACCACCACAAACATCCTGTCTTCCACACAGTCAAGCCTCAGTAGCCATGAGTCTGGACCGCATGTTCCTCACCCTGATCCTCCTTCCTCCCACCATTCCGAGTGCCCGGACAAAACTGATCTCACACCTGAGCATTCTGAAGAGCTGTTCACTTTTCCATTCAAAGATTGGCAGGAGGACAACTGCGTACAGGGGGAGGGAGGCGTAGCACCCCACCAGGCAGGAAGTAGTGTGGTGGCTGCAGATAGAAGGCAGGCAACCGTTCCCCATAACACCAACATGAAGTTGCCAGTAGAACTCTTAGGTCTTCCCGAGTCTGGCTGTTTTTTAAGGAGTCTGCTGATAATTCCAAAAAGACCATTTGCACCACCTGCCATGCCAGCATCAGCAGGGGTAGCAAAACTACCACCCTGACCACCACCAGCATGATCATAGACATGGCAGCAAAGCACCTGACTTTGTAGGCCGAATCCCAGGGTCCAGGAGCAGTGTCTGCGGGTGACACCACTGCTTCTTCCACTGTTGTGCATGCAAGGCAATCCCCTGTCCATAGTGCATGCAAAGATACCTCCTGTCCTGCACCTATAGTTGCACAATCGGACATACCACCATCAGCAACCACGTCCTTGTCCCAGTACACCGTTCAGTTATCCATACCCCAGTCCTTGGAACGTAAGTGCACATATGCAGCCAACGCCCTACAGGCCACACTACTCAATTTGCATATTTTGCGACTGCTTGCACTAGAAATGTTGCCTTTTAGGCTAGTGGAGATGGAATCATTCCACAACCTGATGGTGGCGGCCGTCCCTCGTTACTCAGTCCCCAGCTGCCACTATTTCTCCCAGTGTGCCATCCCTGCATTACACAAGCACGTGTCTCAAAACAGCCGTGGCCCTTAACAATGCAGTTTCAGGCAACGTCCACCTAACCACGGACACGTGGACACGTGGTTGTGGGCAGGGACGGTACATCTCGCTGATGGCACACTGGGTTAATATAGTGGAAGCCGGGACCCAGTTGGACCTTGGGACGGAATATGTCCTCCCAATGTCAAGGATTGCGGGTCCTAACTCAATCAGGGTTGCCCCCACAGTCTACGGTTCCTGCACCTCATCCTCCTCACCCGCCTCCTCCTCCTCTCCACATCAGTCAGAAGCTGGAAGCACTGCAGCACTGCCTCGGCCAAGTGGCAAAAGGCTGTACTGAAGCTAATATGCATAGGTGACAAACCGCACAATACTGAAGAGTTGTGCACAGCTCTGAAAGAGCAGGCAGGTCTGTGGCTCACACCGCTGAACCTACAGCCAGGCATGGTCGTGTGTGACAATGGCCGGACCCTGTTGGCGTCTCTGAGGTGAGGTAAGCTCACACATTTTCCATGCCTGGCCCATGTGCTCAACCTCATGCTTCAGCGGTTTCTTAAATGCTACCTGGAGCTGTCAGGTCTGCTCATCAAAGTACACCACCTGTGTGCACATTTTAGAAAGTCACCTACTGCTTCAGCCGCCCTTGCTGGGTTTCAACAGCATTTGCAGCTTCTGGCTAACAGACTGGTGTGTGATGTCCCCACGCGTTGGAATTCGACACTGCAGATGTTGGTCAGGATTTGTGAGCAGAAGAGGGTAGTTGTTGACTACCAGCATCAACAAGGCCGTTGGTGTTTGGTTCAGACACAAGACCTCAGGAGTGGACATGGGTGTCCGACATATGTACCATCCTCCAAAACTTTGAAGACTCCACCAAGATGGTGAGCGGCGATGATGCCATCATTAGCGTAACCATCCTGCTTCTCTGTCTTCTGAAAAACTCTCTGCTCAAAATCAAAGATGATGCATTGCAGGCGGAGCACGATGAGATAGAGCAAGGAAATATACAGGATGATTACACACAGCCCAGCCTCATCTCATCCCAACTTGGATTGGGGGCCAATGAGGAGGAGGAAGAAGAACAGGAGCTAGTTTCATGCGTTATAGACGGTACTACCTGATTTTGGCTATTTTCTCTAGTCCTCCTCCTCCTAATCCTCCACATCCTCACTAGGGTGACTGTGGTCCATGATGCAACACCCACATAATATTTTTAAATGGTGTTTATGAAGCCCATAATCCAAAAAAAGTTAGATAGTATTTTCATGTATACTCCCCAGGGGTAAGTGTTTCAGTCCATACTTAGTGCATGGGCATTACAAGTATAGGAGACCCACTCCTTTGTAATGGGAACATTGTTTTTATGAGCCCCTCCTCCACGTCTCTTAAAAGGGGCGTTGGAGTGCCTTCCAATTTTTGGCAGCCTGTATAGGGCATCACTATGGGAGACCCACTTCCTAATAATGGGAATATACGATATTTAATGAGACTCTCCCCCACGTTTCTTAAAAGGGGCATTGAAGTGCCTCCCAGTTTTTGGCAGTCTGCATAGGGCAACACTATGGAAGACCCACTTCCTAATAATGGGAACATTATCTAATGAGGCCCTCCTCCCCGTGTCCTCAAAAGGACATTGGAGTGCCTTCCAATTTTGGCAGCCTGAATAGGGCAACACTATGGGAGACCCACTTCCGAATAATGGGAACATACAATATATATATTTTTTTTAATCAGATAAGCTTTTTATTTAAGCATCAATTACAAATAACAAATACAATCAGAATTCCCCCCCCCCCAACTTCCCCCTTTCCCTCCCCCCATAGACAGCATTTTCCTACAGTGCAATTCTTGGTGAAGATCATCGATGATATCATTAAGCATAGGAAATTTTACCCCCCAACCACCACACCAACACAAAGGGACTCGTAGAACACACGAAGAGCACCGATCCACCTCAATCATCTCCTACACGTCACCTCTGTCTTATCCATGGTTCCCATAATTTATCAAACAATTTGTCAGAGTTCCGTCTCCAATAAATTTTCTCCTCCAGTTGCACAATATAATCCACATTACACACATACTCAACCCTTGAGGGTGGCTCGGCCCCGATCCAATGCCTGGCTATCAGTTTCCGAGCCTGAAACAACAGTCTGGCTACTTCTATCTTCTGTACATTGGCACCTTAATAGCCTCAACATATCCCAGCACACAAGACAAGAGGCGTTCTAGGTACCTCACACGCATATCTGCCTTCAATCAATGTCAGCACCGTTAACCAGAAAGCCTGCAATCTTGGGCATTCCCACATCATGTGCAGGATTCCGGCCTCCTCACTATGACATTGTGGGCACTCCGATGTTCCTCTCACCCCTATTTTAAACAAAAAAGCTGGTGATCTGTAACCCCTATGAATGAGATATAGCTGCGACAGTCGTCCCGGCTCACTCAGCAACAGTTTAGGCCCGTATTCCAATAACGACTCCCAGACATCATTGCCCATCACTCCCAATTCTATCTCCCACCTTTCACGCGCCTTAATAGGATGCCGCAGCAGTACCGTATGCATGAGATCTCTATACATTGTAGATATAACCCCACGGGTGCTGCCCGTCATACACATAAAGTTTAGAACAATATCAGTTTGCAGCCTGAGATTGCGCAACTTCAATTGCTGCCTGTAAGCGTGTTGGACCCTGAAACAAAGATACCTATCAGTCTTTGGCAGCTGAAATTCCCCTTTCAGGGAGTCAAAAGTCATCATAACCCCACTTTCCAAGATCTGCGATGTATATTCTATGCCCTTACGCACCCACGACTTCTGTTCCGTCAATTTATAGAATTCTCCTAGGGCTGCATTCATCCACAAAGGGGTATACCGCGTCACTCCACAAATCTCTCGTAGTGATTTGATTTTATTCCATATCTTCTGAAGCCGACACAAAGTGGGGAACCGTCCTCCCAGTCGCCCAAAGTCCCCAGCCTCCAACCCCTTCACCAACGGCTCCTTTTTTACAAAATATTCAAGTGTCAACTGAGTGGAATTTCTTTCGTCTCTTGAAGCCCACCCTCTAAAATGTTGTCCCTGAGACGCTAAAAAGTAGATGCAAGGATTTGGCAAGGCCAGACTCCCCTCCTCTTTCGGTTGCTGCAAAGTTTTCAATTTCAATCAGGGCTGACCTCTACCCCAGACCAAGTCCCGTAACAATGAGTTGAGTCTCTGAAACAATCCCCACTGTATCCACACAGGCGAGTTGTTGGAGCACATAAAGGAGTTTCGGCATGAGGACCATTTTGGATAAATTTATCCTGCACACCACCGAGAGGCACAGCCCGCACCAGGTCTGTACTTTATCCTTTAATTTAGCCAGCAGCGGCATAACATTCCATTTAACATAGTCCGAGACCGGCAAAGAGACCTGAATCCCTAAGTATTTAAATTTATCCACCATTTTCAGTCTAGGACAGCCGCATTCCCCCAAATCAGCCAATCCCTCTCTATCAACCATCATGATGTTGGATTTCTCCCAATTGATTCTAAGTCCTGACATGTCCCCAAACTTCTCAACCACCCGAACCACCTGTCGAAGGGACTCCCCAGGGTCTCACAGGAATAGCAGGACATCGTCCGCGTACAAAGCCACTTTCTCTTCCACCAGACCAAACCTAAATCCTTTCACCTCAACTGTCTTTCGGATATACGCAGCAAGAGGCTCTATGGCAATGGCAAATAATAATGGTGAAAGAGGACACCCTTGACGGGTACCCTGAGACAGACGAAATCTCTCCGATTGCTGGCCGTTCACTCTTAAACGAGCCACAGGAGAACAGTATAGCAGCCTCACCCAAGAGACAAATTGCTGACCAAAACCCATCTTATCTAACACCAACCACAGATAGTCCCATTCCACACTGTCAAACGCCTTTTGCGCATCGAGGGATACAACCGCCCTACTCCCTCAATTATTAGCTGGTAATTGAATATTCAAATATAGTCTTCTCAGGTTCAAAGCCATGGACTTATGTGGCATGAAACCAGACAGATCTGGGTGAATCACATCTGTAACCACGTCCGGCAACCTGCGAGCCATCACCTTGGCTAATATCTTTACATCAACTGACAGCAATGGAATGGGCCTATATGACTATGCTTTACTTCTCTCCTTATCCTCCTTGGGCATGACCACTATGGTAGTCTCTCTCATAGACTCTGGTAGGCATCCTGAATGTAATGCCTCTTGAAATACTATAAGCAATTTGGGTAGTAGTATGTCCTTGAGCAGCTTATAGACCTCAGCCGGGAGGCCGTCTGCCCCGGGTGCTTTGTCATTTGCCATAGAAGCTAAAGCGTCCTCTAGTTCTTCTGCCGTCAGCGGCAGGGAACATACAATATTTAACCCCTTCATGACCTTGGCATTTTTTGCAATTCTGACCAGTGTCCCTTTATGAGGTTATAACTCGGGAACACTTCAACGGATCCTAGCGATTCTGAGATTGTTTTTTCGTGACATATTGGGCTTCATGTTAGTATTAAATTTAGGTCAATAATTTTTGCGTTTATTTGTGAAAAAATCAAAAATATGGCAAAAATGTTGAAAATTTTGCAATTTTCAAATTTTGAATTTTTCTTCTGGTAAACCAGAGAGTTATGTGACACAAAATAGTTATGAAATAATATTTCCCACATGTCTACTTTACATCAGCACAATTTTGGAAAAAAAAAAAAATTTGTTAGTTTGTTATTAGGGTTCAAAGTTCATGAGCAATTTTTCATTTCTCCACCAAAATTTACAAAACCATTTTTTTTTAGTGACCACATCCCATTTGAAGTCCCTTTGAGGGGTGTACATGACAGAAAACACCCAATAGTGACACCATTCCAAAAACTGCACCTCTCAAGCTACTCAAAACTACATTCAAGAAGATTATTAACCCTTCATGTGCTTCACAGGAACTAAGCAAATTGGAAACAAAAAAATGGATATTTTAATTTTTCTAACACAAATGTTCTTTTATCCTCAATTTTTTCATTTTCACATGGGCAAAAAGATAAAATGGATCCTAAAATTTGTTGGGCAATTTCTCCTGAGTATATCGATACCACATTTGTGATCATAAACCACGGTTTGGGCGCACGGCAGGGCTCTGAAGGGAAAGAGAGCAATTTGACTTTTGGAGCTAATTTTCCATTCAAAAAGTGATATGGCGCTCCTTCACTTCTGAGCCCTGCCGCGCGTCAAAACGGTGGACTATGACCACATATGAGGTATCGGTGTACTCAGGAGAAATTGCCCAACAAATTTTAGGATGAATTTTATCCTGTTACCCATGTGAAAATGAAAGAATTGAGGCTAAAAGAACATTTTTGTGAAAAAAAAAGTACTTTTTCCATATTCACAGATCAATTTGTAAAGCATGTGGGGGTTCAATATGCTCACCACCCATCTAGATATGTTCCCTGGGGGGTCCAGTTTCCAAAATGGGGTCACTTGTGGGGGAGCTCTAAAGTTTAGGCACACAGGGGCTCTCCAAACTCGACATGGTGTCCGCTAACAATTTGAATGGAATATCACCTCAAATTGTTAGCGGACACCATATCGCATTTGGAGAGCCCCTGTGTGCCTAAACATTGGGGCTCCACCACAAGTGACCCCATTTTGGAAACTAGACCCCCCAGGGAACATATCTAGGTGCATAGTGAGCACTTTGAACCCCCAGGTGCTTCACAAATTGATCCGTACAAATTAAAAAAGAAAATTTGTGTGAAAAAAAAGTATTTTTACCTTATTATGGATCAGTTTGTGAAGCACCTGGGGATTCAAAGTGCTCACTATGCATCTAGATAGATTCCTTGGGGGGTCTAGTTTCCAAAATGGGGTCACGTGTGGGGGAGCTCCAATGTTTAGGCACACAGGGGCTCTCCATACACAACCTGGTGTTTGCCAACAATTGGAATTGTTAGCGGACACCAGGTCGCGTATGGAGAGCCCCTGTGTGCCTAAACATTTGAGCTCCCCACAAGTGACCCCATTTTGGAAACTAGACCCCCCAGGGAACATATCTAGATGCACAGTGAGCACTTTGAACCCCCATGTGCTTCACAAATTGAGACGTAAAAATGAATAAAGAAACTTTTTGTGAAAAAACATACTAGTCTAGTAGTTACAATTCGCAGCATAGGGGATCCTATACATTTGGGTCTCTCCATGCTGAGGATTCCAGCCCCCTAGCTGCCAAGTTGTACCTGGCTGGCAACCAAAAATACGGCAAAGCTCCATGTCATTTTATTTGTAGAATTTAAAAAAAAAATGACATGGGGCTCTGCCATATTTTTGGTCCAGCCAGGTACAACTTGGCAGCTACGGACTGCCACCAGCCCCCAGCTGCCTCATTGTACCTGGCAGGAACAAAAAATACAGCGAAGCCCTTTTTTAATTTCTAGAACTAATTCTAGAAAAAAAATTACGTGGGGCTCCGCCATATTTTTGGTCCAGCCAGGTACAACTAGGCAGCTGGGGGCTGGAATCCTCAGCATAGAGAGGCCCAAGCATTCTGGGCCCCCCATGCTGCGAATTGCAGCCCGCAGCCGCCACAGAAAATGGCGCATTCATTGAAGTGCCATTTTCTGGCGCTGTACCCACGCTCTTCCAGTTGCCCTGGTGCCGGTGGCTATCTGGGTAGTAAAGGGGTTAATGCCAGCTTTTTATTGGCAGCTGGCACTAAGCCCGAGATTCATAATATAGGGCCAATGTTAGACCCGGCATTAGGAATCTCTAGTACGGTAAATAGTCAATAAATACACACAGAGAAAAATCTTTTTATTTGAAAAAAAACACAGACACAATTCGGACTCCATCTTTATTATGAAAAGATCCGACGTAGTCCACAACAAAGGTCCCACGACGCTCGATCGCTCCAACGTAGTCCATAACGAAGGTCCCACGATCACTTCCTGCAGCTAGATCCTCAGGATCCAGCTGTAGAAAGTGATCTGACAGATCCAGCACAGTGATCCCATAATGGTCACTGTGGATCACTGTGCTGGAGCTGTCAGATCATTTCCTGCAGCTAGATCCTCAGGATCCAGCTGTAGAAAGTGATCTGACAGATCCAGCACAGTGATCCACAGTGATCACATAATGGTCACTGTGAATCACTGTGCTGGAGCTGTCAGATCACTTCCTGCAGCTCAGGATCCAGCTGTAGAAAGTGATCTGACAGATCCAGCACAGTGATCCACAGTGATCACATAATGGTCACTGTGGATCACTATGCTGGAGCTGTCAGATCACTTTCTACAGCTGGATCCTCAGGATCTAGCTGTAGAAAGTGATCTGGCAGCTCCAGCACAGAGTTGTCAGATCCGGAGGCGGTGAAGAGGAGGAGGAGGAGTGGGACGCAGTGGAGACAGAGCGGCCGCCGGAGGGGTGAGTGGGAGAGGCGATCGCCGCTCCGGTGATCGGGGGGGCAGGAAGGGGGAAGAGGGTGGGTGACAGGAGAAGTAGGGGGGCACTTAGGAGGAAGCGGGGCAGGCAGGAGGAAGCGGGCAGCAGGAAGAGGAAGTGGGCGTCAGGGACAGGAAGCAGGAAAAGGAAGCGGGGGGGGGTAAGAAAGATGAAGAGGGGGGCAGGAAAGAGAGGTGGGGGACAGGGGGCAGTTAGAGGATGACAGGGGAGAAGATTGGAGGGTAGGGATAGCAGCGGCAGGCAGGGAAGCATTACAGGCGGGGTGATTTTCACTTTCACTTTTGAGTGCCAATCACTGCGCCTGTAGCCGGGGGGGGTGGGGGTGGGGGCAAATCGACCCCCCTGGGGTGTTGTACAACTCCCCATGTACCTGCAGGCCGAGTGACAGGTCAGTGACACCCTCACTCGACCTGCAGGAGCCTGATCATTCCATGGCCCAGGGGGTGGGCCAAGGGTCTGGAAGGGGTTAAAGAGGCCCTCCTCCACATCCATGAACTTTTAGGCTGCACATTATCTTGGCCAAGTGGCCTGTTTTAGGTGTTTTTTGTTTGTTTGCCATCTGTGGTAATACATTTACCTTTATTTTTTTATATTTTGAGTGATCCCCTGTTTTGTTTAGGAGTCTTATCTTTTTCTTCTATTGTTATGTTGGCATATGCAGGGTTGATTCCCTAATTATTTGGATGGTGCTCTCTAATTATTGCTTTTCCAATATATTAACCTGGGGAATGAGGTCTCTTTTACCATGTAGTGAACATGGTAAATAGAAAAAAACTCCAAAAATCATTGTGGAATTGCACTTTTTTGCAATGTCACCACACTTTTTTGTTTTTCCTCATTTCCAGTACAATATGTAGCAAAATGAATGGTGTCATTCAAAAGCACAACTCATCCATGACTGAGTGTGCAGTATTCCTGTCATTGGGGATTGTAAAGTCAATCTGAGGCCCTCATCCCAGCATCCCTACACCTAACACAGGGGACCAATTGGCCACCCGTTACCAGGGTAACCGGTCCCAGTTGGAGGAGAAGGGGGTAGAAGGAGTGGGAACCACTCAGACAGTTAGTCAGTCGGAGAGTTAAGTCTGAGGAGAGAAGCAAGGAACAAGTCCTAGAGGGACACCACAGGGAGGAAGCCTGAAAAGGAGTGGCGACCCACACGGAAGGCGGAAACCCAGTGCCGGACCTTACCACAGTCCGGGGGAATCTTAGTCCACGACGGGGTACCGGCCTCCAAGTCACTGTGCAGGCGAGTCTAACACTGAGCCGTCAATACCGGTAGGTCGCAGGTGTGCCCAAGGCAGCCCCGACCAGGTCCAGAACATGCAGCCCTGCCAGAAGCTCTAAACCAGGTTGAGCCCCTTAGAGAAGAAGAGTACCTTATAGCACCCAATGGGTCTGGTAGACAAGTGGGTTGTGCCAGACAGTGCAAGGATAGTAAAGAGGCACAAGCAAGACACAGAGGACAGTAAAGGTACCAAGGAAAGAACACTCTGGGAGCCTCAAAGAGACTTTATTCTCCCCAGTGACTACCCAGCCAGCTACCCACAATGACTGTGTAACTGTGTACCTGAACTACTAAGAACTGTTGCCAGTAAATTACTCGTACAGAGTCAGCAAGCCTCCGGTGTCTTATTCTTTTAAGCTAATCCACAGAGCTGCTACCACGAAAACCTGCACAGCAGCTACACTGTACCGGGGATCCCGCTCCGCCTGCAGGGAGCGTTATCAACTGGCTGCAATACCACCATCCCCAGCGGTCTGACAGCGGCGCTGGTGAGATCACCAGAAACTGCAGGTGGCGTCATGAGACTTTAGTATTTCATTTTTTATTTTAATCATTATCCAAGTGACCCCAGGGTACGGGTCCGGGCAGGCCACCAGTGACATCCCCCATCTCAACGCCCGGATACCGAGTTCCCATAGACCCCTGGGCAGGTCACTGTCACTCCACTATTTAGGGTCCGGTTCCCTCCTCTGGGTCCTTGATCCCTCCACTCAACTCTGGTCACTGTCGGCCTCAATTCACGTTCCACAGGTGGATCCCTCACTTCCCGTGCCTCTGGGACCTCCTCAGTCTTTCCAGAGCCCTCACCGGCTCTCCTCTTTCCCTTCCCTCTGTTGTCGGTTCTGGGACGAGCTCCTACCGGCTCCAGTCTCCGGGACGTCTCTCTCGCACGTCCTCTCGTGACGCCCTCCTCGACTGTTCTCCTTTTCTACGTTCATCCGTTTCCCTCTTTTTTGCTCCACTTCCTGGTGCTCCCCTAGCCCTCTTCCTCCACCCACACCCCTGCTTAACTTCCCTCTATCCTGGGATGGGGCCTTCCCTAAACAGAGTCTGCCCGAATCCCCTTACCTTAGGGTGTGTAGTGCAGGATGTGGTGGCTGAGTACCGATCGTTGTTTGCTTCTTACCCGAGAGTGGGGTACCACACCTTTGGCTAAAGTGCAGTGTCACTGTGGCGACTGAAGCCTCAGTGGCGCCACACAATACGAAAAATCTGGTTTATTACATTAAATGCACCAAATGTGATTTGTGTTATAAAGGCTGTACTTCGTGTAAACTAAAAACACACATTAAGGAACATATCAGAGATATTTCCAACAATAACTCTGCTATTGGTGTAATAAAAACATGTCTGCTGCATTCAGACATTTTGCTACACAACACATTAAGAGCACCACATTTTTGGTAGTGTTTGGTATTGAAAAAGTAACATCTTCTATGAGAGGTGGGGACATCAGACAACTTTTATTGACCAGAGAAACATTCTGGATCTTCCTATTGGGCAGTAGATTCCCTACAGGATTAAATTTACGCCATGAAGTCATGTTATCAGCATAAAATTTGAACACCATATATTTGTGTATATTTTAGATATATGTTCTTAACAGTGGCATAACTACCGGCATAGCAGCCGTAGCGGTCGCTTTGGGGCCCGGCGCTTGTGGGGGGCCCGGACCCAGTGCCGCTACGCTGCTATACCGGCAGCTGCGCCTGCGATACCTGTTCTCTCGTGTGTGGCCGTCAGGTGTGGGGGTGGGGGCCCGGCGGGGGGTGCCCGCGCCCGACGGGGCCCCTCGCGAGGTGGATGCAGCAGCAGCCGCCGCTCCTATTCAAAGCGGCCGCAGGCGCCGCACACAGAGATCATCAAAGGGGCTGCCGCCGCCAGTCTGTAGCCCCCTTCTGCCTGCCTGCCTGACCCTGTGTGTTCTCTGCAGCAGTCTGCGCCGGAGTTGGTCTCCGCCCCCTGGCCGGCCTGTGACCTCGCTCCGAGTGAGTCCTTATCCTGACCAAGTGACCGGTCACACTCACAGCACAGCAGTCAACAAGCAGGATTGGAAGGAGCTGCTGCTGCACTGAGCCCGGAGTGAGGGTGAGAGGCGCCGCTAATAACAATATTTATTGACAGTGAGCAGCCGGCAGCATGGGGAGGCCTTACTGTGAGGGGGGGCTTCTATATACCCTGTGTGTGCTGCTGGGACCCTGGGAGCTGTATATACCCTGTGTGTGCTGCTGGGACCCTGGGAGCTGTATATACCCTGTCTGTGTGTGCTGCTGGGACCCTGGGAGCTGTATATACCCTGTCTGTGTGTGCTGCTGGGACCCTGGGAGCTGTATATACCCTGTCTGTGTGTGCTGCTGGGACCCTGGGAGCTGTATATACCCTGTGTGTGCTGCTGGGACCCTGGGAGCTGTATATACCCTGTCTGTGTGTGCTGCTGGGACCCTGGGAGCTGTATATACCCTGTCTGTGTGTGCTGCTGGGACCCTGGGAGCTGTATATACCCTGTCTGTGTGTGCTGCTGGGACCCTGGGAGCTGTATATATACCCTGTCTGTGTGTGCTGCTGGGACTCTCGGAGCTCAGCTGTATACCCTGTGTGTGCCGGGACTCTGGGAGCTGTATACCCTGTGTGTGCCGGGACTCTGGGAGCTGTATACGGCTGTCTGCGTGTGCTGGGGGACTCTGGGAGCTGTATACCCTGTGTGTGCCGGGACTCTGGGAGCTGTATACGGCTGTCTGCGTGTGCTGGGGGACTCTGGGAGCTGTATACGGCTGTCTGCGAGTGCTGGGGGACTCTGGGAGCTGTATACCCTGTGTGTGCCGGGACTCTGGGAGCTGTATACGGCTGTCTGTGTGTGCTGGGGGACTCTGGGAGCTGTATACGGGTGTCTGCGTGTGCTGGGGGACTCTGGGAGCTGTATACGGCTGTCTGCGTGTGCTGGGGGACTCTGGGAGCTGTATACCCTGTGTGTGCCGGGACTCTGGGAGCTGTATACGGCTGTCTGCGTGTGCTGGGGGACTCTGGGAGCTGTATACGGCTGTCTGCGTGTGCTGGGGGACTCTGGGAGCTGTATACCCTGTGTGTGGCGGGACTCTGGGAGCTGTATACGGCTGTGTGTGTGTGCTGGGGGACTCTGGGAGCTGTATACCCTGTGTGTGCCGGGACTCTGGGAGCTGTATACCCTGTGTGTGCCGGGACTCTGGGAGCTGTATATGGCTGTCTGTGTGTGCTGGGGGACTCTGGGAGCTGTATACCCTGTGTGTGTCGGGACTCTGGGAGCTGTATACCCTGTGCTGGGAGCTGTATACCCTGTGCTGGGAGCTGTATACCCTGTGCTGGGAGCTGTATACCTTGTGCTGGGAGCTGTATACCCTGTGTGTGCTGGGACTCTGGGAGCTGTATACCCTGTGTGTGCTGGGACTCTGGGAGCTGTATACCCTGTGTGTGTCGGGACTCTGGGAGCTGTATACCCTGTGCTGGGAGCTGTATACCCTGTATACCACCACTGGGGCCTGTATATACCACCACTGGGGCCTGTATATACCACTGGGGCTGCTGTATATACCACTGGGGCCTGTATATACCACTGGGGAGGCTGCTGTATACCACTGGGGCTGCTGTATGTACTGCTGGGGCCTGTATATACCACTGGGGAGGCTGCTGTATACTACCACTGGGGAGGCCTGTATACCACTGGGGAGGCTGCTGTATACCTGTGCTGGGGTCCACCCTCGGCTTATACACGAGTCAATAGGTTTTCCCAGATTTTGGGGGCAAAAGTAGGGGGGTCGGCTTATACACGGGTCGGCTTATACACGAGTATATACGGTAAACTGGGTGGCGTCAGACTGTTAACACCGATTCGGTAATGGGGTGTGTCTTGAAGGGGGCGTGTCATTGGGGGCGTATCTTGCAGGGGGCCCCGTTCAAAAGTTTGCTATGGGGCCCTGCCAGTTCTAGTTACGCCCCTGGTTCTTAATATGGATAATCTTATTTGGAGACATTTTGTAATATAGTATCATGTATCTTTATATAGTGTATGTTAATTTTTCCTGCACACATGGAAAATATTTTATATTTTGGTTTCCATTTCTTTTCCTGTTATTTATTGCAGTACCAAGTTTGTGTTTTCTTTGTATAGTTTATGTTCATGGTTTTACTTGTTCTTATTGTCACTTGCTATCCTCTTTTTTTATTCCAATTGTTGATCAGTTGCACTTCTGCATTGCAGCTGTGTTTAATTGGTGTAGTATATGAAATCAATGTGTAACAACTACTATTCTTGACAAAGGACAACTGTCGTTTGAAACACGTTGCCTTGTGCGGCGCATACAGCTGATTCTGCTATCTACATATCTGCATAAGATTTACTGTACTATTGGAACGCTTAAATTAATTTAATAAATTCACAGTTTCTTCATCATCTCTGGAAGCTGGACTCACTTTCTTCACTTGTATTGAATTCTGGCGGGGTCAGGATGCCCGTTCCGTGCATGCTGGATAAATTTGTGCGGTGAGCTGATACAACTCTTGTTTCCTCATATCAGAGTGTTATATCTTCAGTATTTTCCCATGAAAAGATATAATAAAATACTTACAAAAATGTGAGGGGGGTACTCATTTTGGTGATTTACTGTATATATACAATGACAGTTATAGAGTACGCATAAGGCCAGAAAATAAATATCAGTGTATACATAATCAGCAAACAAGTGTTAGAAAAACAGAAAGGGTACAACATATAAGATAACAAGTCTGGAAGTGCTGTGTACAATTTAGTCACGAAGTGGGAATAACAGATTACCAGCTCGGCATTTGGCAAATCACAGGTTATGCAGTAACTTAATCCATCTAGGGAAAAAGAATATATTTATGCCACAATGTAGGGTACTAGTTTTTTTTCAATTTTTTCAGCAGTATCTGGGGAGCTACCAAAATAATAGTTATCAATTTCATATACATAATAGTATTGATGACTTATGTTTTGGCAAGGGTGCGTTGGTCATAAAGGATATCAAAATGCTGATATTGGCATCACTGACTATAAATCAGCCCTTAAACTATAAAAGGAAAGAAAGTGCAATAGGGTCTTATATTTCAACAGTTGTGCTCACCTGAAATGGTTGTGTGACCCACAACCGGTGTAAGTGTATGGCAGGGCTGCTGCAGGATGCACACTCCGTGTGCACGCAGTGGTGATAAAGGATGAATCCAAAGGGGGACATCTTTATCTGATCCACGCTGCTCATACTATGAAAGGATCACAAATGTCAGATGGTGGCTTAATTCCTACGCGTTTCAGAGCAATATCCCCACTCCTTCCTCAGGAAACCAACATAATCTATGTTGGCTCCCTGAGGAAGGAGCAGGGATATCACTCTAAAACGCATCATAATAAAGCCATCATTACCTGACATTTGTGATCCTTTCATCGTATGAGCAGTGCAAATCAGATAAACGCTGTACCCCTATGGATTTGTCCTTATAAATTAGCCTGGGTTTCGAACGTTCACAGACCAATGGTGCCCTCTTCTTCATCCAATTCTCAGGTGGTGATCTCTAAAGGTACCATCACACGTGGCAATATTGCTAGACAATTTCACTGGCAATTTGCTCGTTGCAGTGAAATCATGGACACATTGTTCCATTTGTATATGGCAACAAAATAAAACAATGTGTCCATGATTTCACTGCAACCAACAAATTGCCAGTGAAATTGCCTAGCAGTATTGCCGCGTGTGACGGTACCTTAACTCATATATGACCTTTCAGAAAATTTGAAGAAATCAAGATTTGCTGCTAGACCCAAATTGATAATAATACCACTATATAAGTGTAAATTAATATCTCCATGTCAAATATTAGCACTTAATGACCAAATAATACCACCATATACTAAGGGTACCGTTACACGTGGCAACATTGCATGCAATTTCACTTGCAATTTGCTGGTTGCAGTGAAATCATGGACACATTGTTCTATTTTGTTGCCATGTACAAATAGAACAATGTGTCCATGATTTCACTGCAACTTTTGGCGGCGATAGGAGGCAATCTAACGTGCGCGTGCACATTTTTCATGGTTGCCTCCGAAAGCCGAAGGCGCTTTTACACACCGCAATTTAGCCCTCAACCTAAGGCGATGTGTCATCCCGGATGTTCCCACACCAACAGCGGGAAACATCCGGTAGACTCCCGACGCCGCTTCACACGCCGCAATCCCCAAAGGAATGTGGGCGTACCTGTTCAGGGCGGCGAGAACATAGGCGTGCCAAATTGTTGTACACCGCACCCCAAACACAATCATTGGACAACACAATAGCGTTATGATTGGCCAGCCTGCTCTGGAAGGCTGGCTAATACATGACGCCATTGCCATCGCGTGGTGGTGAATGGTCAGCTGTTCAAATATGGCGCTCTGTGAAGTGACAGCCAATGGAAACACAGTAGCCACCACCAATCATCACTGACGGGGCGTGGTCTCCAGCACGCTGTGGCACGCCTACGGGAAATCACTAGGCGTCGCAGATTCCATCCCTATCGCCCCTTCACACGCCAAAAGCTGGGAATTTCACCTTCATGATTGCCTCTGATTTTGGGGCAGTGCTGTGAAATCTGAACCAGGCGCAACCAAATTCTCCAATTACACGCCGCAATTTCCAAGCAATTTCACGGCGATGGTGACGGGGCTACAGATTGCCAGTCAGGATTTCTCGCCATGGTTGCGGCGTGTAAAGGTACCCTAAGGACCCTTTCACATCAGTGTTTTTTGAAATTCGCAGCAGATGCGGTGAAAAAAAACGCATCTGCCGCGATTACCGCATACCGGCTGCACTTGCGGCGCGGTTGCGGTAAACGCCATGCAAAGTATAGACGTACTTGCGGCAGGTGCGGCAAGTGCGGTTTTGCACTTGCGGCAGGTGCGGCCGCGAAAAAAACCGCGGCTGACTGCGGTTTTTTTCGCGGCCGCACCTGCCGCAAGTGCAAAACCGCACTTGCCGCACCTGCCGCAAGTACGCCTATACTTTGCATGGCGTTTACTGCAACCGCGCCGCAAGTGCAGCCGGTATGCGGTAATCGCGGCAGATGCGGTTTTTTCACCGCATCTGCCGCAAATTTCAAAAAACACTGATGTGAAAGGGCCCTAAGAGTAGTTTTTTTTATTGATGTGTTTCAGCATTATTGGTGCTGTGCCAGCCACAACCCCATCAGGTGAGCACTTCTTCACCCCTCATCATCATTTATCTCACAGAGTTATCCAACGTACGTTAGTCTCTTTCTTGTTATAACCAGTGTCACAGAAATAACATTTATTAAAAAAATTGACCTCAATAGGTTGTATGGTGCAACAATATTGTGCACTTAGAAATGCCTTGGAGGGGCAAGGAATGCTTGATAACTTGCATCTAGCATAAAAAAATTGCTTTTATAAAATGATTAAAAATAGCTTATCTATAAATATTTAAAGTGCTCATTAACCCCTTCCTGACCCTTGACGTTACACAAACGTCATGGGTTTCGGCGTGATCCCGACCCATGACGTTGTGCAACGTCATGGGGGATTGCGGTTGTGCTGCTCCGGTGACCGGGGTCAGTGAAAGGTCACCAGAGCTGCACGTACCAGGGGACCTTTAGTTGACCCTGGGGGGGGTGGCTTTGTCTCCCCCATGTCTCCGGTCACTGTGATTGGCAGTTTCACTTTCAACTGCCAATCACGGTGATCTCAATATTTGACCAATGACATTTGGTCAAATATTGACAAACAGCCATGGCGAATGCTGTAGCCCAATCAGATCAGGAATCCAGTTCAAGACAGCAAACCTCAGGGAAATAGACTTTTTTAAAGTCTATTACTCTGAGGCAATTGTCAGTCTAATGGTAAAGCAGATTGTTGTCTACGCCCAGCAGTTTTTGCCCGAAAACCCAAATTCAACATTTTCTACTTGGAATCCCATTGAATCAGTAGAAATGTTGAAATATTGGGGACTAGTACTTCACATGGGGATTGTGAAGAAACCAGAAATCCGCCAATACTGGAGTACTGGTGTTCTATATCACACTCCAGTATTTGGCAAGGTGATGACCCGCAAACTATTTGAAGTCATTCACAAGTTTCTGCATTTTAGGGACAAGGCAGACAGCCTTCCCCACATGACCCAAATTTTGATAGGCTGTTCAAAATTCGGCCGGTCATCGAACACTTCAGCAACACGTTTGCTGAAGAGTACGTTCCCCAAAGGGAAATTTGTGTGGATGAATCCCTTATCCACTTCAAAGGGAGGCTTCAATTCCGTCAGTACCTGCCAAGTAAGAGGGCCAAGTACAGAATCAAACTCTATAAGCTGTGAGAGAGTACCTCAGGTACACTTACAGCTTTAGAGTTTATTAAGGGAAGGATAGCAGGATCCATTCCCCAGAATGCCCACCTGCTCTGAGAGTAAGTGGGAAAATAGTGTGGGATTTGATCTACCCACTGATTCATAAAGGCTATCATCTGTACGTTGATAACTTTTACAACAGTCATCGCATTCTTTCAATCCCTCTGTCCCAGAACTACCGCTGCTTGCGGTACTGTGCTCAAAAACAAGAGGGGTCTTCCTTTGTCGCTAATTTGGCCTCCTCTCCCAAAGGGTGAGAGCTGAGAGCTGAGCCCAATGTAGCGGCAACATGTTTGTGGTCAAGTTCAAGGACAAAAAGGACATCTTTTTCTTGACCAAAATCCATGATCCCGGCTCCAGGGCCACCGCCGTTAGAAGTACCCCAGCACAGGTCCACAAACCGAACTGTGCTCTGGGGTACAACAAATACATGGGGGGAGTTGATCTTTCTGATCAAGTCCTCCAGCCCTACAGTGCCATGCGGAAAACGAAGTTGTGGTACGAAAAACTGGGTGTGCATATCGTTCAAATGGCACTGTATAACGCATACATTCTATCTTGTTGTGCAGGCCAGATCAAACACACCTTCCTTCAGTTCCAGGAGGCGGTGATAAAGGACCTGATGTTTGGAGGCGAAGAAGAAGTGGGCCCCATCAGCCCTGGAACTGAAGTTTCCCGTATGGTACCAGGGCAACATTTTCCCGGTGAGAGCAGAGCACAAAAAAGGTGTCGGGTCTGCTATAAAAGGGAGATAAGAAAGGACACCCATTTCCGATGTGAAACCTGTCCTGACAAACCTGGACTGTGCATGAAAGACTGCTTCAGAATTAATCACACGTCCATGGAGTAAACTCATCCTGACCTTTCCTACATAACTCACCCACACCAGCCTGACACACAGCAAACTGACGTACACTATACCACACCAACCTGACGTACGCTACATCACACCACACACCACTCTGACGTACACTACACCACACCAACCTGATGTACACTACATCAAGTTGATGTGTGGTGTGGTGTAGTGTACATCAGGTTGGTATGTGTGGTGTAGTATATGTCAGGTTGGTGTGTGTGTGGTGTATACAACCTGATGCGCACTACACCACACACACACTAACCTGAAGAACACTACACACACACCAACCTGACATACACTACACCACACACACCAACCTGTGCATCAGGTTGGTGTGTGTGCGTGCGTCAGGTTGGTGTGTGGTGTAGTATACATCACACACACCAACTTGACGTATACTACACCACATTCCAACTGATGTACACTACACCACACATGCCAACCTGACGTAGTGTACATCAGGTTGGTGTGTGGTGTAGTAAACACCACACACACCAACCTGACGTATACTAAACTACACATACCAACCTGATATACACTACATATGCATCATGGTGTCCACTAACAATTGAAATTGTTAGTGGACACCATGTTGCGTATGGAGAGCCCCTGTATGCCTAAAAATTGGAACTCCCCCACAAGTGACCCAATTTTGGAAACTAGACCCCCCAAGGAATGTATCTAGATGCATAGTGAGCACTTTGAACCCCCAGGTGCTTCACAAATTGATCCGTAAAAATGAAAAAATACATTTTTTGGAAAAAAAAAAATACTTTTTCATTTTTATGGATCAGTTTGAGAAGCACCTGGGGGTTCAAAGTGCTCACTATGCATCTAGATAAGTTCCTTGGGGGTCTAGTTTCCAAAATGGGGTCAGTTGTGGGGGGGCTCCAATGTTTAGGCACACAGGGGCTCTCCATATGCGACATGGTGACCACTAACGAATTGTTAGCGGACACGATGTTGCATATAGAGAACCTCTGTGTGCCAAAACATTTGAGCTCCAATTGCTAGTGGACACCATGTCACATATGGAGAGCCCCTGTGTGCCTAAACATTGGAGCTCCCCCACAAGTGACCCCATTTTGGAAACTAGACCCCCCCAAGGAATGTATCTAAATGCATAGTGAGCACTTTGAACCCCCAGGTGCTTCACAAATTGATCCGTAAAAAGGAAAAAAGAAAGTGTTTGTGGAAAAAAAAGTATTTTTTCATTTTTACGGATCAATTTGTGAAGCACCTGGATGTTCAAAGTGCTTACTATGTATCTAGATAAGTTCCTTGGGGGGGGTCTAGTTTCCAAAATGGGGTCACTTGTGGGGGAGCTCCAATGTTTAGGCACACAGGGGCTCTCCATACGCGACATAGTATCTGCAACAATTTGAATGGAAAATTAGCTCCAATTGTTAGCAGACACTATGTCGTGTATGGAGAGCACCTGTGTGCCTAAATATTGGAGCTCACCCACAATTGACCCCATTTTGGAAACTAGACCCCCAAGGAACTTATATAGATACATTGTGAGCACTTTGAACCCCCAAGTGCTTCACAAATTGATCCATAAAAATGAAAAAGTATTTTTTGTTTCACAAAAATGTTCTTTTAGCCTCAACTTTTTTAATTTTCACATTGGGCTAACAGGATGAACTGGATCCTAAAATGTGTTGGGCAATTTCTCCTGAGTACAGCGATACCTCATATGTGGTCATAAACCACTGTTTGGGCACACGGCAGGGCTCAGAAGGGAGAGAGCGAAATTTGACTTTTTGAATGGAAAATTAGCTCCAAAAGTCAAATGGCGCTCCTTCCCTTCCGAGCCCTACCGTACACCCAAACAGTGGTTTATGACCACATATGAGATATCGGTGTACTCAGGAGAAATTGCCCAACAAATTTTAGGATCCATTTTATCCTGTTGTCCAAGTGAAAATTAAAAATTGAGGCTAAGAAAATTGTTGGTAAAATGAAAATGTCCATTTTTTCCTTCCCTGTTGCTTTAGTTCCTTTGAAGCACCTGAAGGTTTAATAATCTTCATGAATGTGGTTTTAAGTAGCTTGAGGGGTGCAGTTTTTTGGAATGGTGTCACTTTTGGGTGTTTTCTGTCATGTACACCCCTGAAAGGGGCTTCAAATGTGATGTGGTCACTAAAAAAAATGGTTTTGTAAATTTTGCTGGAAAAATGAGAAATTGCTGATGAACTTTGAACCATTGTAACTTCCTAACAAAAAAAATTGTTTTTCCAAAATTGTGCTGATGTAAAGTAGACATGTGGGAAATGTTGTTTATTAACTATTTTGTGTCACATAACTCTCTGGTTTAACAGAATAAAATATAAAAATTTGAAAATTGCGACATTGTCAAAATTTTCACAAAATTTTTTATTTTTTCACAAATAAACGCAAAAATTATCAACCTAAATTTACTACTAACATGAAGCCCAATAGGTCACGAAAAAACAATCTCCGAATCTCTAGGATCCGTTGAAGTGTTCCAGAGTTATTACCTCATAAAGGGACACTGGTCAGAATTTCAAAAAATGGCAAGGTCAGTAAGACCAAAATAGGTTGGGTGGTGAACAGAGGTGGACTGGCCCAGGTGACAGGGAGGCATTTGCCCCCCAGGCCGGTGGTAGTGCCCCAGTTTAGGGCTGCCCCCTGCAATGATAGAGGCAGCAAGGCAGTGCTATGTGGCCGCAGCTGCCGCAATGACAGCAGGACCCGTGAAGCAGGCGGCAGGCCGTGGCAGGCAACGTGGCAAAGGCTGGTGAGTGTCAGCACCCCCCACCCCCGCTTTTCACCGGCGTGCTGCGATAAAAAAAAAAAACTCTTGGTCCTCACTTGAGCTCAGGCTGGAAGAAGTAGACTGCCCCCCAGAGCAAGATCTGCCAGCCGGCCCATGGTGGTGAAGGGGTTACTATTGTGTCTAATGGGGAGTGCAGCTTGACTCCAAATTCTGAAGAGCCTTTTAGTAGCAAACTGGGAATTGACTTGCCATTTTCCTCTATCTACCACCTTCAAGTCAACGGTCAGACAGAAAGGGGAAACCAATTCTTTAAACAAATTTTAAGGTGTTTAGTGGAAGCTCAACATGGGGACTGGTCTTCAATTTCTAGCCCTTGCTGAGTTTGCCTTTAACAGCCGGGTCAATCAGTCTCCTGGAACCTCATTCTTTTTGTGTAATTTATAGTTTTCATCCCCATTTTGGTGAGTTTTCTAGGATAAGTTCTGAGTGTCCTTGGGTGGATCTCACCACACAGAAACTCAAGGATGTGTGGAGGGAAGTTAAAAAATATTTTAGGTCTGCACCTTGGACTTTGCTTTTGACTACTGCTTACCTAGCCCCAATGTCTCTATCCGCACTGTTTTTACCTAAACACAGACCTGTTTACTCTTTTGTCTTTCCCCTCTGTCTTTGACATACACTCTCTGCATTAGACTCTGGACTTCTTGACTCCTCTGTCTCATGGCTTGCCTCGAGAAGTGGCGATAGCCAGCGTCACATCAATGTCATGCAGCGGACAAAGTAAAACTCCCCAGAGAAGAATCTCTGCTAATGCTAATGTTGGGCTATCTAAATTTAACCTAAACTTTACAAGCTAATTGTTATGGTTGTGTAATCATCTTACATGGGCGAAATAGGTAAAACACTAAAAACTGCAACTGACAAAGCCAATTCCAGTACAGACTAGAGATTCTGATCCTGCAGTCCCTAGTGGTACCTGCATAAATTAGAATGGCCCTAACCCCAGACTAAACTATGGCAACTTGAACCTTTGCTGCCTAAACAACTGTCGAGTGCTTTTTGTGCCTCTTAAGGAACCGTAGGGCAGAGCAGAGTGCACTTACCTACAGAAGATAAACCCCATCAAGTCTTAGGCTACATTCACACATTCAGTTTTTGCTCATCAGTTTTTATAGCCAAAACCAGGAGTGGAACAATCAGAGGAAAAGTATAATCGAAACACTTCTGTATTTATCATCCACTCCTGGTTTTGGCTACAAAAACTGATGAGCAAAAACAGAGCAAAAACAGAGCAAAAACTGAACGTGTGAATGTAGTCTTACACTGGCAGGCATATAGAATTGCAGTATGGCTGGATATCCAAATGAGAATATCATCAGAAGGAGGCACTAGCAGGGGGAATGTATATATAGCCACACCCAAAGGGTGATTGGACAGACAAATGGATAAATAATAAACAGCTGTTAACCTAAATGACTAACACAAGGATAACATATAGTAAACAGCCAGAAAAACTGTATATATGTTGTGGCCCAGCGGACAGAAAAGCAAAGCACAGGGTCATGGGTTTAAACCCCACCGAGTGAGACTAATATCTCTGCAACCAAGAGAACAAATCAAAAGTAAAAAATGTCATATCCTCAGCTCTGTAGCCAATATTCCATGAAATGGCCTATTTAACATGCTAAAACTGGTACAAGGTCCTCTTTTAAAGAAAACCTGTCAGCACGATTTTGTAATGTAAAGTAAAGACATGACTGCCATGGTGTTGTGATACTGTTTAAAATTGAACCTGACCCACCCCAAGGCCATGGGGTACCCGGTCCCAGGCGTTTGGTTTCACGGGGATGTCACGGGCAGCCTGTGCCCAGGCACGTGGCCCTGGTGGTCGCTGAAAAAGGGGTTAAAATAAAAATAAAAAAAAGTTCGTGATGCCACCTACGGTTCCGGTAATTTTACCGGCACTGCGGGACAGTCCTCCGGGGTGATGGTGGAGCAGCAAGTTGGTGACGCTCCCTGTAGGTGGAGCGGGATCCCCGGGGCAGTTGTGAATGAATAGGGACTTATACAGGGAGGCAGCCCTCCACACAGCCTTGTCTCTTATGCTGCAGGAGAAGGCGACTCATCAGGTGGAGATGCTGGCAAACAGTTTATGATGAGGGCAGGTTCAGGGGCCGCAATAACAGACACACACAAACTGGGGCTTTGTTTCCATGTAATGCCATCAGTAAAAGTTAAGGTATCATCCAGGGTACAGTCCAGGTGGTCGGGTGGCAGTTCAGGATTTCCACACCCAATGAGTTATGAGGCCTCCTTGTTACTGTGTGTGTGCTGTAGTCCTGGGCTGATTGAAACCTGGCCCTGACCTCTCTGTGTCCCTCACTTGTATAGCAGGCAATGAGAACCTTTTGCTGGGCACCGCTAACTCCTCTGCGGTCCCTGGCTCTGTTGGTGGCTGTGCTACAAGTGCTGCGCCAGGAGACTGAAGTCTCCCTGGCGCTCCAGTCTTTTCTGCTTGGCTAACTGGACCCATGCAGACTCCGACTCTGACATCCGGGTTGCTTCTGCTGCTTCTCTGGGGTGAACCGATATGGTTCCTCTGCCCCTTCTCCGTCTCACCTTGCCTCCGACCCTCACTCTTGGGTCCCTTACACTGGCTAGGCTTTCTCACTGGCACGGGCCTAGCGTGGCTCCGTTCACCAGGATGTCTTCACAGTCCTCCCTGGAACTGCACTGCCTAACTCCTCCACCAGGCCTGAATTTATAGGGAATTTGCCTGAAGTTGGCAAGTAGAGCTCCCCCTTCAGGTCTGGGGTGGAAGGTATTGCATGTGTAAGTTTACCTGATGTGGAAATCCCTCCCTGCACCAGGTGTTCCTGTGGCAACCGAACCACAGGGGTGCCATATTCCCCCCTAAGTAAATTCAGTACTCCTGGACTGAGAAACATTTTTTAAACATTAACAATTATAACAGAGTCTCAAAATTAAAAAATTTACAAAAGACAATAAAACGGGAAAACAGGAAAAAGGTGCAGTCCATACGGCACTAGTCCATCCGACGCAGACTGAAAAAGAAGTCCTTTGCCACAACCAGTCCCGTGGCTAATGGTCCATGTTTAAATAAAAGTTCAAGTAAGTTCAAAAGTTCATGCAATAGTCCTGCAGGACACATTATGCTTTAACGATTACGGGTTTCCTAGTTGCAATCAATACAATACAAACATACATTTATTTATGGTTATCTATGGGCTTCTTGGCTTAGGAGTCCTGGCTTTCACCCTCCCACCCCCAGGAACTTACTTTTCCTAACTTAATATGCATGGGGGTGAGTCCAGTTCCTCCGCCCTTCTGTACACTACTATTTACTGTCTATTTACCTAAGGACACATATACATTTGTTATTTTACACATACTCTTTATACCTGGACGGGCCTGACCAAAGTTATTATGGCTAGAACTACATAGTTCAAGTGTCTCTGCTTGTCAATGTTGTACTCTGGTGTCTACTGTTAGTGTCCCACTAGTGTCTGTACACTGGGTAGACCTGTGTTTTATTTGTAGACTAGGTAACTGTCTGCGACTCCTTACACTTACTACAGGACTGGCAGGTTCACCGATTGCAGGATCCTCTGGTTCTGCTACAATGGGTGATTCTTCTGGAGCTTGAACGGGTTCTTCCAGTCTTTCTGGTACTTCCACTGGTTGTGGGAAAGTGATTAATGGCACTATTATGGCTCCATTGTACTGAGGCCAATTTTCATGAAAGTCTCCTAGTACAGTATGTATCGCCTTCTCTTTTTCTCCAGTTGAGGTGTACAGGTAATTACTTCTTTTGGTTTCAGCTGCTCAGGGCATTTCTTCAGATGATCTCTGGAAACTGCTGCTGATGTTCTTCCTTCATCTTTGCTGATCGAACAAGTCTTTCTGTTATCAAAGTTAGAGGATAGCATGATGTAAGGTTCTGCTTCCCACTGATCATCAAGTTTGTGAACTCTTCTCTTTCTCTTGAGAACCATTTCTCCAGGTATTGAGGCTACAGCTTGTGCATTTTTGTTGTAATCATTCTCTAATTTGATTTAGACTTCTTTTTACGCACTCTTGCACTTTCTGGTACTGTTCTTGGCATTTAGAGTCCCAATAAGCATTAGGTGCGTCACCATCAGGAACTACAATTCCCATCTCAAGATCAACTGGCAATTTTACAGGTCTTGCTCTCATTAAGTATGTTGATGTGCAATTGGTGGAACTTAGAGGTATGTTGTTGTACATGTCCACTAACTTAGTTAACTTTTCTGGCCACATGCTTCTCCCTTCCAAAGGCAAGGTTTTCAACAGGTCTATGACTACCTGATTCATCTTTTCGCACATGCCATTGGTTTGCGGAAGATAAGGCATGGTACGGATTTTCTTGCACCCATATAAGTTACAAAACTCCTGGAACACTTCAGCTTCAAACGCAGGACCTTGATCTGTCAACACCTGCTCTGGATACCCGTGTGGTCTACTGAAGTAGGCTTGAAAGGTTCTCGCTGCAGTTTTTGCTGTTAAGTCTTTTACAAAGGCTACCACTAGGAATCTGGAATAGTGGTCCACCATTGTGAGGGCATATGTGTAACCTGATCTGCTGGGTGTCAGTTTCACATGATCCAGGGCTACAAGTTCTAATGGCTGTTTGGTGACAAATGGCTGTAGTGGTGCTCTTTAGCTATCACGGTCTTTTCTTCTTAAAGGGAACCTGTCACCTGATTCTAAGTCCCTACACTATCTCTAGCTGTCCCTACACCTTCCTAGCAGCTCCCTATCTATCCCTTTCTTATCTAAAGTGTCCCTATTAAACATGTGTAAATGAAGTATAAACTTACTGCAGTCCCCGTGGTTGGGGGACTGGGTAGACGTGGCCACGCTTCCTTCATCACACCTCTGTGGTGTAATGCACGCCCCTCTGGGCGGCATTATTCTGTGTCCTCTCTGCCCCCAGTAGTTAGAATCTCCAGCCCTCTGTGTAGTTCTATGCACCGGCCGGACGTCACATCCGGCGCGGTGCATTATGGGGCCGGTCACGTGATCGGCCCTAGTGCATTATGGGGCCGATCACGTGATCGGCCCGGCTTCAATGAGTGCTTTGCGCATGCGCGGAGCCGGGCCGATCACGTGATCAAGCCCATAATGCACTGGGGCCGATCACGTGATTGGCCCCATGATGCACTAGGGCCGATCACGTGACCGGCCCCATAATGCACTGCGCCGGATGTGGCGTCCGGCCGGTGCATAGAACTACACAGAGGGTGGAGATTCCAAATACTGGGGGCAGAGAGGACACAGAATAATGCCGCCCAGCGGGGCGTGCATTACACCACAGAGGTGTGATGAAGGAAGCGTGGCCACGCCTACCCAGTCCCCCAACCACGGGGAGGAAGGGGGGAGGACAAGGGCTTGGCAGCTGAACACATCTTAGCTGTCCAGAGGCACCCTTAGTAACAGTGAGAGTGAGAAGGAGCCTGGTGTGCCCAAATATCTGAACCTGGGACACTGGAAGTTAGGCCACGACCAGAGAACAGGCTCTGAAGAGGTGACCGGGGATAATTCAGACCCTAATCACGAGACACACCGGTGTGGGGCAGGTGCTTTATGACCTGCAGCCTAACTTTCCACCGTGGTCTAAGAACACAGTCGTCATACTAGGACTGCTGACCCTGACTGAGAGGGAAACATTCACCCAAAAGCCTGCAACGACGAGACTGAAGCCGTGGGTGAGGTACTACAGGAGAGACTACAAGGGTCTGAACGGACTTAGAGGGAGCAACGCAGAGGAGCCACCTGAGCTGCACAGTCTAAAACCCGGAACAGTGCTGAAGTGTTTAAGTGTGACTAAAAGAATTGTAAACTGTGTAACCTGCTGTGGAAAGACCAAGTAAAGTACCCAGTAAGCTCATCCCTGTCTGAGACTGTTTCCTTCCAGTGTCACAGTAAAGTTCCACCTGAGGAGCCACAGACTGTCATCCCTGCACACTGGTTGGAGAGCTACATCTTTGAAGCAAATGAACTGTACTGCACACAATCCCTCACCAGACCCATCCATTACCACTACTCCTGCCCTGGGGACCCTCAGCCCTACCCGAGGAGGGCTTACCATCCACGCTGCCCCAAGTCACAGTCCCCAGCAGGAATACGGCAGAGGGAGTTCTACTAACCACATACCCCGGGTGGCGTCACCACAAATCCCTTATAAATAACCCCTTTTTGGACTGATCCCAGGCCACGAGATCGGTTCACGACTACCGTGATACCCCAGAGAGACAGCAATGGCCCGGTTCCCGAGTACCCCATAGCCTGGGGGTGCATCACATGTCCAGTACATTACAAATCTGTTTCTTGAATCCAGCCAGGGTATCTGGTTTGCCATCGTACTGCGGTAACCACGCCGCTCTCAGGACATACAGCAGGGAGATCGGCATGATCGGTGCCACAGCTCCAGGTGCTGCGGCCCCTCAGCCAGTGGAGATCCCGGCTGGTGTTTCGTTACAGGGTAAATATGGATTAGGGACCATTGCATCGGCGTCCCCCTGCACATCCATCCTCGCTCCCCCTAGTTAACTTTAGCCAGTCTCTCACAAAAGAAAAAGCAGTCAGCGTCTCCTCAGGCAGGGAGTTGAGTGCTTCGGGTATTTGCGGATCCCTTCGTCAGCTCTCGGCAGAGCGCAGGGCTTGTCTTCGTGCCCTTTCATCTGTTACACCCCATTTCTTCCCGATCTGTGGCGCAGTTATGGTGGCCCAATTTTTTTTTTGTATAAATCAATGTTTATTAACTTTTGGGTGATAACAATGTCCAAAACAAATGGTACTCAAAAAACCATTAGCATGTTGTATACAAATAACACAATAAACTAGGAAACTATCCATCTGGCATACTGCAGACTCATACATTTGACCAATACGGGCTACACGGGATATGACCCTAGATGAGGCCATTCATCTCCTTGACATATGATCATGTGAATACAATGAACGTGTATTGAGTCATATGAGCAGCATTGTTTAAAGAATCTCATGTACAGTAGAGTACTCTAAGCATATAACATATTTAGTAAGTAAGTAGAAAGGATAGAAAGGAAAGTAAAGAAGGAGAAAGAATAATTTTGGAGAGTGGGAGAGAGAGGGAGTAAAAGAGATTGGGGTCAAAGGAACTGGAAGGGTCAGTAATCTCATATACAAGTAGTCGGGTGTCATGGGTTTTAGGTGTCTATTTAGCTATGTTGTGTCAACCAAGACTTTAAGGATTCAGATTCTTGTACCAGTAACCATGGTGCCCACAAGTCACAGTGTCTCGTGATACTACCTTCATCCGGCATGCTATGAGCAATCAATTCCTCCAATCTACAGGAGTTATTCAGTTCATGGACTAAATCTCCCCTAGTCGGGCGTTCTGGCCTCAACCACAGTCTGGATATAAGGAGTCTCGCTGCCGTGAGAAAATAACGGAGGAGGGATTTTTTTAATTTAGCAATGGACATACTCGAGCACGATAGTAAAGCCAGCTGTGCATCAATTTTTATTTGAGTGTGGGTTGTCCCACCAAACAGGTCCTCCACATCGCTCCAGAAGGTACGCAAGCGGTCGCACCCCCACCATATATGGAGATAGGTGCCTCTTTGGCCACACTGTCTCCAACAATCAGCCGATTTGGAAGGAAACAGTCTGTTGATCTCCGCTGGGCATCTGTACCATCGTGCCGCTATCCTGTAGTTGCGGTCTTGTGAATCGACAGACATAGAGGATTTGCGGATAAAGAGAAAAATTTTCTCCCATTCCAATGTAGTGAAAGTCCTATTAAGATCATGCTCCCATCTAGTGGTGAAGGTGGGCATAGTGTCTGTGGAACCTCCCGCCAAATCTTGGAATAATTTGTATAAGGTAGAAACTGTACGGTCCAGAGGACAGCCGTCTGTGCACCACTTCTCAAATTGGGTTAGTGGTCGAAAGACATTAGATCTGGGTAGAGACCGGACGTAGTGTTTCAGTCTGGCCATGTGAAACCAGGCGTCCGGGGGTGGGGCCAAGCCAGGAAACAGGCACCCAATGTCACTGACCATATCGTCTTTGATGAAGCAAGCTAAGGTCGGGTGGGAGGATCTGTCTAGATGTAGAAACCCCCGTTCGTTTTGACTCATTCTAAACTGAGGATTACCGAAAATTGGTGTCATGGGTCCTGGGATCGTCGTTAGTCGTAAAGTCTTGTTGTATCTTTGAATAAATAGTTTCAGTTGTTTAGTAATGAAACCACCTGGTATCCCTGGTAACATCCCTCCAGACCAGATCTCTGATAGAGGGTGAGAGGTAGACAAACATCTCTCGCTATGGGTCCATTTTTTGGGTTTTTCCAATTGAAACAGGTCTATGATGCATTTACCCATGGAGGCAAGATGGTACAACTGAAAATCTGGGAGACCCACCCCCCCCTCTCTCAACTCTTCGGGTCAGAAGACGGTACGCTAGTCTGGCTCGTTTATGGGACCATATAATGGTGGCCCAATTTTAACAGTTCAATAATGTCAATACACGGCACACAGTACCCGGTTTTACCTGGCACGGGATCCTGTTCGTGATGCTAAAAGCTGACCCACCTCAGGACCATGGGGTACCTGGTCCCGGGCGTTTGGTTTCACGGGGGATATAATGGGCGGCCTGTGACCGGGCCATTGCCCTGGTGGTCGCTGAAAAAGGGGTTAAAATATAAATAAAAAAAGAGTTTGTGAAGCCACCTATCGTTTCGGTAATTTTACCGGTGCTGCTGGACAGTCCTCCGGAGTGATTCTGGAGCAGCAAGTTGGTGATGCTCCCCATAGGAGTGGGATCCCCTGGGCAGTTGTGAATGAATAGGGACTTACACAGGGAGGCAGCTCTCCACACAGATTGTTTCTTCTACTGCAGGAGAAGGCAGCTCATCAGGTGGAGATGCTGGCAGACAGTTTATGATGAAGGCAGGATCAGGGGCCGCAATAACAGACACACACACACTGGGGCTTTGGTTCCATACCTTTTACTGATGGCACTGCAAGGTATCGTCCAGGGTACAGTCCAGGTGGTCGGGTGGCAGTTCAGGATTTCCACACCCAATGAGTTATGAGGCCTCCTTGTTACTGTGTGTGTGCTGTAGTCCTGGGCTGTCTGAAACCTGGCCCTGAACTCTCCTGTGTCCCTCACTTGTATAGCAGGCGATGAGAACCTTCTGCTGGGCACCGCTAACTCCTCTGTGGTCCCTGGCTCTGTTGGTGGCTGTGCTACAAGTGCTGCACCAGGAGATTGAAGTGTCCCTGGCCCTCCAGTCTTTTCTGCTGGGCGAACTGGACCCGTGCAGACTCGGATTCCGGTGTCCGGGTTGCTTCTGCTGCTTCTCTGGGGTGAGCTGGTATGGTTCCTCTGCCCCTTTCCGTCTTGCCTTGCCTCCGACCCTCACTCTTGGGTCCCTTACACTGGCTAGGCTTCCTCACTAGCATGGGCCTAGCGCGGCTCCATTCACCAGGATGTCTTCACAGTCCTCCCTGGAACTGCACTGCCTAACTCCTCCACCAGGCCTGAATTTATAGAGGACCTTGCGTTAAGTCGGCAAGTAGAGCTCCCCTTCAGGTCTGGGGTGGAAGGTGTTGCATGTGTAAATTTACCTGATGTGGAAATCACTCCCTGCACCAGGTGTTCCTGTGGTAACTGAACTGTAGGGGTGCCACAGACCTTTGGAGAATAAATTTGCTTTGATGTTCTTTTATCATGAACCACCAGAAGGAATATAATTTATGTGGGATCCAATTAGGTAAAAACTAAGAAAATAAATCTCTAAAAAATACCTTTTATTAAATTCAGTTAAAACCACTGGACAAAGAAGACACTATCAAGATGAAAAAAGAGAGTTGTGCATACTATTTGTAGGATTAACAGGAACAGAAAAATCCCAAAAGGTATGATAATAAGAAAAACCAATTAAATAGGATACTTCAAACAGACTAGGTAGGTCACTGAAAAAGCAATGACCTGTGATTGAAAGACCAGAGGCAGGTGGAGGGGCATGTGAATCACAGACAAGGAGGATAAGATGTACATCTGACCCCTGTTCACTGAAATCTAATTAGCAAAAAAATCTAATGTTGATTAAGGAAGAACAACATAGTGCATTTCTTCAATAAAGGCATGAATTTAGTCTATGTTACAGTGTCATTACAGCCATGTCTTTATGTTACATTACAAAACCTGACAGGTTGCCTGTCAGATGCCATGGAGAGGTTAACACTTCAAATATTTAATTGCTAAAGGAAATAAATTGTCTTTTCGTTTTTGATAGCAGAGAGACCAAGTTATCAACATACATACCACAATTCACTATACAAGACCAAAATACTAATAAGAACACATATGTGGTGCTCCTGCGACCAGGAGGCCACAGATTGAACTGCAGCGGGACAGGTAAGCTGGTCACCTCACGAAAACACCCACACACACACACTCCGACCCTGAGCCCAAGTTGCTCCATGCCGGACGAGGGGTGACGGGAGTAGCTAAGTGTGGGTGGGAAGTAGAGAGAACCCGGTCAAAAGGGTGGAGGAACTAGTTTCCAAAAAGGACCTAGCAATACTAAATTGGGTGAGACGATCGATAGCTTCCCATGAGAGAGGAGTAGAGGAGAGATCTCCTGAAGGGTAGAGGAGAAGGAAAAGCATCCCCAAGCCAAGACATCCTTCAGCTGAGTACTGACTAACAGAGACTGAGTACAACGGGGCCCGTCGGCCTGCACCACTAATGGCCAGCCGGGAGCCCAAAAGGCTGAGAACCGTGGACTGGAGAAGGAGCCAGGTGAGTGTGGCACCCCATAGGTTAATGTGCCACAATAACATCACATGGGTTCTCTCCCCCACTACACACTGACAAACACTACCACCTCTGTGCAATAGGGGGAGCACCACCTGCTCCCTTATATACTCTTGCCCATGAGGAAGGAGCTGAGAACCGCTCAGGAGACCGTACAGCACGGTGTAGTGCTGTGAAGAGCTCACTGAGAGCAGAGTTAGCTCAGTGCAGGCCTAGCAAGGGTCAGAGGAACGAGGAGAACGAAAGACAGAGGAACACATCTGGGAGCTAGAGTGACACCATCACTTGCCCCAGAAGTACGCACAGAGACGGACACCGGATCCGGTACTGTGTCTGGCACCCACAGCACAGTGAATCCAAGAACAGTGGGATCTCTAGATGCCCCTAGTACCAGAGCAAAGCAACACGGAGGGGTCAGTACAGCATAGAGGACTCAAGTTGCCTAGCCAAGTGGTACCAGCAGAATACAGAGAGACGTGAGGAATCCCAGCAGCTCAGCCAATAGCAGCAGCCAGGACACACACACAGAGTGCAGCATAAGGACGCTGACGACCCCGGACAGGGTTGGGAGAGAGCTTAGCCCCATTACAGACTCCGTGGACTATAGCCTGCAACAACATCTGCAGTAAAGCTTTGGAAAACAGCTTTGGAGTCTGTGTATTGATTGCGACCTTTGCTCCAGATTCAGCCCAGAGAGCCTCCCTACAGATCCAGCCTGTCGGCTCTGCAGCATCGGGAGAAGAAGGGAAGTGCACCAGTGTCGACCAAACGTGAGTGTGTGTGTCCTCCAACCCTTCTCCACCATCTATAACCCCAATAGACTTTAACCCTTACTGCCCCGGGGGATACAGTTCCCCCCCACTGGAACTATACCATCTCCGCTGCCCTCACATCACCCCCCGGAGGTTCTGCAGCAGCGGCGGCCCCCATTACTGGCCGCACCAAGTGGGTGGCGTCACCCGTGACAATCCCCTTGTAAATAATTCCCCCTTTTATTGTGAGGGCCCAGGGACACGGTCCGGACCAAGCCACCCGTGACATCCCCAGTACCGTCCGGTCCGGCACCGAGTACCCTAGTCCCGCCTGGGGCTCCACATGAGCACAACGAACCCGGGTCACTGGTGGCTGGGCCAGAGAAACCAGAAAGCTGGCTCTGTAGATGTGGCCGGGAACGCTTTATGCCCCTAATTACGAGACACCCGGCGGGGTGAGGGAACTCCAAGCCCATGAGACCCAACAATCGGTACGAGTAGGACAAAGCCATCGGAGTAGGGCTAGTGATCCAGAGTGATAGATGACTCACTGTAGAGCTTGTGAGGCCGGTACACTAAGGGGAGTAAAGCAGAGGAACCTCCCCGCTGCAGTAAGAGCCCCAGCCGGTGACTGTTGCGTGGACCCGGTCCACAGCTTGTGTGCAAAGAACTGTGTGTTGAGTTAACATGTGAAGTAAAGTACCCTGTCAGCTCAAGCTCTGTGTGTGACTGTTATTCCAAGAGTGTTGAGGCCGGGCTCCCCTACGGAGCTGCATACTGACTGTTTGAGCTGCTGCATAGGAAGCATCGGGTGCCTGCTGAGCGGTATCCTGATTTCTGTGCTCACGAGTCTGTCAGGTCTGATGGCCGAGGTACGAAGCTGCGGTGTAGTGATGAGAAGGGGGGTGCTGTCGTCGACTGACGTGGCACGGCCCATGACAGCCGCGGCACGAGAAGCACCTTTTATAACCTGCCCAGGGACTCCCAGCCCCCCTACAGACATCCTTAACGCCAGACCCGCCTACCGTGGAAGGCTCATCATCCCGGCGCCCCATCACCACTGTCCCAGGCGGATTCCATGGCAGCGGTGGCTATATTGGCCATGACTCATGGGTGACATCACAAATATCCCCATAAACTTTAGTTATTCTTCACCTTTCTTTTCGTATTGCTGCACCTGGACCACGGAGCTAGGCCACATCGCTGTGGCTCCCCAGAGACAGAACGGTCCGGCTCTGAGTACCCTGGCTCCTGGGGGTGCGACACATACACAGGACAAAAACCTCCACACTATGACCAAACTACATATTACGTCCACATAATGACTCAATAATGCCATCCTTCTGATCATCAATAAAACCTACTGATTTTATAGCTAGTTACAATTATACACTGAGCGCTGTAGTCAGTATATAGTTATATAGTGTACAGTGCAACTATAAAGGTAATACAAAGTTCTTGAGTGACATTATACATAGGAGCTCTGTGTATAAGGTGCTTGCCGCCCAGGGCCGGCTACAGGTTTTTGTGGGCCCTGGGCGAAACAGTCTAAGTGGGCCCCTTTAACACATACTATGATTCATGAATATAATATAATATAGAAGCTGCAGGCTGTGTATATGTAATATAGAGGCTCCTGGGTGGGCTGTATATATAATACTAGATGGCGGCTCGATTCTAAAGAATCGGGTAGTCTAGAATCTATATATAGTTTATTTACTAATAGTTACGGGAGTGCGGTGAAATGAATTGTGTGTATACAGGCGGCTTTGTGGGTAGCAGAGTATACAGGCGGCTCTGTGGGTAGCAGAGTATACGTGGCTCAGTGGTTAGCACTGTGCGGGGTCAGTGTTAGCACTGTGCGTGCTCAGTGGTTAGCACTGCGCAGTGGCTCAGTGGTTAGCACAGCGCGGTGGCTCAGTGGTTAGCAGTGAGTGCGGTGAAAGTGGTCAGCGCGGTCAGCGCATTGCCGTGGGCAGAGTAGTCAGCGCATGCCTGGGCAGAGTGGTCAGTGCAGCGCCGTGGGCAGAGTGGTCAGCGCAGCGCCGTGGGCAGAGTGGTCAGCGCAGGCCGTGGGCAGAGTGGTCAGAGCACACCGTGGCAGAGTGGTCAGCGCAACGCCGTGGGCAGAGTGGTCAGCGCAGGCATGGGCAGAGTGGTCAGGCAGTGCTGTGGGCAGAGTGGGCAGTGCAGTGCCGTGGGCAGGGTGGTCAGCGCAGTGCCGTGGACAGGGTGGTCAGCGCAGCGCCGTGGACAGAGTGGTCAGCGCAGCGCCGTGGGCAGAGTGGTCAGCGCAGTGCCGTGGGCAGAGTGGTCAGCGCAGTGCAGTGGTCAGAGTGGTCAGCGCAGCGCCGTGGGCAGAGTAGGTCAGCGCAGCACCGTAGGCAGAGTGGTCAGCGCAGTGCCATGGGCAGAGTGGTCAGTGCAGTGCCGTGGGCAGAGTGGTCAGTGCAGTGCCGTGATCAGCACACACACACACACATACACACACTCCGCTATACTTACCACCGGCCCTGCGTCTTCCCCGCCGCCTGGATGCTCAGTCGACATGTCGCCGCCCCCGGACGACTGGATCCAATATGGCATCCGGGAAGTCTCGTGAGACTTCCCGGATGCCATATTGGATCCAGTAGTTCGGGGGCGGCGACATGTGACTGAGGATCCAGGCGGCGGATGCAGGACCGGTGGTAAGTATAGGTAGGTGTGTGTGTGTCTGTGTGTGTGTCTGTCTGTGTGTGTGTTCGCTTACGGCCGCCATCTTGCCTCACCCTGAGCGGGTGTACAGCTCGGGTGACGTCACCGAACAAAGTGACGGAAGTGCGGACAAAGTGACGAAAGTCACTTCGACTTTTATATATTAGATAGAGGCTGTTCAGGGTTGTATATATAATATGGAGACTGCCAGGCTGTATATATAATATAGAGGCTGCGGCTGCATATATTACAATTACAATTTTTGGTTTCTGATCACGAACTGAATGTTTGTGCCGAATTACAACATAGGATAACATGTTCAGGAAAGTCCGCTCATCTCTATTCTTGGATGGGGAAAAAAACCTGATTGAGGTTTCTCAAGCTTCTTATATCAGTCTGCGAAAATCAGATAACACATGGATGGCATCCAAGTGATATTTGATTTGTTTCATTAACCCATAAATTCTTCAAGTCTCTTTGATTTTTGTCTGCAAACATATGGATAGCGCCATACAATATTATATGTACAATTTTTTTCGTGAGAACCATAGATAGAACTTGTAGGAGAAAAATGGAATGATGCCTGAATGAGACCCAGTGGTGTAACTTGAGGCTCATGGGCTCCAATGCAAAAGCTCTGATACCCTAATTATTGCCAATCTTTAATAGCATTAAGACCCCGTTACACAGTACGATGTTACAGTCGATCCGACCAACGATGGAGGACGCTAGGACATCGTTAGCTGATCGCTGGTGAGCTGTCAAACAGGCAGACTCACTAGCGATCAGTGACCCTCTCGCTGGCATCCAGGGTAAACATCGGGTAACAAAGCAGAGCACTGCGCTTAGTTACCCGACGCTTACCCTAGTTACCAGCTCCCAGCGTGTGCTGTGCATCACTGGGAGGTCGTTGATTGTTGGTCTCCCGCTGTCACACACGCCCAGCGGGAGACCAACGATAAAAAATGGTCCTGGCCATTCTTCCACGATCAACGAACTTATCATTGATCGTTGATATGTGTCACACACAACGATGTAGTTTCGACATCGCTGCAACGTCACAAAACTGGTGATGTTGCAACGATATTGGTAACGATATCGTAGCGTGTAACGGGGCCTTTAGTCTTTTTCTATAGGCCAAAGTGACTTTTGGGGCTGGTGCGATTGCAACCAGTACACCTGTAATGACCGGTGGTAAGGCCGCGGGTGTGTGTGTATGATCTTTCTCAACAGAATCCCCATACTCAGGTTTAACCGATAATAACGTTTCTTTACTGGCAAACATGTTTAATCACAGTCAATCGAACTATATGCGCACTTGTATATATTAGAGTCTCTGGATCTTACTTCTTCCTGGTACGCGCAAGAAAAGAAAAAAACACAACAATGAAGGTATCTTTCCCTAACTTTCCCTAAAATCACGTACCAGTCTATCACAGAAAAGATGTCGCTCCCACGTCGCAGGCCTGGGGATCTCACGAGGACGGGTCCCGGTGCAGCGCTGAAGGGGGAAACTCCTAAGTCTTCTTCTTTGGTCTCCTTCCGCAGGTAAAGGAATCTTTCTTTGTTAGTCTCTCCCAGTCTCAGGGCACACCGAGCAGCAGAAGGGGGCCCACAGTAGCACAAAACGTCTCTCTCAGTCTCGGGGGCACCCCAAGCAGCAGGAGGGAGATCACGGCAGTACAAATGGCTCCCTTATGTCGGTCACGGCCCCTGCACATGCACTCCGGGTGCTCGGCGGGCAAGGTTTTGCAGAGCGGCCAGAGTCACAGCACCAAAGTCCAGTGGCCCAGGGTCAGTCACGGGGGCTTCTGCGGGGTGATTTTTCCGGCAAGGTGTAGCAAAGTAGCCCTCTTTCAACAGACATCCACAAGCAGGTCTCCCCTGGCTCAGCTCTGGATCTGCACTGACTTCCTGCTGCTCTCTCTTCCTGAGTAAACACATTTGCTGAAAAGGGAATTTCCCACTTCCCTGCGTTTGTTTCAGCACTTGTCCACAAGGGGCAGTAGCGGACTGTGCACAGTTCATTTCCATATCCATTTCTATGATACAATCTGAATTGCTCACCTCACTACACACCTATTGTAGTTACACCTGATGAGACCTAACCTGGCAGTTTTACAAGATAATTTATGTAAATTCCTTCCATGTTCAGACTTGACTTTGAAGTCTCTCCAATTACATAACATCAATATATTATATAGGGTTATTATTTTTTTTAATCAGTTTTAATTTATTATAATGTAAGTTGATGGCAAAACAAGTTCTGACACAGGCTTGCTTAAACTTGCAATTCCAGGATAGCCTAACTCTAAAAATGGATCCAAGAAATCAATCAATCTGCAGTAAGATGACTGTATTAGAAGTGGATACATTTTGAGTAAGGTCTAGCAAGTGTAGCCTTCCTTAATGACTTATTTACAATCATCCTACAACAATAATAGCAATCCCTGGCCTGTCTGATGTCAGTACAAAGAACTCCACCTCTGCTGTGGAGCAGCGCCCCTAGCGTTCTTGTAGGGATTGGCAGCTCAGATGAGCTGCTTTCCCCAGCCGCAGAAACCATTCTGCCTGTCCCTCCCATGCCTGCTTGCCTGCCTGCCCTTCTAGATCTACTGAGCTCACTGAGGTACAGTAAATCTACATTTCCATCTAGCTATTGTTATAGTCGTGCATGCTGTAGACACTGGTCTGGGGGGGCTGATATATGCTGGAGACAGGCTGGAGAATGCACAATGGCAGGTCTGCTGGTAATCCTTTCATTCATTCTCCAGCTAGAAGAGATGCTATGACGTGTTTTATGTCATATGAGTAATAGATGGCATATGGTGGGTCCTGGCACCCCAAAACGTCCCTCTGCTGGCACACAATGTGAATAATGAGCCTTGTAGCTTTGCCCCTATTATGTTCTGGGGAAGAGGCTCTTTGTTCTCTGCAGAAGGAAGAATGAATAGTGATTTTGGTGCCAGCCTTTCATGCCTGGCAGCAGTGTGCCAGGTTAAGTATTGCAGTGCCAGGAGCCTTCCCTGTAGATGAGATCTCTCATTCTCCTAAGCATTATCCCTGTGAGGAGGGATCTGGGGGTCTAGTGCACCCATGGTTCTGCTGCAGAAATGGACAAAAGACCCAGAAAAGAATATTGGCATGAAATACAATGTATCTCCTTACTTCTGGAACATGTTCTGCATGTTTACAAACAAGGATGGACAATGTGATCCATTGGAAGTCAGCAGGGGGGGGAAGGAAGCACAGGGCTTTGTTCTCCGACTTCATGGAAATAATGGACACATGTACAAAACAGGGAAAGTGATCATGGCAGGATGAGATGAAATGGTGGTAAATGGAGCTGTGATAACTGTCCTGTGGGTGGGAGATGATGATCAGAGGAAGAAAAGACACAAACATCATCACCACCTAAGAATAAGAACTTATCAGTCAATGAAACCGGATCCCCGGCATTGGGACCCATAGAGGGCACAGTAAGGGCAGAGGAGTTACTTGATACTGTTCCCTGCACTCACGTTCCTAGGAAGCAAAAAAAGGCCTGTGTTTAAGAAGTCAAAGAGGTGGAGCTTCATTCTGTTGGTTTTCTGATGGTTGTTTTGTCGGCTATTGAGTGAATTGAACACCTTTTGGTAGGATATCATATTCCCTTTAAAATAACGCTATCATTAGGGTTCGCTCACACTGGCGATGATTTCCTCTCGCGAGAAAATTGTATGTATTATGCAAATTACACTCTGCTGTGAGCGTGAACAGCCATTCACTGTGATCGGATTCGCTCGCATGCGAGAATGGTATCACAGGTGAGGAGAAGATGGAGAACGTAGCTTGGCCACCTTCTCTCATCTGTCGGCATATATGGAACTGCACTCAGATGACATCCGAGTGCAGTCTTATGTTTTGCACGCACCCATTTACTTGAATGAGTACACACTGTCCGATATACGTTGCCATTTGCAGCAAGCAGCAATTTTTTTTCTCCTTCCAAATCAGCATGACAAAAAAAGCGCTGGTCTGAACTGCCCCATAGTATAACAGTGGAGTGAGTGCTATCAAATAAAACATTAGATTGCACCTATCCGATGTATACCAGTGTGAGCGATCCCTTACAATTATTGTATCTATATTACTTTTTAGATACTTTACCATGAATTAGTAAGGAAGGTATGGTGAGCATGTGGGATGGTAGCTCAACCACAGTCAGTTACACCAATGAAACCACTGGGTACCCCGTTGTGTTCAGTATGGCTGGGGTTTGAGTTGACTTCCTGGTGAATGGCACACATCTGTTTTTCTCTGATCTTATAAAAACAATTTCCTGTATACATATATAGTAGCTAGGGCATACTGTGTGCCATTATTTGACAATGTTCGTTTAGCACAGCCTAATACAATTCTTTTTAACTTTATGAAATGAAGTATTTGTACGTTATTAAACTAAACTAAGTGTGTATACTTTCCATTTAAACTCCCCACCTCATTACTGGGGCTGGTCCATGACCTTCTACCGGTCTGTGTTTACTGTACAAGTATTTGGCCACTCCATCCATGTTTTTTTTTTAGTGAACTGCTTTTTAATTATTCTTTGGAATGGCAGACAACCCCATCATGTTCAGATCAGTAGGGAGGTTAACAGATCCCATGGCTGCTGGAAGCACATACTTTTCAGAGTTGGAATAATCCTGCTTTTGACACTGTGCAGTGACCATTTTTGAGTTCTGCAGGTCATCACTCATTCTCTGGAGAGCTGAGCTTCAGTACCCAGGAACAACCACTAAAGCTGTTGCTTTACAGCTGTATAATCTGTATACTTCCAGTGACTTCAGGACTGATTTACAGCCAGGAGTGTAACTAGAACAGAAGCACGGGTTGCAATCACACCCAATCCATTGAGCCTAGGGGGGGCCACCCAAAAGTCCCTTTGGCCTGTAGAAAAATACTAATGCTATTAAAGATACTCTGTCATGTCATTTTTCAGTATGATACTAATAATACCTTTGAATAGTGCTCGGGTAGGCCTTTCAGTATATGTAAAAATCATTCATGTACTCTTTGTAGTTCAATTGCTATAAGCACTTTCACACCCTGCAGGCAGCTGTAAAAGTAATTGTCATGACTCACGAGCAGTCAGAGAGTCACAGTCTCTAAATGTTATTTAAAGGGGTTGTCCAGGCTGTTTGGATAATTTCTATGGGTGTCCAGGCTGCAAAATATTGACAGTTTGTAATTTACATCATGCCAACATTTTGCATAGTTACCCAAATATCACCTCTTTGCGGCAGCCAGGGAACATCCAGGGGGTGTGTTTGTGTTGGAGCTTTCATGGAAATACAGAACTGGACGTTACGCCCAGACTCCAACAAACACGCCCCCTCCCCCAGTCTACAGTATGCCCAGCCACCCCTAGACTGCTACAGGCCCACCCCAGCCCCAATTTCACCAACCACCTCCAATGTACACAGCGGTCCCCTGTTCCACTGACACACTGTGCCGAATCCACAGCAGTGAAGGAGATTCGGTACATTGTCAGTGCAGGAGGGGACGCTGTATGTGTGTGCGTTCACCCTGTGTCCGCTGTCAATGGAGCCGAGGTCCGCAAGCTGGGTCTCTGTGCCTTGGAGATGCTCCTCTCTTTACCTCCTGTACAATAGAGCGGGGCAAAATAAAAATTACCGAAGTGGGGTTGCAGTAGTGGAATGGGGTGCCAGAGGCAGGATTGCAGGTTCCACAGGGTGTGGGGTGACAGCTGTGTGTTGCAGGGGTGTCCCGTGTCGGGAGTAGCGGTGGGGGCCGCCATTTTCTATGTGTCTAATGCATTGTAAGGTGGGACACACACTCTAGTGTCCCAGACTTCCAGAAAATTGCTGCGGATGTCGATCGTGCATGCGCTGCCGCTGCGGCTATTTTCTGGAAGTATTGGACACTAGAGTGTTCATCTTAGCTTACAATGCATTAGTGTCACGGGTGTGTCAGGAGTCACGGATGAGCCTGTAGAGGCCAGTCGCAGAAGGTCCCAGCATTTGGCCATACAGTCAAAATCTCTGCTGCTTTAAGAGACATTTCCCTTTTAGTGAAAGCTGGAGGTCACTAGGATGCAGCTCATCCCTTACCTTGAGCTGTCTATATATTCCCCTTGACTCCCAGGATGCACTGCTGGTGATAGCTTGTCAGGTGTGTGGAGGAAGCTTCTCTGCTCTTGCAGTGTATCCTGGAGTTTCTGTTGGATTGCTGTGTGGATCTTCTCAAGCTAAGTTCTTCCTTTCCTTTTTTGTTTGTTCCCCTTGTGTGTATCTTTAGTGGGATAGCAGGACTGACTAGTGTTCACCCGCTCTGATCCTTATTTAGTAGTAGTTCAGGGTCAGTCAGGGAATAGGTATCCTGCTGGCGACAGTTGTGGAAACTGTATAGGGACGTTAGGGGAGCCAGGTGCCAACGCTAGTTTATCTAGGGGTCACCATCTCCCCTTTTTGCCCTAAGCATCAGGGACTTCTCCCTCCCCTCTCGTTGTCCACACCCAGCGTGACAATTAGACACATGGAAAATAGCAGCCCCCACTACTACTCTAGACAACACCGCAGCCCCCACGCTTCATAAACCCTTTAATTCTGCCTCCAGAACCCTCGCTCCACCACTGCAACCCCACCTCGATAAGCCATGGTGGGCCCAGGATGGGGGGGTATATATCAGCAGAGAGAGCTATCTACCATGGATGAGGAGGCCATGTGCCATGGATGAGGGGGCTATGTATCATTGATGAGGGGGCTCTGTACCATGGATGAAGGGGCTATGTGCCATGGATGAGGTAACTATTTCTCATGGATGAGGCGTGTTCTGGACAATTCATTAGGGGGCTATGTACCCGGATGAGGGGGCTATGTACCAGGATGGGGGACATACAGTATATACTGATTGTAAGCTTGTAAGTATTATAAGACGGACTCCATTTAACATTAAAATTTATTTTTTCTCTTTTCCTTCACCAAATATGGGGGTATGTTTTATAAAGCAAAAAATGCGGTACTTACCTTCAGAGTGGTCCAGTCTGATGGGTGTCTAGCGGTCTTGGTCTGGCACCTCCTCTTTGCTTGTGATCACCATCCTCTTTCTTTGCTTTGTGTGGATGATGCATCCTATGTCATCCACACTGACCTCCTTTGCGTCCCGACACATGCGCAATGATCTCTACTCTGCTAAAGGCAGAGCAAAGTACTGCAATGCACAGGTACGGGAAAAGTTCAAGAACGCATGCGCACTATGTGAGTGTTATTGATAAAATATAATAAAAGCCATTTTTATGTTATACAGATCAGCATGGGGATTGGCCTGGAGGCTTAGGACTGGTGTCTGAACCTTACTGTTGGTGGCCACAGCATATATGAAAACCTGTGATGGTTCACATAAGGAACTGTCACTGTTTTGGAGTTCTAAACCTGCCACCATCTTTAACATGATGTAATTGTGGTTCCTGTAACACCTTTATATCCCCAGATATCCCTTTGCATACCTCATAAAATGAGTTTTATACTGTCTCACACCGTATGCTAATTTTTTGTTTGTGTCATATGGGTGTCTGCAGATTGCGGTCAGTGCTGCCCCGCTCCATGCAAACACTGCCCCTCCTGACAGTGTGCAAGTGAATGACATCACTGTCATCCACACAATTCCCACATCTCATGCTGCGCAGTGGCGCCTCATTGTGCCCTATTGAAAAGCCAGTGATTCTACTGCGCAGGCGCTAGATGTCGTGCACTGTGCGGCTAATGCGAGACTTAGGAATTGTGTGGATGGCATAGTGACGTCATCCATTTACACACAATCAGGAGGGGTGATATTGGCATGGAGCGGGGCAATGCTGACCACAATCTGCAGACACCTATATGACCCAAACAAGAAATTAGCACATGGTGCGGGTCAGAAAAAACTCACTTTATGGGGTATGCAGGGGGAGTCTGGGAATATATAGGGGTTTCTGGAACCCCAATTATATTATGTGAAAGGTGGTTGGCAGGGTTTAGAACTGGTGACAGGTTCCCTTTAAAGTCCAAATGGGTATCTCCAAAGCAATGTCACTAGGGTTGTGTACTTCCTGCTTCTGACCCAGAAAGCAAGTGGCAATACATTGAGGAAGATTAACACCCCCCAAACAGCTTAGAACAGGCTCAATGTGAGACTTCGTTTAACAGTCTACTTCTCACTGTGCTGGAGCACAGCACATCTGAGTGTGATTAAGGGCTCATGCAGACATCCGTGCATACCAGGCCATTCTGGGACTGCAAAGACTATCTGTTGGGCACCTGATCAAAGCATGACAGCTTCTCTGAACGGTGATGATCAGGTTGAGAAACCAGTGGCGTAACCTCAGGCCCAGGGGCCCGATGCGAAAGCTCCAACGGGGCCCCCAATTATTGCAAATCTTTAATAGTATTAGTTTTTTTCTATAGGTCAAAGGTACTTTTGGGGCCCCCTTTGGCTGCAGGGCCCGGGTGCGATCGCAACCCCTGCACCTGTGGTAGTTACGCCCCTGTGAGAGACCCTCCATAAACCGTAACTGACAACTTTCAACACTGTGTACAGTAGTATGCTGCCCATAACTCACATGTTACATATAAAAAGATATATTGTGCAGGATATGATTAAAATGGGTAGTCTACTAATTGGACAACCTCTCTTCTCAATTTCCCATCCCACAGCCGCAATATTGGTGGGAATCCTGACGGCGATATTTCGCCCTGAAACTATTGCCTTCAAATTGGCTCCCAGTTGCGGCGTGTATTTGGGGAATTTATCGCCTGTTGCCTGTTCCTGATTTCAGAGCAATGCTCCAAAATCAGAGGCAATCATGGAACCGCGTGATGGAATCTGTGTAGCCTATGATTTCCGTGCTGTAGTCCGTGCCTCGACTGCGATGATTGGTGGTGGCTACTGTGTTCCCATTGGCTGTCAGTTGACTCCGCGCCATATTTGAGCATGTATTTGGTACAAACTCCGATAGACAATGGCGTCATGTATTAGCCAGCCTTCCAGAGCAGGCTGACCAATCATAACGCTATTGCGTTGTCTAATGAGCGTGTTTGGGGCGCGGTGTAAACCAGTCTGCATGCTTATGTTCTCGCCGCGCTGAACATGTACGCCCACATTGCTTTGGGGATTGCGGCGTGTGAACCGGTGAGGGAAGTTGACCGGATTGGTTTCGCTGTGGGTGAGGCGATTTCCAGGGCGACACATCGCCTTAGGTTGAGGGCGAAATTGCGGCGTGTAATAGCGCCATCGGCAATCTGAGGCGAGCATCAAAAACATGCACGCGCACGTTAGATCGCCTCATATCGCCAGCAGATATTGCGGCGTGTAAAGGTACCCTTATACTCATCTCCAATGCCACTCCGGCGGTGATGGCACTGGATCTCCTGGGCATTATATGACACATCAATGTCATATGACCCTGCAGCCAATCAGTGCTGGCTTCACTCTGCCCGCCTTTGGATGTACTTGATATCCGGAAAAAATGAAAGTGAATCCAGAGCTGATAGGCCACATTAGAATGTCACACGATCACTGTGAAAGCCAGTGGCTATACTTTTCAATATTAAGCACGTACTGCACACAGATGCCATCCATGTGCTGAATATGTTTTTTACAGACCCATAAATTTCATCAGCATTGGCCCTTATAATCTGGTTGCTGAAAAAAATGACCATGTGAATAGCACCATAGATTTTAATGGGTCCGTGCTGTATCTGTGGAAAAAAAATGGTTCCACCAGTAATATTGACTTTCGGGGGGGGAACACTATTCAGCTATTTACATATTTTACATTCAGACATTTACATTATAAATATAGGCCTATTGCACTGCATGAGGGCTTTATTTGGTCACAGTTAGGGATTAAACTGTGTTGGGGTCACCATTCATTGCTGGGGTAGTTGAAGGGGGGTACAGTAGGGTCATCATACTGTGTGTGGAATTTATTGCGGGGGCATCACACAGTGTTTGTGGAGCAATTTTAGTGGAATCATACTTTATGGCTGTAATGAAATGGGGGTTTCAATAGGAGGAAAACTACTTTGTAAAGGTACCGTCACACGTGGCAATATGACTTACATATCGCCGTAAATTTGTTTAATTCGGCGATGTGGAAACCACATCTCCTGTGCGTAGTGGCGTGAGATAGGGAGATTTTACAGCGTGAAATTGCCAGTGGAGCGTCGCCTGATACGCCCTGCTCTACTGAGAAATCAGGCGATTTCCATCAGGCGATTTCAGCGCTTCATGGCGTGTGACTGGGCGATAGTTATGTAGAAAGCGAGCTCAGGCCATCTGGAAGCAATTCCAGAGGTGTGCCTGAGCGTTCTGTTTGGCGTGCCCCATCTGTCGCGATTGGTGGTCGCTCCTGCGTTCCCATTGGTTGGCCATGGCTAAGGCGCCATATTTAAATTGCGATATAGTAGAAAGGAGACATGCGTCATGTAGTGGGCAGACTTCCTGACAAGGCTGACCATTGGCGACGCAGTTGTGTTGGCCAATCGGAGTGGTAGAGGCACGGTGTACAACACTCTGCCACGCCTGTCTCCTCAGCGCACTCACACTCTATGCCCACATCTCTGATGCGGTGGAGGCATGTGACACGCAGATTTGGCGGTGATGTGGGTATGTGAAATTGCTTCCGGTCTGCGGCAGGGGATTTCCAGAACGCAGGATCGCCGAACATCACACACGAGATGTGTATGTGTGACAGCGCGACGGCGATGTGTAAAAAAGTGCCCGAAACGTGCGTGCTCACTTCAAATTGCCAGCCATATGGCGGCAATATTGCTACGTGTTACGGTACCTTTAGGGCTGCAAAGTTGTGAGATATGTTCTTATTGGACTGAGACGAATATTATTATTATTTTTTTTTAGGGGCGGTCCTTAATTAGAAATTCTGAGATGGGGTCCCATGATTTCTATGTATGCCTCTCTTTCAGGGATAGAACATGTATACCTTGTAGTCTATGGACATCTTCACACATCTATCTTTTTCCTTGACCTCAAGGACCTCAAAAAAATAAAACAAAATGGAGAACTGCAATTTTGATCTGATTTATGGATCAGACTGACCCATTCAAACCATAGGATCCTTGAAAGAATAGATGTGAGCGTAGAGATCTTTTTTTTATTGTTTAACAGATCAGATAAACATTTTTTTTAAATTGCATTTGAGAAAACGGACACCACAAGGATGGAAAAAATGAAACATGGACTAAAAATGGATGAAAATTCGATTAAGGCTGGGGTCACACTTGCAGATTTTTCATGCTTTTTTGGAGACCTGCGTTTTTAAAAATGCATGTAAAAACGCACCCATAGGCCCCCATGCAAAAAATGCATGCCGTAATAGCAAAAACGCATGCCTTAATAGCAAAAAGGCATGCCTAAAGTGCCATGCGTTTTTGGCATGCGTTTTTGCACTTATGTGAGAAGCTGCCTTCAAAAACGCATGCAAAAACGCATGGTACATTAGTACCATTTAGTACCAATCAAAAATGCATGCGTTTTCCATAGGGGCCCATGTTAAAAAGTGCATGCGATTTCTAAAAAACGCATGCATTTTTAAAACAGCACCAAAAAATAGTTCATGAACTTTTTTGGGGTGCTGATTCAAAAACACATGGAAAAACGCATGGGTGCCTTAGGCAGCTAAAAAAACACATGCAGAAATGAAATAAGCATGCAGAAACGCAAGCTTATTTTTAAGGCACTTAAAAAACTCATGCCAAGTGTGACCCTAGCCTAACATTGATGGCCTATTGTTTCTCATACTGAAAAGCCCTAACATATGTTTGAGTTTGTTTTGTCAGATTTCCTGCTGTTGATGGTGTGTTTTCACTATTGGTGTGGCAGCCATACTTTTATTACACTTTCTGATGACATTTTTGTAAGGCCTGTGGGCAGTGGCATAACTTAATGTTCATGGACCACAATGCAAAAGCTCAAATGGGGCCCACAATTATTGCAAATCTTTAATAGCATTGGCCTTTTTCTATAGGCCAACAAGGCTGCATAGACTTTGAGCAGCAGCTACTCCCGACTCTTGCTGTTCTCTGCAAAACCTGGATACTGTGATGAGTAGTAATATCACCGCTTATTAGTGTGATGAACTATGACGCTTCTGATGTCACCTTTCATTTCAGTTGTGGGGGAAGGGGTCACACAGGGTGCAGTGGAGTGCAGCCTGAGACATGAGTGGCTGTTAATCAAAGTCTATGGAGCCTCATTCTGAGAAATGTTGGTGGAACATTGTGGGAACCACTGGACTATGTCAGACCTGAGAACTTTGTAAGAACTCTGTCAGGTGATTTTTGAGTGCCATGTTAACAGTATCCTGAAATAGTGTTTGCGTAGCCCTGTTAGTATATATAACTTTTATTCTTATACATGGCCTCATTATGTTGCCATAAGCTTTTTAAATTGTATAGTCTTGTGCTGACTAATCAATAGTATGTCAATGTCTCATGAATATTCCCCTGCCCGCCCCTCTGTGCGGAGTCAGTGATTGGTGCAGACTGTCAGAATTCATTTCAAAGTGAAAGTGAACTCATAGCTGTGATGCCCCCTCAGCAGCACACTGTTAGTGTATTTATCTGGCATTATCTTACCAGATAATATTATATTCTCTCTCATTATTCTGGCATTTGGCAAACATAAATAATTATGGTAATCCTAATTGATCTGAAATGGGAATGGTTTATTCTGATTTCATGTCAGATAGTGAGAAAAACATGCATATGTATCTTTTTATATAGTGTACCGTATATACTCGTGTATAAGCCGACCCGTGTATAAGCCGACCCCCCTACTTTTGCCCCCAAAGCCTGGGAAAACCTATTGACTCGTGTATAAGCCGAGGGTGGACCCCAGCACAGGTATACAGCCCCCAGCAGTGTGGTATACAGGCCTCCCCAGTGGTAGTATACAGCAGCCTCCCCAGTGGTAGTATACAGCAGCCTCCCCAGTGGTAGTATATAGCATCCTCCCAGTGGTAGTATACAGGCCCCAGCAGTATTACAGCAGCCTCCCCAGTGGTAGTATACAGGCCCCAGCAATATTACAGCAGCCTCCCCAGTGGTAGTATACAGGCCCCAGCAGTATTACAGCAGCCTCCCCAGTGGTATATACAAGCCCCAGCAGTATTAGAGCAGCCTCCCCAGTGGTATATACAGGCCCCAGCAGTATATACAGCAGCCCCAGTAGTGGTATAAATCAGCCTCCCCAGTGGTAGTATACAGGCCCCAGCAGTATTACAGCAGCCTCCCCAGTGGTATATACAGGCCCCAGCAGTATTACAGCAGCCTCCCCAGTGGTATATACAGGACCCAGCAGTATATACAGCAGCCCCAGTGGTATAAATCAGCCTCCCCAGTGGTATATACAGGCCCCAGCAGAATATACAGCGTCCCCAGTGGTATATAGCCCCCCCCACCCATCAGTGATATACAGGGCCCCAGCTGTGTATACAGCAGCCCCAGCTGTATACAGCAGTACCCAGTGGTATACAGGGCCCCAGCTGTGTATACAGCAGCCCCAGCTGTATACAGAAGCCCCAGTGGTATACAGGGCCTCAGCTGTGTATACAGCAGCCCCAGCTGTATACAGAAGCCCCAGTGGTATACAGGGCCCCAGCTGTGTATACAGCAGCCCCAGCTGTATACAGTGGTACCCAGTGGTATACAGCCCCCCCCCGTGGTATACAGGGCTCCCCTTGCTTGTGGCAGACCTGTTAAAGAAGACATCATTATACTTATCGTGTCGCTGCCGCCGCCGCTCTGTCACCGTCACCACGCTCCTCTAGGTCTTCAAGCTTCCTTCTCCGACGCACAGACAATGACGTCATTTCCTGTGCGCCGGAGAAGGAAGCATGAAGACCCGGAATAGCGCAGTGGCGGTGACAGAGCGGCGGCGGTGGCAGCGACACGATAAGTATAATGATGTCTTCTTTTACAGGTCTGCCACAAGCAAGGGGGGCCCTGTATACCACGGGGGGGATGGGGGGCTGTATACCACAGGGTACCGCTGTATGACTCGTGTATAAGCCGAGGGGGGACTTTTCAGCACATTTTTTGTGCTGAAAAACTCCGCTTATACACGAGTATATATGGTATTTAAACTTCTGGTTTCAACTCCATATACCAGGATGGGGACATATATGCTAGTATGGGCCCAGGATGGGGACATAAATACCAGGATGAGGCCTTGGGTGAGGAGATATAGGATGGGGACATATATACAAGCATGGGAAAAGAATGAAGGACATAAATACCAGGATAGGCTTATGATGGGGATATATACCAGGATGGGGAGCATGTATACCAGGAAATATATGCCAGAATGAGCCCAGGATGGGGAAATATATACCAGGATGGACCCAGGATAGAGACATATATACCAAGATGGGGACAACGTATAGCAGCGCCCGCTAGCGCAGGGGGTACTCGGTAACCGGGCCGGTTAATGCTTGGGAGGTCATGGTGGCAGTGACCTGACTCTGTGGCCCAGGGTGTGCAGTAAAGGGGATAATCGTAGGGTAATAGTTTGTGACGCCACCTGAGGTATTCGTCCAGGGATGCTCGACGCAGCAGATTATGGCCACTGGGTCAGATGGTAGTGCAGCTTGTATGGTATCGCTCTCCACAGGTGGAGCGGAGCCCCAGAGATAGTCTTGAGTCATTCGTGGTGATGTTGGTAGCTGGGGTGCACGGGAAGGTGCAGTTTCCGTTACATTTACTCGATGGTCAGTCAAGTCTACCCAGTCGGTTGCTGTGCTCCTCCAATGCGCAGCCAGGTTAGTTCCCAGATGATTAGGGCCACTCCACCAAGACATCATTCATAGCCTTTCCTGGTTGCTCTTCTCCTGTGCCGAATACTCTCCCTCCTTTCAGCACCTTCATGGACAGGGTCCCAGATCACTGGCTGTCGGCCTTGTCGGGCGACTGCATCGGTATGTCCCCTGACCCTAGTTTTAGCCACCTCTCCGGCAATTAACCACGGTTGGTAGTCACCGCTCGTGCAGAAACGGTGATCACCAGTTTTCCTGGCTGAGGCGTGCAGCACTCTCACCAGATCGGGGCTGGTCCCCTCTGATAACCTGTCCCTCTGCCCAACCCCGGTTGGGCCAAATTCAAGGCATTCGAGGCTTCCCCACTCCTATGTCCTCTAGGATCTCTTTGTCCTGCGTCTGCTCTGGACGCTCTCCTCCGACATTCTCCCTTTCTTTTTCTGAGCTACTTGCTAACCACTTCTCCAGCCAGGAGATGGGGCCCTCCCTCAAAAGGGTCTGGATTCAGGATGGTGTTGCGTGCAATCATTGTGTGTTGGGTTTGTGACCCCTTTCACCTGGGAACAGTGACACCACCCCTGTGGGATAGGTGCAGCATCACCGTGGCGACCAGTCTGCAGAGGTGCCACATATATACCAAGATGAGCCCAGGATGAGGACATATACACATGGCCGAAATTGTTGGTACCCCTCGTTTAATGAAAGAAAAACCTGCAATGATCACAGAAATTACTTGAATCTGACAAAAGTAATAATAAATAAAAAATGTATGAAAATTAACAAATGAAAGTTAGACATTGAATTGGCCTAGATAGAAATGATAGTACCCTTAACTTAATATTCTGTTGCACAACCTTTTGAGGCAATCACTGCAATCAAACAATTCCTGTAACAGTCAATGAGAATTCTGCATCTCTCGACAGGTATTTTGGTGACTCCTCAAAAGCAAACTGCTCCAGTTGTCTCATGTTTAAAGGTTGCCTTTTCCAGACAGCATGTTCCAGCTTTTTCCAAAGATACTCAATAGGATTTAGGTCAGGACTCATAGAAGGCCACTTCAGAATAGTCCAATGTTTTCCTCTTAGACATTCTTGGGTGTTTTTAGCTGTGTGTTTTGGGTCATTATGCTGTTGCAAGACCGATGACCTGCGACTGAGACCCATCTTTCTGACACTGGGCAGCACATTTCTCTCTAGAATGCCTTGATAGTCTTGAGATTTCATTGTACCCTGCACAGATTCAAGACACCCTGTGCCAGATGCAGCAATGAAGCCCCAGAACATAACAGAGCCTCCTCCATGTTTCACAGTAGGGACAGTGTTCTTTTCTTGATATGCTTCATTTTTCCATCAATGTCAGCGCCATCTAAACACGTGACAAAAGGTGGTACTGGAAGCCAAATCTACTGATGGTCTGTTCAAGGTAAAGGATATAAGACCATCTCCAAGCAGCGTGATGTTCCTGTGACTATAGTTGCGCATATTGTTCAGAAATTTAAGATCCATGGGACTGTAGCCAACCTCCCTAGATGTGTCTGCAGGAGGGAAATTTATGACAAATAAAAGAGTCATACAATGCGAATGGTAACAAAAGAGCCCAGGAAAGCTTCTAAAGAGATTAAAAGTGTACTTCAAGCTCAAGGAACATCATTGTCACAACGCACCATCCGTCGTTGTTTGAGCCAAAGTGAACTTCATGGGAGACGACCAAGGAGGACACCATTGTTGAAAAAAATCATACCAAAATGGAATTAGCCAAACTACATGTTTTTAAGCCACAAAGCTTCTGGGAGAATGTCCTATAGAAAGATGAGATACAAATGGATCTTTTTAGCAAGGCACATCAGCTCTATGTTCGCAAGCATAGAGCTGATGTGCCTTGCTAAAAAGATCCATTTGTATCTCATCTTTCTATAGGACATTCTCCCAGAAGCTTTGTGGCTTAAAAACATGTAGTTTGGCTAATTCCATTTTGGCTTTTTTATGATTTTTTTCAACAATGGTGTCCTTCTTGGTCGTCTCCCATGAAGTTCACTTCGGCTCAAACAACGACGGATGGTGCGTTGTGACAATGATGTTCCTTGAGCTTGAAGTACACTTTTAATCTCTTTAGAAGCTTTCCTGGGCTCTTTTGTTACCATTCGTATTGTATGTCTCTTTTATTTGTCATAAATTTCCCTTCTGCAGACACATCCAGGGAGGTTGGCTGCAGTCCCATGGATCTTAAATTTCTGAATAATATGTGCAACTATAGTCACAGGAACATCACGCTGCTTGGAGATGGTCTTATATCCTTTACCTTGAACAGACCATCAGTAGATTTGGCTTCCAGTACCACCTTTTGTCACGTGTTTAGATGGCGCTGACATTGTTGGATGCTACTGTGTATGTGGTTTGTCTTTAAGAGCTGCATGGTTGATGGTTGTGAAGGTCCTTGCCTCCTGTGGTGTGCTCCAGAACTGCAGTCACTATAATGTTCAATTGCTGGTTCAGGAGTTAATGTGTGACTCACCTGGAATCTCCTCCCCCTGGCTTTAAATAGCCTTCCCTCTCCTCTTTCAGGTGCTGCTCATAGCTTTGTGCTCTAGGTCTTGATGCTGTGCTGATGCTTAGCTGCTGGGCTAAACTCTTTCCTGGGGAGAAGCTGGGATTCCTCACCCGTGGGTGGAGGTAGGGGCCCTCAGCCCAGGCTAATCAGGAGTTTTAGGGTACAGGGTGGCGGCTTGGAACTCCTCACCATCAGAGGTACCTCCGAGATCAGGGCGAGCCAGGGATCCCAGCATCAGGGTCAGATTAGGCTCTCCTGACCCCCTTTTGCCCAATTCATCTACCTATTACCGGATTCCCTTACCTCTCAAGCGTGACACCTTTGTACTGATGACACACAACTATACACTTGATCCCCTGACCTTACCCCCACTGTATTAAAGAATTCCAATGACTGTCTAACCGCAGTCTCCAATATCATGTCTACTCTATACCTGAAGCTCAACCTTTCCAAAACTGAACTTCATATGATCCCGCCCTCCACTAACCTCCCTAAATCTGACATCTCACTCTCGGTGTGCACCACATTAACGCCTAGACAGCAGGATCCATGTCTGGGTGTTACGTTTGATACTGATCTTTCATTCACTTCCTATATACAATCTCTCACCCGCTCTTGTCACCTGCAACTGAAGAACATCTCTAGAATTCACCACTTCCTCACCATGGAAATAACTAAAACCATTACAGTGGCCACTCCCGCCTGGATTATTACAACTTTGTATTAATTGGCCTCCCCCTCACTAGGCTTTCCCCTCTCAGTACATCCTTAATGCAGCAGCCAAGGTTATCTATCTGGCTAACCGTTACTCGGATGCTTCCGCTCTGTGCCAGTCATTGCACTGGCTGCCCATACATTATAGTCAGGGCTGTATTTGGCCCTCATGCTGCCCTTTCGTGGTCACGCCTCTTACTGATGTCACACTATGATCATGTGCACATGACATCTATTTAAGGCAGATCTACCCCGTAAAACGCTTTAAAAAACGCAAATTAAACACTAAAAGAATGAACGTCTGCACTTGCTGTGCAAAGGTTCACTCTTTTGAGCGTTTCTTTAACACCTTCAGCTTTTAAAAGTTATTAAGAGATTAAAATAGGTGACCTAACCATTGCTTCAGTGAGGAGAGGTCTAGTCATATAGAGACATGCTGTCTGCTCATTTAACACATCCTCTTTACTGAAGGTGTTCAAAGGGAAGCCAAGAGCAGACAGGTACCAGGCATCAGAACGAGCCTGCAGGCACAATGTGTGCACCCACACTGACACTTGGAGCATGCTGGTGCACTCATCCAGTGTTGCTGGTTTCACACTTGCGTTTTTTTTCAAATCAGACAAAATCAGGTTTTTCAGCCAAATCCTGATCCCTTCAGGATCTAGTTTTTTGTCCATTCACTTTTATGGTGAAGCAAGCTGAAGTAAGGGGCCTTTCACATCAGCGGTTCTCGGTGATGTGCGGCAGATCCGGCAGATTTACTGCATCTGCTGGATCTGCCATCTAATGGCCGTACTTGCGGCACCGATCCGGCAAGCCCCGTTCATTCTCTATGGGGCTTGCGGTCGGGTGCGGCAAGTGCGGTCTGCCAGATCCGGCAGATCTGGCTGCACATCACCGAGAACCGCTGATGTGAAAGGCCCCTTACTTCTGCTTGCTTCCTGACCTCATTAACCCCTTCATGACCCGGGAATTTTTTGTTTTTCATTTACGTTTTTTGCTCCCCTGCTTCCAAGAGCCATAACGTTTTTATTTTTCCATCAATATAGACATATGATGGCTTGTTTTTTGCAGGACGAGTTGTACTTTCATATGCAATAATTTATTTTACCATATAGTGTACAGGGAAATTGCAAAAAAATTCTAAATGCAGTGAAATTGCAAAAAAAGTGCAATGACACGTTTGTTTTTGGGTATTTTAGTCGCCATGTTTACCATATGGTAAAACCGACATGACGGGATGATGCCTCAGATGGGTCCGAGTTCATTGAAACCCATGCATTTTATAGCAATAACGCGGAGACCTAATAACGGAATTTTATAATATAATATTTATTTATTCATTTATATAGCGCTATTAATTCCATAGCACTTTACATACATGAGTAATGCTGTCTCTCTTGGAGCTCACAATCTAAACATCCTATCAGTATGTCTTTACAATGTGGGAAGAAACTGGAGTGCCTGGAGGAAACCCATGCAAACACGGGGAGAACATACAAACTCCTTGCAGATGTTGTCCTTAGTGTCCTTGCTGGGAATTGAACCCAGGACCTCAAGACCCCAGTGCTGCAAAGGCTGCAGTGCTAACCACTTGAGCCACCGTGCTGCCCTAATTTTGCCGTTTGAACCATTTTTTCCTTTACAGAGTTTACGGCTCTCATTAACGGATTTAATACGATGATAGGTCGGGCGATTCTGAACGCGGCTATACCAAACATGTATTTTTTTTTAATACTTTTATTGTGTGTGTGTGTGTGTGTTGATTGGGGGTAAAGGGGGGTGATTTGAACTTTCATATTTTTTTTTTGCAGGTTTTTAAAAACTTTATTTTTTCATTCATTCTTATTTTTGCACTGCCCCTTTAAGAGGCACCTTGCTGCACAGTCCGATCGCTTCTGGGAGATACAGATGAGCTGCAGCTCATCTGTATCTCTTGGAATCGCGGACCTGTTGTGGTTGGCAGCGCCTGCAAACCACAACAGGAAACTGCTCAGTGACAGCATCCGGGGTCTAGCCAGGACCCCGGGCTGTGACGTGAGCGCCGGAGATCCCGCTATACTATCTCGGGATCTCCGGAGCAGGCGGGGAACAGTGCGTTCCCCGCCGCAGCTGCCTTGGATCCCGCTGTCAGTGATTGACAGGGGGATCCAAGGGGTTAACAGCGCCGATCGGATCCTGGCTCCGATCGGCGCTGTTACCCTGACATCTCAGCTGATGAGATCAGCTGAGATGTCGGGGCTTTGATGTGAGCTCCGCGCGGAGCTCACATCAAACACCCCTTACCGGCCCATGACGTCCTCCTACGTCATATGTCGGGAAGGGGTTAAAGTGAATGGACAAAAAACTGGATCCTGAAAGGATCAGGATTTGGCTGCAAAACCTGATTTTACCTGATTTGAAAGAAAAAAACACAAGTGTGAAACCAGCCTCAGTGAGTGAGCACAGACTTGGAGGCTGATATTAGAGAGCACTCACTATTAGTAATGGAGCACTGACAATAAAGACAAGCTTTAGTATACAAATATGAGAGTACTGTGAAGCTCCCTCATTGCATATTAAATAACGTAGATTTTACTTTATAGCACCAATAAAATCTATTCTATAGTAATATACTCCCAAATCCCCAGCCTGCATAGCGTCAGCCTCCCCTGTTCACCAGTATACAGCAGCCCCAGCCTCCCCTGATCACCAGAATACAGCATCCCCAGGCTCTGCTGTTCACCAGTATACAGCAGCACCAGTCTCCCCTGACACTAGTATATAGCACCTGCCTACCCTGTATATAGCAGCACCAGCTTCCCTTGTTCACCAGTATATAGCAGCAGCCTCCCCTGTTCAAAAGGATACATCAAATCCTCCCCTGTCACCAGTCTCCCCTGTCGCCAGTATACAGCACAGCCTCCCATGTCACCAGCCTCCTCTCACCAGTATACAGCACAGCCTCCCCTGTCACGAGCTTCATCTGTCACCAGCCTCCTATCACCAATATACAGCACAGCCTCCTTTGTCACCAGCCTCCTCTCACCAGTATACAGCACAGCCTCCCTTGTCACCAGCTTCCTCTCACCAGTATACAGCACAGCCTTCCTTGTCACCAGCCTCCTCTCACCAGTATACAGCACATCCTCCCCTGTCACCAGCCTCCCCTGTCACCAGTATGCAGCACAGCTTTCTATGTCACCAGCCTGCTCTCACCAGTATACAGCAAAGCCTCCCCTTTCACCAGCCTCCTCTGTCACAGCCTCCTCTCAATAGTATACAGCACAGCCTCCTTTGTCACCAGCCTCGTCTGTCACCAGCTTCCTCTCACCAGTATACAGCACAGCCTCCCTTGTAACCAGCCTCCTCTCACCAGTATACAGCACAGCCTCCCCTGTCACCAGTATACAGCACAGCCTCCCATGTCACCAGCCTCCTCTGTCACCAGTATACAGCACAGCCTCCCCTGTCACCAGCCTCCTCTCACCAGTACACAGCGCAGCCCCCCTTGTCACCAGCCTCCACTGTCACCAGCCTCCTCTCACCAGTATACAGCACAGCCTCCCATGTCACCAGCCTCTTCTGTCACCAGCCTCCTCTCACCAGTACACAGCACAGCATCCCTTGTCTTCAGCATTCTCTCAGCAGTATACAGCAAAGCCTCCCTTTTCACCAGCCTCCTCTGTCACCAGCCTCCTTTCAGCAGTATACAGCACTGCCTCCCTTGTTACCAGCCTCCTCTGTCACCAGCCTCCATTCAGCAGTATACAGCACAGCCTCCCTTGTCACAAGCCTCCTCTCAGCAGTATATAGCACAACCTCCTCTGTCAGCAGCCTCTTCTGTCACCAGCGTCCTTTCAGCAGTATACAGCACAGCCTCCTCTGACAACAGCCTCCTATGTCACCAGCCTCCTCTCAGCAGTATACAGCACATCCTCCTCTGTCACCAGCCTCCTCTAAGCAGTATACAGCACAGTCTTTCCCCCCCCCATCTTCACCTCAACGAGCTCTCACCTGCTCCTGTGTCTTCCTCCTCCTCTTCTGTGCCATCTGCAGTGGGAGAGAATCTCTTTTTTTTTTTTTTTTTTTTTAAATATATTTTTATTAATTTTCCTCCTTAACAATACACACCAAAAAAGAAAAAAAAAAAAAAAAAAAAAAAAAAAAAAAATACATTTCAACACAATATAATACAAGACACTACAAGATCCCCATTATTTGGAATTTCCTGTACAATGTAACAAACAACTAAACACACAAACACACAAAACAAAAGAAAAAAAAAAAAAAAAAAAAAAAAAAAAAGGAACACCCTTGTTCGCAATATTACAAAAGCAGATACACTCTTATAAATTAACCTTTATAATATTTACACATCAACCATGGTCTCCACATCTTTCGGATTTCCTCCCCTCTGGTTCTAGATTGGTATAACATCATTTCATTTTGACACTGTATATTTACCCTCTCTATTACATTTTTTATAAGTGGAGGATTAACCTCTTTCCATTTGGTTGCTACCGTCATACGAGCGGCTATTAACACATGCGAAACAATGCCTCTCATTTGTTTTGGTAACCTATTCATACCCATGTGTAGGATTACCTGAGATGTTTTTATTTGAATTGTTTCTCCAGTAATTTCTTTAATTAATTCTATCAGTCCGGACCAAAAGGACCCTAAAACCGGGCATGCAAACCAGGTGTGTATCAAAGATCCCACCTGGCCGCACCCTTTCCAACATAATTTAGAATATTTAGTATTCATTTTTGCTATTCTATCCGGGCATAATTACCACCTCATTTGTATTTTTTTTATTTGCTCTACATGATTTATACACGCAGTGTATTTTTTAATTTCACTTATACTATTTCCCCATTCTTCCAGTGTTAACTCCTCTCCTAACTCCTGTTCCCATTTTTTCATGTAGGCCAATTTACTTCCATTCACCGGATCAATTAAAATTTTATAACATTTAGATAGGCATTTCTTGTTATTCCCTCCTATCATAATATATCTCAAAATTTCTTCCTCCTTCCCATGTACCCCGTTTCCTCTATATGAATTTTTATTTAGATAATGTTTAATTTGCAGATATTGATAAAAATATCTACGTACTCCCTCAAATTTAGCAGCCACTTGATCAAACGGTATTACTCCCATTGGTCCTTCTATCTCTCCTATTGTTTGTATTCCTGCGTCCTTCCAGTTTTGTAAGTTCATATATGGAATATGTGGTTCTATAGATAGGATAGATATTGATGATCTCATCGACCTACTATGATTGGGGGTTAATGATCTCCAAACCCGTAAAGCCGCTTGCATTGTCAGTAGTGGCGGTACAGTTGTACTTCGCTGTAGTATTTCCGCTTCCATTATAAATCGAGTCGAGCCCCGTCTAGAATAGACCTTCTCAATCTCCAACCATTTATGATCTTTCCGCATTTGCCACCAATCACGGAGCCCTCCTATGCAGTGGGAGAGAATCTCATTCTCCTCACATGCATAGACGCTGCTGCAGCTCCGGTCCAGGGACTTCTCTGACCCCGGAAGCGCAGGTGCATTACTACCAGGCTCAGTCAGCTCCCTGCATCCGAGGTGAATATGGAGGTGCGCCTCTGCCCCCACTCCCTCCTGACCCCGACTCCCCCCTCTGAAAAGACAACAGATTTCCTGCATTGTCTAATGGAGGGGAAGTTAAAAAATAAATAAAAAATTCTCTGTGTTGGTGCTACCCCCCCCAATGCAGCCCAGTGCCCTAGGCACGTGCCCTCCAGTGCCTAATGGGAAATATGGCACTGAATATAGGATCAAATTCTAATTTCTTGTTCTCACCCGCAAAGCTCTTCACTGTGCATCACCTCCCTACCTCTCCACCCTTGTCTCTGTCTATTATCCCACCCGTTCTCTTCGCTCTGACTGGGAGTGACTTTAGACTAACATCTGCACTAATCCTAACCTCCCACTCCCAGCTCCAAGACTTTTCCCGAGCTGCACCGATTCTCTGGAATGCTCTACCCCAAGAAATTAGGACTACCCATAACTTACTTACCTTCAGGCGCTCACTAAAAAACATCTTTTTACTTCCCTGAACATAACTGTTTAACTCTATTAGACCCAAAAGCTCTACACAGACTGGCTGGTGGCCACTTATTCTGCTCTCATCTATGCCGCACTTCCTCGAAACGCCTGGACAATGATTGTAAATAATCCCCTGTACTTTGTGTCACGCCCACCTTATTGTAGATTGTTAGCTCTTGCGAGCAGGGTCGTCATTTTTTTGCTTTTTAATTATTGTGTTTTACAAAGCTGTTTCTTATGATGGTTTGTTTGTATTTGAATCTGATTTGTAAAGCGCTGCGGAATATGTTGGTACCATTTAAAAAAAATATTATTATTATGATTTACCTTTAACATGCTTGTCTATAATTTTCTAATCTCCTGAGACGACTCTTTCCTTCGCTTCCTCTGGTCCATGTTGTGTGCCATCAAACAGCACAGTGAGTATCTGTAGCCCTATATACAGGCCCAATGATTGATTACAAGATTGTAGACACCTGTGATGCTAATTACTGGACACACCTTGATTTAACATGTCCCTTTTGTCACATTATTTTCAGGGGTACCATCATTTCTGTCCAGGCTAGGGATGAGCGAATCTACTCGCTACTATTCGGAACTCGCCGAATAGTAGCAGTATTCGTGTACTCGCTACTCGCTGAGTAAATTAGGATTACTCGGGAGTAGCAAGTACCGAGTACTTTTGCAGTGTATCAATAGTTACACTGCAAAAGTCCTGTAAAAGAGAGGAAAAGTGGTTAAAAAAATCGGATACTCACCTTAACCGACGGCTGTACCGCGGGACCGGCCGATGCACATCTATTCATGTAAAGGACCTTTCACTCTCTCAGCCAATCAGATGGCTGGGAAAGATCTGGCCAATCAGATGCCGCCACGTCACAATCACGTGATCGCTAGCAGCCACCTGATTGGCCAGATGGAAAGGTCCTCTCAGGTACACTGAGGACCTTTCCATCTGGCCAATCAGGTGGCCGCTAGCGATCACGTCATTGTGACGTGGCGGCATTTGATTGGCCAGATCTCTCCCAGCCATCTGATTGGCTGAGAGAGTGAAAGGTCCTTTTACATGAATAGATGTGCATCGGCCGGTCCCGGTACAGCCGTCGGTTAAGGTGAGTATCCGATTTTTTTATTTTTTAACCACTTTTCCTCTCTTTTACAGGACTTTTGCAGTGTATCTATTGATACACTGTAAAAGTACTCGGAATCGCTATACTCACAACGAGTAGCGAGTACCGAGACCTACTCATTGCGGGTATAGCGATTCCGAATAGTACGGTACTCGCTCATCCCTAGTCCAGGCCTATTTCATGAGTTTAATTTTTAAAAACCTCTGTAGAAGCAGGGTTGAAAGGCAATGTCTGACTTTCATATGTTCATTTTCATAGATTTTTTCTTTATTATTACTTTTGTAAGATTCAAGTTATTTCTGTGACCATTGTGGGCTTTGCTTTCATTAAACAGGGGATACCAACAATTTTGACCACCTGTGTATATACCAGGAAGGGAGATCTATACACCAGGATTGGGGCATATATGCCAGGATAGGAGTGGAGAAACTCCAGTGCCACATTTAAGCATCTTCTTCAAAGTCATAATCGCTTTCCAACAAGCTTTTAATATGAAAAAGGGATTTGTGCCAGATCAGAACCCCAAACTACAGATGCTGCGTTTCGGGGTACCTGCCCCTCATCAGTGTAGTGTGTGGGATATTCTGATCTGGCTGTGTGAGTGCGCTAAGATGAGGTCTGGGAACTTGCTATCAACTGAGTACTCTCAGACCAGGCACGGACGGTGCTGGCTCTCCCAAGACCACGATACTAACGGTACTTCCCCAGACCAGGGGTCACACACTGGGAGCTACCACATCAGGGGCTATCAGAAACATACTAAGACAATACTCCAGCATTCTGGAACATTCCACATACCTATGGGTACAGCACAAAGCCTGCACAGATACACTGCCTAATAGGCCTGCAACAGATGTACTGTTCCATGGTGTAAGGGGCTCTCGACTTATCATACAGTGCTCCATACCTGATGTGTACTCCCCTAACATCATTAGTAGTGATGTGTTGAGAAAGGCCTAATAGGGGGCCGAAACGTTATTGCTGCTGTCACCTCACCTTCCATGTGTGCTTCACAATAAATCACTTGAAACTAAACCAGATGAGTGCTTGGATTCTATTATAACTACAACCACTATAAAAGCATATCACGGCTGCTGCAGTGCCCAGCGTGGTGCATACAGAGTAGGGAAGATGAAGGGTTAAAAACCACACTGCCGTATTCCACGAGACATCAAAGGGTGAATATGATATTGATTTATTAGTCAACATGTTTCAGGGCTCCCTGGCCCCTTCCTCAGGACAAATCAATATCATATTGCCATGTTTTCAGGGAGTCCTGAAACGCGTTGAGTAATAAATCAATCTTATATTCATCCAGTGATGTATCGTGGAATATGGCAGCACAGTTTTTAACCCTTCATCCTCCCTACTTTAATTTTCTGAGGTAATGACCTTTGGGTTTTCATTTACTGTAAGTCATAATCATCAACATTAACAGGCATAAGCACTTGAAATAGATCACTCTGCTTGTAATGACTCTATATAATATAGGCAGTTCACTTTATGTATTGAATAACTGAAAAAAATAACTTTTTGATGAAATTCTAATTCATTGAGATGCACCTGTGACAAAGGGGGTGTCATAAGCACAGGCAGTAGGTTCCATCTTTGAACCTTTAATTTCTTACCCACCCGGTGATTTTCCATTTTAATTTTTTCTTCCCTCCTTCCAAAAGCCGTAAGTTTTTTTTATTTTTCTGTCAATATAGCCATATGAGGGCTTGCACTTTTGAATGAACAACTTTTGAATAACATCATTCATTTTACCATATAGTGTACTAGAAAACAGTGTTACGGAGAGCCTTGAGAGAAAAGGAGTAAAGGAACCTGGGCCCTTGAACTGTCCCTCAGGCTAGGGGAAACCCTGACTTTCCTTAACTCAAGGGTACCTTTGATGGTAGAGAGGCTTGAGTCTCCAACCTGTCCTTTTCTTCTGTCTAGCCCTGAGCTGAACCCACAACCCCCACCCTAGCCATCCTAGGCGGAGAACTGTAAAGGGGGTGTCACACGCGTCAATATCGCCTGCACGATATCGGCTGCACGTGACGTTGCAGCGATATTGACGCGTGTGACATACTGCATCAACCAGCGATAAATCGCTGGTTGATGATCGCCAGGTTTCAGAACCAGCTCTGAAACCTGGCGATTGTCGCCCGGTGGACACGCAGCATCGCTGTGTGTGACACCGGGACTAGCGATATTCCAGCTCCCAGCGCCTGTCACAAGCGCTGGGAGCTGGTCTCCAAGGTACACTGCGGGTAACTAGGCAGCGCGCGCTGCCTAGATACCCGACGTGTACCTTAGTTACCAGCCTCCTCCGCTCACCCGGTGAGCGGAGGAGGCTGGTAACTAAGGTACACAGTCGGGTATCTAGGCAGCGCGCGCTGCCTAGATACCCGACTGTGTACCTTAGTTACCAGCCTCCTCCGCTCACCGGGTGAGCGGAGGAGGCTGGTAACTAAGGTACACGTCGGGTATCTAGGCAGCGCGCGCTGCCTAGTTACCCGCAGTGTACCTTGGAGACCAGGCTGCTCCCGCTTCCAGCAGGCTGGCAGCGGGAGCAGGACATCGTGGAAACGATATTTAAATCGTTTCCATGATGTCACTGGTCAATTGATCGCTGGTGAGTCTGTCTGTGTGACAGCTCACCAGCAATCAGCCGTCAATGTCGTCAGCGATCACATCGCTGACGACATTGACGCGTGTGACACCCTAATGGAACTCACAGATATAGACAGACAGGGATAAAGCAAACAATATCACACAGCAAACAATCAGGAAGATACAATATGTGTGTAGGGAGAACACAAATACAAATAGGGAATAAAAAAACAACAAGGTATACTTCATCAGACAACAAGCAACGATTAGAGTTTCAACAGCGACACCAACACAGGAACTGTATACAAGAGGCACGCAAATGCTATAGGCGGCATCCAGGAATGTTCTGAGCCATATTTAAAGGGAGAAGGCATTCCAGCAGACTCAACCTTCAATTGACACTAATCAAAAAATTAACTCCTGCAAAGGTGAACATCAGTGAACTAAACACCGCCAACGCCCTAAGGCCAGCTTCAGACTGCGTCTGAGATCCGATCCGTGCCTGTCCGCTTGAAGCAGACAGCCGCGGACCGGATCAGCACACAGGACCGGGGGGCTATTATGCCCTCCGATCCTGTGTGCAGCCGCACGCAGTTCCCGATGCTGAAGTCAGGACCGCGGGCGCCGCGGTCCTGACCAGTCAGCGGCTGCAGCTGCGTGCGGCTGCACACAGGATCGGAGGGCATAATAGCCCCCCGGTCCTGTGTGCTGATCCGGTCCGCGGCTGTCTGCTTCAAGCAGACAGGCACGGATCGGATCTCAGACGCAGTCTGAAGCCGGCCTAACTCATGCTGAGCAACAAAGAGAACTGTGGCTGCACATTAGACTCCCCAGTGTGAACAGAGTCTGAAGCCAGCATAACAAATGGGATAAAAAATTCCAAGTGCAGTGGAATTGCAAAAAAGTGCAATTTCACAATTGTTTTTTATGTACAATGTTCACTAAAACTGGTAAAACTGACGTGTGGGTATGATGCCTCAGGTCGGTACGAGTTCATAGATACCAACCATGTATAATTTTATTTTCATCTAAGTAGCAAAAATACATTCTGACATTTGTAAAAAAAAAATGCTTTTATTGCTATTTTCCAAGACCCGTTATGGCCACTTTACACGTTCCTACGTCGGTCCGATATTGGATACAACGCCGCGGGAGCGCGCTTTTTGTGGGCAGAATTCCAAGATCGCATAGGAGATGTCACACAGCGCGATATCGGCAGGCAATGCTCCAATGATGTGTACGCCCCCTTGTACGGCCGACCCAGGAACGACCATTTAACATGGGAGAGAATAGGGGACGTTGTACTTCACATCGTTGTTGGGCTTTCACACAGCACGATCCTGCCACAACGTCCATCCAATATCGGGCCGTTGGAGAGCACGCTCATTTGATCCCCGATATCGTTTTGGCATCGTTCATGCATCGTATTGGACATTTACACCACACAACACACGAACGATATCGGGGCCAACGCACAAACCACGTGACTTTTGGTCGGAGTTGGACGCCGATATCGGGACGTGTAAAGTGGCCATAAAGGTCTCATTTTTCGGGATCTGTGGCTGTGTGATGCCTTATTTTTTGTGTTTTGAGCTGATGTTTCTAATGATACCCTTTTTAGGTAGATGCGATTTTTTTGATCACCTGTTATTACATTTTATTGCAGTGTTGCGGGAACATAAAAAAAGTGATTTTGGAGTCTTGAACTTTTTTTATGAAGCGCTGTTTACTGATCAGATTAATTGATTTTATATTTTGTTAGATTGGGCATTTCTGAATGTGGCAATACTAAATATGTGCATTTAAAAAAATAGTTTTATTTTCAATGGAGAAAAGGGAGGTGATTTGAACTTTTCTATTTTTTACATATTTTTTAAATTTATTTTCACTTTTTGTTATTTTACTTGCCTTCTTAAGCGCAATACTGCACAGTCTGATTACTTGTGCTGTACAGAGCCAGGCTGATGCTTGGCTCTGCACAGCGCCAATGATCATCTCCTGTGAATGCCGATGCTTGGCTGACTTGCATAGGAAGTAAGTCAAGACAGTGATGGCGGTCATCATCTGACTCCTTGCTGTCATGGCAACCAACACATTGGCGCCCTGTGATCACGTCACAGAGTCACCGATAATAGCAAGGAATACCGCAATCCCCGTCAGCGTGTCTTAGATCGAACTGTTATAGTTTTACAGTGTGATCTAACTGGTTAACAGGCGCAGGTGGATTTCCGATCCACCCACATCTGTTAGCTGCACAGTGCGTGAGCTCGTATCATAGTCAGGGATACGACCAAGGACGTATAGGTACACCCTAGGTCGTTAAGGAGTTACGTCAGCACGGAGGTAGCCTGTACTTAGCATAGGGTCAATCTTTGATTTTGAGCAGATGCAGCCAAACCTTAGCATAAGGACTAGTCTATATTGGACTCTGAGGTCAAGGACAGTGCCCTTAGCCGTACAACCCTTAGCCCTACAGTTCAGGGACAGTGCCCTTAGCACTACAACCCAGTGACAGCTCTTGAATAGCCTTACTACCCAGGGACATCTCTCAGGGACAGGTCACTTATTTACCCTGGTCAGTTTGTGCATTGCAGATCTGCATGAGCCCTTACAAATAGGCTGTGTGCCCATGGTATTTTTTATGCATTATTTTATGCATTTTTTGACAAATCTCCACCAAATTCTGCATGCCTATGTGGCGCCCCACTAGTTGGGACGCCATGGAGGGGTACTGCACCCAAATAAGAGTGTGTGGTATTCCTGTGACCAAGGGAACTCAAATGGTGCATAAAGGACCCTCACAACACCCATTCATACACACCCTAGTGTAGAGGACAGTGGGTGAACCTGCTGTAGGGAAGACTCAGTCCTGTGGGAGGAGTCAGGTTGAATAGAAAAGTGTATGAGTGGGAGGACAGTTAGAACAGTGAGAAGAGAACAGTCGGAGAGAACAGTTGGGGAGTGAGGGGTGGAGGACGACAGGAAGGTCATCATGGCAGGAGGGAGACCCTAGGTGCTCCAGGCGTTGCAATGCGCCTGAATCCGGACCTAGTACTACAGACAGAAGGGGTCTGGTCCCAGGCAGGGGACCGTCTCTGGACACGGTGCGGGAGTTCAACCCGAGCTGTTAAACCAAAGGCCCCAAGCTTCTGTAGGAAGTCGCGGCCAAAGACCCGACGCATCCCTTGAAAAGGCATACCGAACTAGGGTCAGGGGGACCTAAAGGGGAGCCCTCCACCAAAGACCCGTGGGTGGGAGCTGGGTCGAGGCTCTGCATGTGAAGGCGCTGCATGGTAGAAGGAGAAGAAAGCACAGTGAGGGACTGGCAGGGAACAGCAGGCACACCACCGAGGGTCCTGAGTGAATCATCCTGGTTCCCTAGTGACTACCTAGGCCAGAGAGAGACCCGACTGTAACTGTAACAACTGTTAAGGGTGCTTTCACACTACGATTTTTAGGGAGCCGATGCTGTCCGATATAAATCGGACAGCATCGGCTCCCTTCTGATGCCTGGAATCGGGTGCCAAATAAGCACCCGATTGCCGCATAAAATCGTTGCCTCCGGACTGAAAAAAAGAAAAAAAAAAAACCTATGCTCACCTCTCCCTAAGCCCCCGCCGTCTCCCGTAGTTTCCTGAAGGTTCCCGGTGGCTCCCGCGGGCTGCAGAGGTCTTCTTCATGTGTTCAGGACCTGCGGTGATGTCACAGTCACGTGACCGCGGGTTCCACCATGGTAAACCGCGGTCACATGACTGTGACATCACCGCAGGTCCTGTATACATGAAGAAGACCTCTGCAGCCTGCGGGAGCCACCGGGAACCTTCAGGAAGACGGCGGGAGACGGCGGGGGCTCGGGGAGAGGTGAGCATAAGTTTTTTGTTTTTTTTTAAACCCTTGTGCTCCAGTTAGGAGCAGTTTTACTGTACAGTGCATGACTCAGTACAGTAAAATCGGGTCCGAGGAGACATCAGATGTTTCCTCGGACCCTTCTCCATAGGGCCCCATGTTATAGGGATCGGGTCAGATAGGATGTGCACTAAATGCCATCCGATTTGGTCCGATCCGAATCTGTCAGATTTTATTTTCGGTGCAAAAATCGGAGCAGGCTCCGATTTTTGCACCAATAATAAAATCGGACAGAATCGGATCGGACCAAATCGGATGGCATTTAGTGCACATCCGATCTGACCCGATCCCCATAGGGATGCATGGGGTCCGAAAATCGGTCCGATGCTGTCCGATTTTTATCGAGCAGCATCGGAGAAGCAAAAATCGTAATGTGAAAGCACCCTAATTGGCCTGAAGTACTGCAAGTAAACCAGTTCAGAGTTAAAGACTGTGTGACATACTTTATTTCCCTCACCTGATGAGTCGCACACTTGCTGCAGTGAAAAAGACAAGTGACTGTGCCATGTAGTAAGCTGCCTCCCTGTGTAATAACTACTACAACTGCCCCGGGAATCCCGCTCCACCTATGGGGAGCGTAACCATCTTGCTGTCCAAACATCACCCTGGAGGTCTGACCCGCAGCACTGGTAATCATACCGGAACCGTAGGTGGCGTCACAAACTAGTTTTATTATTTTCAGCGACCACCAGGGCCACAAGAGAGGGCACAGGCCCCAGTGACATTCCCTGTGAATCGATAATAAATAATAATAATAATAAAGCTTTATTTATATAGCGCCAACATATTACGCAGCGCTTTACAATGTAGGGTTAGAGTACAGAAAATATAATACAGTAAGTAATTACAATAGAGAACAAATAAAGTACAATAATTGGATAAAAAACAATAGGCATAGAATCAATGTGAAAAAAAATACAATAAATAAAGCAAGAAATGAAGGTGACCCTGCTCAAAAGAGCTTACAATCTACAACGGGATAGGGGTTGCACAAGGTGCTGGGGCTTATTGCACTGATGGTCCAGGCATCTTGAGGAAATGGGGCATAGGGCTAAGCTTACATGGATGGTCATCAGTCTGTGTAGACCTTTATGGTTTGGTGGAGTTTGTAGAAGAGTAATGTCCAGAGGATAGCCCATTCACTGTCTACAGTACAATGGACTTATTAAGGAGTATGATAGGCCGCCTTAAAAAGATGCGTCTTTAGGGATCGTCTGAAGCCATGCAAGTTGTGGATAGTCCTGATTTCTTTGGGTAAAGCATTCCAGAGGTTTGGTGCAGCTCTGGAAAAGTCTTGGAGCCGGGAGTGGGAGGATCGGATTAGTGCAGATTAGTGCAGGTTATTTGAGGAACGTAGAGAGCGGGTGGGGTGATAGACAGAGATGAGGGAGGAGAGGTAGGGGGGAGCTGCACTGTAAAGAGCTTTGTGGGTGAGAACAAGCAATTTTAATTTGATCCTGTAATATAACGGGCAGCCAGTGCAATGACTGGCACAGAGCAGAGGCATCTGAGTAACGATTGGCCAGATGGGTGATCCTGGCTGCTGCATTAAGCATGGACTGGAGAGGAGAAAGTCTGGTGAGGGGGAGGCCGCTTAATAGAGAGTTGCAATAGTCAAGGCGGGAATGGATTAGGGCCACGGTGAGGGTTTTTGTTGTTTCCAGGGTGAGAAAGGGGCGGACTCTAGAGATATTCTTCAGGTGTAAGCGACAGGAGCGGACGAGAGATTGCGTGTGTGAGGAGAAGGAGAGATCGGTGTCAAACAACACCCACACAGCGAGCCTGCTGCCTAGGCGTTATCGTAGTGCCGCATACTGAGAGAGAGATGTCCGATTTAGGGAGGTTAGTGGATGGGGGGAGCAGAAGAAGTTCAGTTTTGGAAAGGTTTAGTTTCAAATAGAGAGTGGACATGATATTGGAAACTGCAGCTAGACAGTCATTGGTGTTCTTTAATACCGCAGGGGTAAGGTCAGGGGCTGAAGTGTATAGTTGTGTGTCATCGCATAAAGATGGTACTGAAAGCCAAATCTGCTGATGGTCTGTCCAATCGGGGCCGTGTAGAGAGAGAAGAGGAGAGGGCCAAGGACTGAACCCTGAGGGACTCCAATAGTGAGGGGAAGAGGGGAAGAAGTGGAGCCAGCAAAAGATACACTGAAAGAGCGGTCAGAAAGATAGGAGGAGAGCCAGGAGAGAGCAGTGTCCTTTATGCCAATGGAGTGCAGCATAAAGAGTAGGAGCTGATGGTCGACAGTGTCAAAAGCTGCAGAGAGATCAAGGAGAATAAGCAGAGAGTGGTCACCATTACGTTTTGCTGTCAGAAGGTCATTGGTCACTTTGATGAGGGCAGTTTCTGTGGAGTGAAGGGGACGGAAACCAGACTGTAATGGATCTAGAAGAGAGTGAGCGGAGAGGTAACGGGTGAGGCGGGAATAGACCAGCGCCTCCAAGAGTTTAGAGATGAAGGGGAGATTGGAGACTGGTCTGTAGTTATTTGTGCAGGTTGGGTCAAGAGTGGTTTTCTTTAATAATGGAGTAATGATCGAGTGTTTGAAGGAGGAGGGGAAGATGCCAGAAGAGAGGGAGAGATTGAAGATTTTGGTTAGATGAGTGGTGACGACTGGAGAGAGGGACTGGAGCAGGTGTGAGGGAATGGGGTCAGTAGTGCATGTGGTGGGACGAGAGGAAGAAAGGAGCCTGGAGACTTCTTCTTCTGTGACTGGGTCAAATGTGGAGAGTGAACCGGAGGAGATGTGGGGAAGAATGGGGGTGGCAGCGCTTGGAGGCTGAGAGCTGATTTCCTGGCGGATGTTGTCTATTTTCTCCATGAAGTAGGAAGCCAGGTTATCAGCACAGAGGTCAGTGATGGGGGCCTGCACTTTAGGACTGAGGAGAGAGTGAAATGTGTCAGAGTTTTTTTGGATTGTTTGATAGTGAGGAGACCAGGGTGGTGAAGTAGGTCTGTTTGGCAAGGTGAAGGGCAGAGTTGGTGGTTTTTAGCATGAATTTATAGTGGATAAAGTCTCCTGGTGAGCGGTTTTCCTCCATAGACGTTCAGCACTCCTGGAGCATCGCTGAGGAATCGAGTTTGTGATGTGAGCCAGGGCTGTTTTGTTCTCTGTTTGGAGGTTCTGCGGGTGAGGGGCGCTACTTGGTCCAGGGAGCTTCTGAGAGAGTCATTGTAGTGATTTACTGCCTGATCTGGAGAGGAAATTGAAGAGATTGGGGACAGAGATGAGATGAGGAAGTCTGTGAGTGCTTGAGGGTTAATGGCCTGTAGATTTCTGGATGTGTGATAGGTAGGATTGGGCTGTGTTGGCCGAGGGTTAGTGAGTGAGAAGGAAAGAATTTTGTGGTCAGAGAGTAGAGTTGAGTTATCCAAGGGGGAGGATGAGCAGAGCCGGGTAAAGACAAGGTCAAGGGTGTTACCGTTTTCGTGTGTCTTAGAGGTTGAGAGCTGTGATAGGCCAAGAGAGGTAGTTAGAGATAGGAGCTGGGATGCAGATGGGGAGATGGGGCTGTTTATGGGAATGTTAAAGTCTCCCAGAATAAGGGTTGGTAAATCTGAGGACATGAAATGCGGGAGCCAAGTGGAGAAATGGTCGAGGAACTGGGTGCGTGACCCTGGGGGGCGGTATACCACCGCTACTTTGAGGGGGAGGGGATGGAATAGCCTAATGGTATGGACCTCAAAAGAAGGGAATGAGAGTGATGGGGCTGGAGGAATGACCTGGAAAGTACATTGTGGGGACAGGAGGAGGCCAACTCCACCGCCACGTCTGTTCCCAGGTCTAGGGGAGTGAGAGAAGTGTAAGCCGCCGTAAGAAATAGCAGCAGGGGAAGCAGTGTCTGAATCCTGGATCCAGGTTTCTGTGAGGGCCAGCAGGTTAAGAGAGTTGGTAAGGAAGTAATTGTGAATGAAGGGAAGTTTGTTGCATACAGACCGTGGATTCCAGAGAGCGCAATTAAAAGAGGGAGATGAAGGTGTGCAGGTGATATTAATAAGGTTAGTGAGGTTTCTGTGTGAGGTGGGAGAGGGGTTGAAGTTAGCAGAGGGTGGACCAGGGTTGGGAGAGATATCACCTGAGAGGAGCAGCAGTAAAAAGAGAAAGAGCAGATAGTTTTTGGAATTAGGACATGGTTTATTGTGACAAACTTTGGAATATGATGGGCTGAGAGTCTTCAGTAAACTGAAGATAGCATGGGAGCTGTACATAGAGTAGGGCAGGAGAGAGGGGCTGATGTGAATGAGTGGTGATGGAGGGGGGATGGGGTGATAAAGATTGGTGGCGAGAGCACATAAGAAAACAAACAGTGAAATACAAGACATGGTAAAGATTAGTAGTGAATGGAGTTATGCACAGTGTTGGAGTGTCCTTCTATGTCATTGTCTTCCAGCAACAGCGCATAGAACAATAGATATTGAAGTAAAGAACATGGTGATAGGGAAAGGAAAAGAAGTTAAAAATGTTTTTTTTTTTTTTCTCCCCGTTAAATAGAGAGGCTTACCTGACTCCTGCCCAACTGCATGAAATAACTGCATCCACTTAGCATTCAATGCCACTTTGCATGAGATGCACACTTCTGCCCCCACACGTGTACCCCTTAAGACTGAACTAAATTTATAGGACACACTACCAGATTCAGGTGAGGGGGAATGTGGGAGGGAACATGGTATCAGGTAATTAACATCTACAAGACACAGCAGGGGTGAAAGGATGAAAGGCCACAGACATTAGGCAAGGCTTCCTCTACACTATAAGGGTATGTGCACACTGGGCGGGTTTTCGGCGGTTTACCTGTGTAAACCGCCGTTTTGTTTACATTAGTTTTATTTAAATTTATGTTAATCCAAACCGGCGTTTGGATTAACATTAAAACTAATGTAACCCGCCCAAGGCTGTGCACATACCGGCGGTTACCCAGCGTCATCCGTTGCTAACCCGCAGGTTTCCCAGCGGGTTAGCAAAGAATGATCATGTTCTAAAAACCGGCGGTTCTGCAGCGGCTGCAAGCAGAATCATGTGCTGCTTCCAGCCGCTGCAGAATCGCCGCCGAGAACCCGCTGGGCAGCCGCCGGATACCGCCCGGCTCCCGCCGCTTATACCCGCCAGGAAGCCGGTGCACGGCGCCGGAGTTCCTGGCGGGTCCCGCCCAGCCGCCGACGACCAACCCGCCGGGTAATGTGAACTTACCCTAACACCTCCAACGAGATAACATTTACAAATGTGGCAAATTGTCATATACTGGTGAGTGAGGAATGCATACAGGCATACAGAGGACACAGGAAACATGGCAATAAGTGCATTTTTGGAATATTACCATTACACTATGTGATTCAAGCTCATGCTATGTAGATCAATGCAGCAATCACAGGTATATTTAACATGCACTGTTACAATGGCTTGAGTACAAGTAGTTGACAGCAAGCAGCAATCGATGCCCGGAACCGGGTACCCCACGGCCCTGGGGTGGGTCACCTATCTTGAAGTCAGCAAAATCTATGAGACTTCTGAAGTGCTGTGCCCATGTTGCTTAATTTTTCCTTGCACATTTGGTGCAGATTTTGTTGCAGAAAAAAATCAGCAGCATGTCAATTGTGGGTGTGTTTTTTACAGCGTTTTTTACCCATTGACCTCATTATAATCATGAAAAAATGCCTCAAATATAGAGGGGTGCTCACACAGTATGTTTTTGGTGCATATTTCATAAAAAAATCCATGGTTCATTACATGATCAGAAATTAATTTTCTCTCTCTCTTAAAGCATTTAAACCAGAATGGGGATCATATATCCAAGAATGGAGCCATGTATACCAGGATGGGGATCATATATACAAGGATGGGACCACGTAAACCAGGATGGGATCATATATACCAGGATGGGATCATATATACAAGGATGGGGCCATGTAAACCAGGATGGGGGGATCATATATACCATGATGGGGCCATGTAAACTGGGATGGAATCATATACAAGGATGGGGCTATGTAAACCAGGATGGGGATCATATATACATAGATGGGGCCTGTAAACCAAGATAGGGATTATATATACCAAGATGGGGATCATATATACCAGGATGGGGATCATATATAAAAGTATGGGCCCATGTATACTGGGATGGGAATCATACAGATAAGGATCGGGCCATATATACAAAGATGGGGATCATATATACAAGGATGGGGCCATGTAAATAAGGATGGGGATCATATATACAAGGATGGGGGTCATGTGAACAAGGATGGGGACCATCTGGGCTATTTATACCAGGATTGAGACCATGTGAGTCGCCCCAGGGATGTGGGGCACTCGCAACCGGGCTGTTAAGCAGTTCTGGGGAGTCACAGGAATCGAGTCCCGGTTTCCGTGATCCTGGGTTCAGCTGAAGAGGGGAATTGTTCTTGTTTGGTGGGTAAAGGGGATGATGAAAGGGGTAGTTATTTGTGACGCCACCTGTGGTATGTGGCTATAGGCGGCCACCGCTGCTGCAGTACCTCTGGGGATGATGGATGGGCAGCTAAGGAGTAGTGGCTCCCCACAGGTGGAGAGGATCCCCAGGGCAGTGGATGTTGTAAGGGTGTAAGTTGCAGGATGGCGGGCGCAAAGCGACATACAGACTCATGGTTTGTTGATTCCCGTCCTTTTACTGGTGCAATCACAGTACTGGCAGTTGGAAGTCTGAGTCCGCGCACCTCAGAGCAACTCTGGATACCCCTCCCCCGACCGGTTCTGAGGCCTCCTTGCTGCACTGTGTTGGTGGGTCCCTGCTGCTGCTTGCGTTGACCTGCTGACCCTCTCTCTCTCCTTTTTGGTGCCAGTATGGCAGGCAACTTGAGTCCTTTATTAGCCCCTCGTCTCGGGTGGCTGTCCCTGGGCTCTTTATGCGGCTTTGCCTCCGGGCACAGTGTGGCTGGGGACTTGGAATCCCCACACTTCCGGTGCTGGCTGCCAGGTCGTTAGGCCCTGCACAGCCTCGGACCCCAGTGTCCGTTCTTGGCGCTGCTCCTCTGGGGTGAGCACGACACCGCTCCACTCCCCAGGTGTTCCTCCACTTCCTCAGACCCCTGTCTTGGTCACTCACGCTAGGTTAACTTTCCTGGGACGAGCTTGGGGTAGCTACCCGTCCACAGGATGTCTTCCTCAGTCCTCCTAGGAACTAAACTAACTCCGCCCCAGACCAGAATTTATAGGGGAGCTCACCCTGAATCCGGGTCTTGGTCTCCACCTTCAGGCCTGGAGGCAGAAAGGTGTTGTGTGCGGTTACAGTCTGGTGTGGATACCCTTCTGTTGCTCTCAAGCGTGACACTACTCAGTGGCGCACCCAGAAATTTCCCAAGGTAGGGGTCCAAGAAACACACACCGGCCCTGAAAGGGGGTTGTCACCCCCAGCAGGGTTCTGAGGGGCAAAGCCCCAGTGGGGGGGTTTGGGGGAGTGAAGCCCCCTAAAAGCAGCCTCTTTTGTGGGCTCTTGGGTGCTGTGTAATTGTTCCTGTCTCCTGACATAGGGGCCCAGCTCCTTGTGTACTGCACCACTTCTCAGGGCTGTCCAAAGGGGGGGTCCAGACACGTAGGTCCCCCCCCTTGGGTGCGCCTATGACACTACTACCCGGGGGGCGGTAATGACACTGTGACACTTGGACCTTGGGGTGCCACACATGCATACCAGGATGGGGACCAAATATAGGATGGAGACCACCTATAGCAGGATGTAGACCATAAAATGCAGCATGAGGACATAAAAAAGCAGGATGGAAACCATATGGACCATATATACAAGGATGGGGACATATATAACAGAATGGGGGACATAGCAGCAGGATATCTATTGCTCTATTGAATGTATCATCTATTCAGCTATATATATATTTGGTGTCTGTATGTGTCTCTTTGCTTTGGGCATCCTCCTGTGTGTCCTGCTGTCTGTGTTTCAATCAACTTTATTGATGTGTCATATATTTGGTTTAGATGCGTTTTTTTGGCTCTTTGCTGTGTAAACACACTTGAAGCTCGTATGTGTTTTTTTACCTATCGAGTAGACTGACATGCTGCGGCTTAGAAAAACGCACCACAGGTCACACAGCATAAAAAAGAAGCACAGAGGACGCGATATTCATCCAAAACATACAGCGTCGGAAACGCGAGTGACGTCAGCACGGGCACCGGATCCTGCATCCCATTGGTCGCTGTGTGGCTGCTCCAGAACAGCGACCAGCAGTGAATGTGGGGAATGTGCTGCTTCTATGGGAGAACACAGCACGGGCAGAGGTCTCCGTGAGAGGCTGCACCACTGTGCTCCTTAGCAACAGTAACCATGGTGAGGCCGTGCTCCGTGGAGAGGGCGGGATTTCCTTCCTATAGAGCTAATGGGTGGGAATGTTTAGGATGACGTCATGACTTTGCAGCCAATAGCAGAGCGCCTTGGTGACGTGGCTCCCGAGCAGCGCACAGCGTGCATTGGTGGGTAGCGCAGCCGCTGCATTTCTGAGGGCATATGGGCGCCTGACTGCGATATATCGCGACAGTGTTGCCGTAGGGGACGCTGGAAACTGTGAGTGTGCGCTGCAGGGAATGGCGCAGGGCCGAGCGCCTCATGTGCGGGATAGGCAGAGGAGGACAAAGGGAACAGCGGGGGATGCGGGGACTGTGAGGAGAACACAAACATGGCTCCGAGGAGTGCGCGCCGCTCCAGCTGGACGGGTCACGTGACGCCGCTAGCGCTCGCTGTTATCAGCCTTGTCATCGTTCCCCATCTTGTCTCTATACCAGGTCTATGTATTGTTTGCTCCTCTCAGGGACTTGATGCTGATTTTCCAGATTCACCAGAGTCCACAAGGAATCCAGCAGCAGCTGATTACCTGCTGACTTTCCCCCCCCAAACCTCCAGCTGTCATTGTTATTAGTCCTACAATACTCTGCAAAATCTGCACAAAAATCAGCCTGATCTGGTGCAAATCTGCCCAGGAGTGGCCCTGCGGAGGGGCCCATGAGTGACCCTGCGGAGGGGCCCATGAGTGACCCTGCGGAGGGGCCCATGAGTGGCCCTGCGGAGGGGCCCATGAGTGGCCCTGCGGAGGGGCCCATGAGTGACCCTGCGGAGGGGCCCATGAGTGACCCTGCGGAGGGGCCCATGAGTGACCCTGCGGAGGGGCCCATGAGTGACCCTGCGGAGGGGCCCATGAGTGACCCTGCGGAGGGGCCCATGAGTGACCCTGCGGAGGGGCCCATGAGTGGCCCTGCGGAGGGGCCCATGAGTGACCCTGCGGAGGGGCCCATTAATGCATCTATTGTTAGGGACCAGGCTGTGGTGCGGGTGTCACTAGCTTTCTCCTCCTTCGTGTCAATCTGTGATAATTGGTCCTCACTGATGTCATCTGAGTCCTGTCCAATAGTTTTATCTTATTTTGTCACAGGCCTACAGATTTCTGACACTCAGATCAACATTGCACATTTTCCTGTGATTTTCAACAGACTCCATCCATGACAAATTACACACATGTGAAGGGTGTCAGACTGTCACCGGTATGAGTGCGATCAGGGAACATCATGGATAACACTCATGTGTAAATCCAGTGTGTGAATGGGACCTAGAGCAGTAGTGCCCAACCTGCGGAGCCCAGGGGTCACATTTGACCCACCATGTCCCTCTGTGGCCCTCAGCCAGGGGCGTAACTACAACAGGTGCAGGGGTTGCAATCACATCTGGGTCCTGGAGCCTAGGGGAACCCAAAATACCCTTTGGCTCATAGAAAAAGTCTATTGCTATTAAAAATTTGCATTAATTCAGGGCCCCGTCGAATCTTTCACATCGTGGCCCATGAGCTTCATGTTACTCCACTGCCCTCAGCCATTTGCATGGTTTCTGGTTACATGTGGTTTCCATGTCTTGCTTTAACTTTTCCATCATTCTGAAAACAACTCCGTTCAATATCGGCAACAACATCTGCAGCCTATCTGTTCATCTAGTGTATGGCCACTGTGTCCACTAGAGATGTATCTGTACTGGACATGTAAGTTACAGATTGTACATTACACAAATGTCTAATTTAGAGCATTTTTCTTATTTTGTGTTTAAGACTGGCACCAACCAGCAAAGGTATGTGTTTAGTAAAGTTGACGTGTTGGGTTTCCCAGTTGTTAGCCAGTGCGGACTATAGTTGTTTTGGGAAAGTAGTTCAACTTAAAGCAGGGATAGGGAACTCCAGGCCTCAAGAGCCACACACAGTGCAGGTTTTCAGGATTTCCTCAGCATTGCACACGGGTTGGAATCATCATCTGTGCAGGTAATGCAATTATCACCTGTGCAATAGTATCCTGAAAACCTGAACTGTGTGCGGCTCTTGAGTCCTGGAGTTCCCTACCCCTGACTTATGGCCGCTTTACACGTCCCGATATCGTCTTCCAACTTCGATAAAAAGTCACATGGTTCGTGTGTTGGCACCGATATCGTTCGTGCGTTGTGTGGTGTTAATGTGCAATTCGATGCAAGAACGATGCCAAAACGATATCGGGGGAGAAATGAGCAGGCTCTCCAACTGCCCGATATTGGATGGACGATCTTGAGGATCATGCTGTGTGACAGCCCAACAATGACTTGGAGAACAACTTCCCCTATTCTCTCCCATGTTAAATGGTCGTTCCCTGGTTTGCGCGTACAAGGGGGCGTACACATCGCAGTTGTGTTGCCTGCCGATATCTCTGTGTGACAGCTTCTATGTGATCTTGGATTTCGGCCAAAAAAGTGCGCGCTTCCGTGCCATTGTATACAATATCGAAACTATATTGGGACGTGGAAAGCAGCCATTAGGTGGTGTGCTCACGGTCAGTATATACAGCGTTTTGGACGCAGCATCTTGCCGCTGCGTCATACAGTATAAGCATAGTGGATGGGATTGTAAGAAATCCCATCCTCACTATGCTTAACCCGCCCGCAGCGTGTTTGGAGCTGCGGTGCGGGTTACCAACAGTCCGCTCCTACGCAGCATGTTTGTTTCATGCTGTGGAGTTGGAAGCGGCTTGCATTAGGTGACTTAAGGGAGAAGCTGCCCCGCGCCCGCCGCACGTGGTGAGTACAGAGCGGCTGCGGTTACTCGCGAGTTCACTCAGGACCGTGAGCACATACCCTTAAAGGAATATGTTAGTAGGATCAGTCCTCCTAATCTGTCTATATGGACATGTAGGTCATAGGATGCTGAATAAAATGATACTTAATATCTACGAACCAATGTCTTATTCCAGAGAAATCCACGTTTTTGTATATAAATGAGCTGTTCCAGGTTATGGGCCAGACATAGATCTGCAGGAGAATCTGTCTCCAGAGATTGTTAAAAATGAAGGGGAGGTTACCAGTGTGACACTTGTACAAGTGCTTGTCAGTAAACTAGAATATCATAAAAAAGATAATTTATGTCAGTAATTGTTGTAGGGCTGGTTCTGTTTATCGGTTATTATTGTTGGTTATGACCACAATCGCCGATATCCAGAATCTTCCCTTCCTTACCGCTTTCTGTTCCTATGCTGATTAACTATATATATATGTATATACCGACGACTTAATGAAAACAAGTCTGTTCTAATAAATGAATATTTATTAAACACACCCAAAAAGTCTACAACAATAATATATATATTCTAGATAGCATGATAACTACGGTAATAACTATTACAATGATGTAAAACACCCACAGTTACTAACAATTATACCCCACTCGCGTTATCTAACCATACATGCACACTATATTAATTACATCCATTTGCCTTCTCCTAACTATCCCTGAACATAGAGTAATATTATGAGCGAGAGAGTGTATAGAATAAAGAGATAGAGAAGGAAAAGTAACCGGGAAGATACAGAGGGAAGATAGGGGTGATACTTAAGCCAGGTCTTGGTGATCCTATTCCATCATGGGTCCAAAGTAGAAAGAAAGAGCTTTTGTGTGTCAGCTGTCCCTAACCTGTCCCTCAGCTGTGCACGTGACTGATACACCTCCTCATCCGTGCACTTCTGAGGGGGGCTTTAAGGGTGCACGCTCACCGTGCACTCTATTGGAATGACCTAAAGCCTAGATGCCTCCTGACACTATAGATTGGCAAATAATGGAAATAATACTTCTAATGGTACCTTTACACACCGCTACCGAAAGGTACAAACTGGCAGGTGTCTGAGACAATTGTACCTTTTACCTTCAAAACACCGCAAAGTGGCGGCATGTAATTCAGGTTGTACCTTCCTGTCTCTTTGGATACCTGTCTTTCAGCCGTGCTGAAAAACAAGCAGGTATAACCCCTATGGTGGCGGCGTGTAATCGGGGCACAGGCACGGTATTTGAGTTATCTGGGGCGTGCTAGAGCGTCATGTATACCACGCCCCATCAGCTATCATTGGTGGGGACTACTGTGTACCCATTGGCTGTCCCTGCACAGGGCGGCATATTTAAAGAGCTGACCAGTCACAATACACATTTGCTATAGCGTCATGTATTAGCCAACCTCCCTGCACTGGCTGGCCAATCATGATGTTATTGCATTGTCCAATCACCGTACGAGCGTCGCGTAATACACTACTGTCACGCCTATGTACGCCCATATTCCCTTGTTGTAGCGGCGTGTAAATCAGGGAAGGTGCTCCATGGAAGGTAACCTGCGGCACCCGTCGGCACTTCCGGGAAGAAAATACCTTCTGTGGAGCACCTTGTGGCGGCGTGTATATGCGGCATCAGGTATCGTTAGCAACTGTTGAAAACGTGCGGTGCCTACCTGTTGCTACCCGCGGTGGCGGCGTGTAAAGGTACCATTAGAGATACCCAGTGGCATAACTGTCGCGGCTGAGACCGGACCCGCGCCTCCCTGCAGGGAGGCACGGGTCTCCAGCCACCCCCCGCGACCATGATCGTGTGTCAGAGGAGATGAGGTGCAGTGGGGGAAGCTTCCTGCTTCCCACGGCTATTACCGCCTCTCCGCTCATCTGCTGCCCCGACTCCCTGGCCTGTAATGTGCGTCCGGCACGCAGGCAGGTAACAGCAGCGCTCTGCTCTCCCCGTCCTCATCTGTAGCTGGCAGCACCCCCTTCCCTCCGGGCTTCATCTGTAGCTGGCAGCATACCCCTTGGTCTTCATCTGTAGCTGGGAGCACTAAGAGGGGCCCTGGTCTACATGTTGCATCGGGGCCCGCTGGGGTCAAGTTATGCCACTGGAGATACCTTAGTGATGTCTACACCTATTGCCTTAGACATCTTGGCTGCTGTAGCTTGTTAGAAGAAAGGGTGAGAATAATCCTTTGTGCCAGCAGCCTGTAGATCTTTGATATTTAAATGAAACATGTCTCCAGTAGGGTTATCTGATGGCTTCCCACACTGAAATGCAAGAATGGACATCTTCTGATATGGTAATTAACCATGTCCTGAGATGAACAGATTTCCATCAGATATAGCTGAACTGGTCAATATTATACTAGAATATGAAGGGACCTTTTATTATGGCCTATTACACCAATATGGGCATAAATATAATATATATATATATATATATATATATATATATATAATACATACCCACAAAGAGAGCGATATATTTGTGTCATATTAATTATGCCATCACTTCCCCCCTCAACAGTAATGCATAAAGTGAAATGCATATATTATGTAGACTGATTACAGAGTGATCTTTTTCAAGTGTTTATTTCTGTAAATGTTGATGATTATGGTTTACAGTCAATGAAAACCCAAAAGTTATCATCTCACAAAAGTAGAATATTATATACGACCAACGGAAAAAAAAGATTTTTAAAAGGTGTTATCTGGGATTGTTATTTAAAAAAAAAAAAAAAAATGTGTCTACTAACAGGCAGGTGGCTGCCAGTTACCTACCTGTTGTGCTCGGTGTCGTTTATCATCAACAGTGGGGCGGCTTCTCCCCTCTGTCAACGGGCTTCATAGCCAACATCATGCTGATTGGCAGCTGGCTCACCCAATCAGGTTGTGGGGAGCTGGCTGTGAATCGGCAGGAGAGCAGCTGTCCCGTCCCTTCTGTAGAGCGGAAAAGCCGCCTCTGCTCTGTTTACCCCACCATGCTGTTCCCCTGGCAGGAGTGATCTGTGGTGGGGATGAATGGTGCCAGGCACAACAGACGGGTGGTAGCTGCCTGACTTTTAATGCTTGGGCACGTTTTTTTTTTTTATTTTTTTTTATAAATGATAATCCCGGATAACCGCTTTAACTTATAAATGTTGGCCTATTGAAAAGTGTCAGTAAAAGCACTCAATACTTTGTCGGTGCTCCTTTTGCATGAATTACTTCATTAATGCACCTGCCTCTGCTCTGTAACTAAACCCACAACCTCCTCTCTGACCACCATCTAATTACTTTCTCATCCTTGTCCTCCTTACCTGCCACCCATATCCACAAACTCGCACACCCTCGCAGAAACCTCACACATCTTTACGCTCACACACTCCGCCATTATACCGCTATCATATATATCCTCACTCCACGACACAGATAATGCAACAGCTATCTACAACTCTACACTCACATCAGCTATTGATACAGTTACCCCTCTCATTCATGAAAAACAAGACAAACCAACAGACAACCCTGGCACACAGACTCCACTAAAAATCTACGGCGAGTGTCTAGGGTTGCAGAGCGGTGCTGGAAGAAAACACACATGAAGACTAAACGGCATTCAAACAAGCCGTTCTTAAATTCAAGTCAGCACTCACCACCACTAAACAGAACTACTTCATTACTCTCATATCCTCTGTCCCACAACCCCAGGCAGTTATTCAACACATTTAACTCCCTCCTCCGCCCCCCCACTGCCCCTTCTACTTCTCGTATCTCTGCAGAAGACTTGCAACATACTTCACCAACAAGATCGATCAGATCAGACAAGTCTTTGCTACCCAACCACCACAAACACCATGTATACCAGACTACTCCTCTCCCCCACTAACCCTCCTCCCCTCCATCACTGAAGGAGAACTTGCACACCACCTCTCCAGATCACACCTCACCACTTGTGCACTGGACCTTATCCCACTTCCTCATTAACCTCACCACAACACTTATCCCAGCTCTAACCCACCTCTTCAACCTTTCGCTAACTTCTGGTACCTTTCATTCTGCTTTCAAACATGCAACAATTACACCTAACTTAATGAAGCCATCCCTTGACCCCACTTCTACATCCAGCTACCGGCCCACATCCTTGCTCCCGTTCGCTTCCAAGCTTCTCGAAGAGCATGTCCACAATTGTAATCTCATCCCACCTCTCCTCCAACTCTCTCTTTGACGACCTTCAATCCGGCTTCCGCCCCCACCACTCCACTGAAACTGCTCTGACCAAAATTACTAACAACTTACTCACGGCCAAAAATAACAAACAGTTCTCCGTCCTCCTCCTTTTTGACCTGTCCTCTTTATTCAACACAGTCGACCACTGCCTCCTATTACAGATTGTCTCTTCCATTGGTATCACTGACCTTGCCCTCTCCTGGATCTCCTCCTACCTTTCCAACTGCACATTTAGTGTCTCCCACTCCCACATGACCTCCTCGCGCCCATCCCCTCTCTGTTGGTGTCCCTCAAGATTCTGTCCCGGGGCCCCTCCTTTTTTCAATCTATACCCTTGGTCTGGAACAACTTATAAAGTCCCATGGCTTCCAGTCTCACCTTTACGCTGATGACACGCAGATCTACCTCTCTGGCCCAGACGTCACCTCTCTCTCCTGTCCAGAATCCCAGAGTGTCTATCAGCCATATCCTCCTCCTTCTCCTCTTGCTTCCTAAAACTCAATGTAGACAAAACCGAACTCCTCATCTTTCCTCCATCTCACACACCTTCCCTACCAGACCTATCTGTCACAATAAATGACATCCCACTTTGCCCTGTACCCGAAGTCCGCTGCCTCGGAGTAACCCTTGATTCTGCCTTGTCCTTCAAACCGCACATCCTAGCCCTTGCCACCTCCAACTCAAAAATATTTCCAGAATTCGGCCCTTCCTCAACCTACTCAACTACTAGTGCATGCCCTCATCATCTCCCATCTCGACTACTGCAACCTCCTCCTCTGTGGGCTCCCTGCTAACACTCTTGCGCCCATCCAATCTGTCCTTAACTCTGCTGCCCGACTAATCCACCTCTCTCCTCGCTATTCCTCCACTTCTCCCCTCTGCAAATCCATCCACTGGCTCTCTATTCCCCAGCATATCCAATTCAAGCTACTAACATTGACTTACAAAGCTGTCCACAATCTGTCTCCCCCCCCCCCCCCCCCTTATATCTCTGATATAATCTCCCCATATCATCCAACTCGTAAGCTTTGATCCTCCCAAGACCTCCTTCTTTCCTCCACTCTTGTGCATTACTCATCTAACCTGCTGCAAGACTTCGCCTGAGCATCCCCCATTCTCTGGAATCCTGCACCCCAAAATGTCCGACTGTCCTCCCAAACTCAGAACCTTCAAGCGGAACCTGAAAACCCATCTCTTCAGAACAGCCTACAACCTACAATGACCACAATAACACCTTACCACCAATGGACCTGGTGCCCCACCACCACTGGACTCGGCACTCCACCACCATAGAGCAGACCTAACCTATTGTCTCTCTTCCCACTGCCCTGTAGACTGTAAGCCCGCAAGGGCGGGGTCCTCTCTCCCCTCTGTATCAGTCTGTCACTGTTCGTTTGTTCATTGTATTTTTCACTTGTTTGTATGTAACCCTTTCTCATGTACAGCACCATGGAATCAACAGTGCTCTATATAAATAATTAATAATAATGCGGTGTGGCATGAAGGCAATCAGCCTGTGTTTCTGCTGAGATGTTATGGAAGCCCAGGTTGCTTTGATAGCAGCCTTCAACTCATCTGCATTGTTGAGTCAGATGTCTCTCCTCTTCCTCTTGACCTTCACCTTTAGGTTAGGCGAGTTTGCTGGCCAATCAAGAACAGTGATACTGTGGTTATTAAACAAGGTATTGGTACTTCTTTTGGCAGTGTAGACAGGTGCCAAGTACTGCTGGAAAATTAAATCTCCATCTCCAAAAAGCTTGTCTGCACTTGGCAGAGGGAAGCATAAAGTGCTCTAAAATATCCTGGTAGACTGCTGCGCTGACTTTGGTCTTAATAAAACACAGTGGATACAGTGTGTGGATGCTTGGTTACAGCACTCTGAACAGCCAGGCTCTTCAGCAGTGACCTTTTGTAGCTTGCTCTCCTTGTGGAGTGTGTCAGTGGCTGCCTTCTGGACATCTGTCAAGTCAGCAGTCTTACCCATGATTGTGTAGCCTACTGAACCAAACTAAGGGACAATTTTAAAAGCTTAGTAAGTCTTTGCAGATGTTTAGTGTTAATTACCGTATTCTACTTTTCTGAGATAATGACTTTTTTAGGTTTTGATTAGCTGTAAGCCATAATCATCAACATTAACAGAATACACAATTGAAATAGATCACTCTGTTTGTAATGACTAATATATGCATTTCACTTACGGTAATTTATTTTAGTAATTCAATACATCATCTTTTTGATGATATTCTAATTTGAGAAGCACTTGTAACTAACATAGGACAGGAGAACTTTGTCTCCTCACAGACACATTAGCAGCTACAGCTCTGCTGTATTGGGACGCAGTTTGCCAATTAGATGGAAGCTGAAAGGGAGCCTGTCAGCAGTTTTTTTTGCAGCCACCACCAAGTCTCTAGGCCGATCTGTACAATGTAAAAAAAAACAAACAAAAAAAAACCTCTTTGATTATACTTGGGGGGAGGGGGGGTTGGTCCAGTCCAATGGGTGTCACTGGTCTCAGTCTGGCACCTCCTCTTTTCTTGTGATCGCAGTTCTGCTTCTAGTGGGTGACACGTCCTATGTCACCCACACAGACTCATCCATTGCGCGCGCTTCTGCACACCATTTTATGCTGTGGAATAAAGAAGTACAATGGCTGGCTTCACACTGCAGGATTTTCACTGATCAGGTTCCATCCGGTTTGTGTGCCAAAACCAGGAATGTCTCCAAAACTCAGAACAGGTGTCAATCTTTCAATTATAGTTTTTCTCTGCAAGTTCCTATCCTGGTTCCTCTCCTGGTTTTGGCACCCAAACACTGATGGACACTGACCAGTGAAAAACTGCAGTGTGAAGCCAGCCAATGGTACTGAAAAAAATCTAAATGCATTGAAATTGCAAGAAAAGTGAAATCACACAATTGTTTTTTTTTTTTTTTTTTTTTTTTACCAAGTTCACTATATCATAAAACTGACGTGTTTGTATGATGCCTCGGGTCAGTACAAGTTCATGTATACCGAACACGTATACTTTTACTGTTAACTAAGTGGTGAAAAAAATTCAGAAGTTTAAAAAAAAAAAAAAAAAACTGCTCCTGTCGACATTTTCTGTGACTCTTGTGTTCTCGTTTTTCGGAATCTGGCATCACTGCCGCGATGTGAGTCAGTACGCTTGGATCTGGCACACTGAGGTTTTCAGCTCCCAGTTGCCTAGTTGTACCTGACTGGCAACCAAAATTATGGTGAAACACCATGTTGTTTTTTTTTTTTTTTTTTTACTGTATTTTTAATTTGGGGGGAAAGTGGAGTGTGTATTTTATAGTCCGAAACTACTATGTGCTGTAGGGGAGTGGGGGACCGGTGTCCAGGGGTTGGAGGAGGCTGCAAAGGCAGCGGGAGGTGACGTGGGCCCTCTCATTAGCCTCATGTAATATGCACTGCATCCCCCTGTCCATCACCGGCTGGGGGAGAAGAGCATATTATAGCGTTACGAGCGGGTCCACAGATCAGCGACTGTAGCATGTGTGAATAGCCAGTGCTCTCCATATATCTTTCATTGCGTGGAGATCACTGACTATCCCGTCAATTGAGGTTCATGCTCACCTCTCACGATATCTCTCCCTGCAGATGTCGCCATCCTCGCTGTCCGTGCTGTGCTGTCATCTGGTCATGTGAGTGGCACAGCACAGTGATGCTATCACTGTGCTCTTCTCACGAGACCAGATGCCTGGGAGCAGTAGACAGATAGATGGCACGAGCTACAGAGAGCGATGGATAGAGGCGAGTATGATTATTATTTAAGTGTGCCCCACAATGGGGGCCATATCCTGCATGCGGGGCTCTCTGTACCAGGATTCCGAAATCCAAATAGAAGTTCAGCATAAAGCAAAGGATAAATGTGAACAGATCCAAAATGTTCTGTGCCCAAATCACCACCAACGGCATTCAACTCAACCCACAAAAACACAAGTCCCCACTCAGGTCTCTTATCTGTTAATGGAAATTTAGGAGGCTTCCACGTTATTGATAGCACAAAGGCTCTGGAAAAGCGCTATGGCTTGTGTCTCCCCAAAAAGAAAACGCAACATTCTCAAATCCAAATGCTCCCCCCTCTTCTGAGCCCCACAATGTGTAAACCATAGTTAACAAACCAGTTTGGCATTGTAGTGGGAAAAACTGCTTAATTTACGGGGTGTGTTTACCTTGAATCATGAGCTGGGCACAATGTATGACCACTAGAATGTAGTGGGCACTACAAGTGCTCATTTGCAATTTTTCATTTAGCAACATTCATTGCATTTGATTCCATGGGTGTTTTCCAGAAATAAAATCGTCACTACACCCATAGATAAGTTTACTGAGGGGTGTATAATTTCCATAATTTGATCACTTAAGGGGTTTTCTGCTGTGCTGGCACTTGGGGGTTTCTGCAAATCTGTGCTCCAAAAAACATGGTGCTCCTTCCCTCCTGAGCCCTGGTGTGTGGCCAAACTGCACTGTACAGTCACATATGAGGTACTCTGTAACACATTTTGGGGTCCTTTTTTTTTTTTTTTTTTTTTTTTTTTTTTACATCAAAATTGGAGGTCTGGGGTTAAAAGAACATATTAGTGGTAAGATACAATTATATCTCTTAACTACTCAATTTTATATATTGTGACACATCTTTGGTGTCAATATGCTCCTTGCACCCCTAGATAAATTAATTGAGGGGTGCAGTTTGTAAAATGGGGTCACTTTTGGGTGATTTCTGTTATTCTGGCACTCAGGGGCTCTGCCAATGTGACGTGGCATTGCCCAAACCATTTTATCTAAATCTGAAATCCAATACAGCATTCCTTCCCTTCATAGCTTTGCACTGTGCCTCCCATTTTTGAGTGGTCTGATGGGTGCAGTCTTTAGAATGCTGTCACTTTTAGATATTTTCTCCTCCCATCCTCCATGACAGCACACATGATATTGTCTCTTGGCTCTAATAGGGGCAGGAAACAGAGGTTAAATAGCCCCTCCCACCTCCTATCACCAGCGTTTCCTGTCCCTATGGGGCATCAAGAGGTTCTCCTGAGACTGTTGGCCGGCGAAGCAGGCCTCTTACTGGGTGCCGGGTGGCGGGATGATTGGGCCTGGGTTTCCTCCTCCCAGTTGACACTCCCGCTCCTGGAGAAGTGGGACTGCACCACTCTCCGGTGCCTGATGGCAATGCTGAGTGGTGCTGTCAGGCTGGCGTCCTCCTGCAGCTCCTTGGTGTGTCTCCCTCTCTCTCCTGATGGCGCAGGCCTGCGGTTTTTCATGCCCGGAAGTGACGTCAGACGCCGGAGCGTGTCACTTCTGGGTTGTGTTCCACGCTGGAACACATGTCTTTTCTGGGGTTTTTCCTGGGTGTCCAACCACTGGTGATGGCGGCCACCACATGGAAACCAAGGGGAGGAGAAGCACCTGGTGTTGATTGCGCAACAGCCTTGGATCCTACCATAAAAGGATCCCTGGCAGGAAGACACCTTGCAGGTAGAACAAGTGTCATAATATCTCATGCTGCTCAGATGGAAGGTTCTTCCTTAACCCCTGCAGATGCAGAGCACAGCGCTACCTCAGGCCCAGTACGTCACTTGGTAGGATATATGTACAGGTCCCCTTCTGGGCTGTATTGTTATTCCTTCTCTCCCTGTTGTAATTACAGGGAGAAAAGGAGCAGACACAGAAGCAAAAGGGTAAACCCCCTTTCCGCAAATGCGGTGTTTGCAATAAGAAATTCCCTTCACATAAGAAAATCCTTTGCCGGAATGCACAGAAAAGGTGATGGACGATGAAAAACCGTGATGCAAGAACTAAAGAAACTGATTAAAAAAGAAATTTGATCCACTGTGGCTTCTGTCTCCCTTCCCCCTTTAGTAGCCCCTCCAGCACCCATGAAGAGGAAGGTCGCATTAGTAGATTCTGCACCAGAGGTTTCACATGCTTCTGGTTCAGAGCAAGGTTTATTAGATGATTCAGTCCACCCCAGAGCAGTGATGCCCCTAGGAGATATTATTTCTTATATGAAGACATTGCAGAATTGGGTGTCCACAGTGAGAAACACAATGGGGGTGGAAGAAGAGGAATCATTCCAATCCATACAGGATAAGATGTTTGGGGGGGGGGGGGTTGCGCTCCAAGAAAACGTCAGTTTTCCTGGTCCATGACAACTTGAAGGAAATCGTGTTGGAAGGATGGAAATTTCCAGAAAAGTGCCAGGTCATCCCAGGAGGGTTGAAAGGGTGATTTTCCCCTAGATGTCTGTCAAAAAGATCTGGTCAGAAGTACCGAAGATAATGTCCAGATTGCCAAGGTAGCTAATAAGACTACTCTGCCTCACAATTAAAGGACCTGATGGATAGGAAAGCAGATAGTCTGCTGAAGAAATCCTGGGAATCCTCCTCCCTTTTTTTTTTTTTTTTTTTTTTTTTTTTTTATATGCCAACATCACCTCTACCTGTGTAGCACGGTCCATGTCTAGATGGCTAGTCCAGCTGGAGTCTACCATATCAGAGGATACACCTAGAGAAGATTTTCTGGTCTCCATTCCCTTACTCCAGAAAGCTTCTGGTTTTCTGGCAGATGCTTCTGCAGAATCCATTAGAGCGGCGGCAAGAACTATGGTTCTTTCCAACACGGCTAGATGTACTATATGGTTGAGAACATGGAGCGGTGACATGGTTTCCAAAGGTAAATTGTGTTCCATGCCATTGCAGGGAAAATTTGTCTTTGGCCAGGTCCTTGACCAACTTCTTGAGAAAGCGGCAGACAAAGAGAAGCAAAGCCAAGAAACAAGTCCTTTTGTCCCCAACATACTTTTCGGATCCAGACCCAGTCCCATCAGGAGAAGGACAAAGGGAAAGGGGGTTGCTGGTGCTACCCAAAGGGGGGTAAGGGGAAAAGTATTTTCTCCTCCCACCCTCAGGAGAGAAAATGACGCCATTCCTGTAACGGGAAGGATTACCAACTTCCCCAATGGCTAGATGTGACATCAAGCCACCCTATTCTACAGCTTGTCAGAGATTGGATGAGAATAGTGTTTTACACCCCTGCTCCTCAACATTTGAGGATGACTACATTCTCTTCTCAAAAACTTAAGTCAACCCTCTGGAAGGAGATCCAAAAACTCCTCATGAGAGCAGTAATTCCTGTTCCAGAGGGAGAGGTTGGGAGGGGACACTATTCTCGTCTCTTCCTGGTAAAAAGGCCAGGAGGATCGTACAGAACCATCATAAACCTGAAACCTCTGAATAGACAAGTCTCCTATTTCAGATTCAAAATGGAATCCATAGGTCAACAACTCCCCTAATCGGGAGAGATTTTGTGATGGCGACATTAGATCTACAGGATGCATATTATCATATCCTGATATATGCTGCAGATCAGAAATTTCTGAGGTTTGCGATACTATTTCACGATCGGGTTCATCATTTTCAGTTCAGGGTTTTGCCATGCGGTCTGTCTTCAGCACCTTGTATGTTCACCAAAGTGATGACGTTCGTCAGACAACAGGGAAGAGTTGTAATCCCCTATTTAGACGACTTCCTGATAACTGCTCCCACCGGGTCACTCCTGCGGTCTTGCATGCAACAGCTGATGCAGATTCAGACATCCTTGGGATGGATCATCAAAAATCGAGCCTGACCCCATCTCACAGGAAGATTTTTATGGGTTGTCTGTATTCACACAAACAAACTTGTGTTCTCCCACCAGACAAACGAGTTCTTCTGTGATCCAAGCTTCAGTTCCTTCAGAAACAACGTTCTGTTTCCATCCATACGGTCATGTCAGCTCTGGGTTCCATGACTGCGTGTATCCAGATGATCCCATGGGCTCAGGCTCACACGAGAACTTTACAGGCACATATTCTGTCTCAGTGGAACAGTCTACCCTTAGGTCTAAACAAAAAGATTCAACTCCCCACGGGAGTCAAGCTCTCTCTGAATTGGTGGCTAACTCGTGAAAATCTGCGAAAAGGGATTCAGTGGATCCAGTCCCCCATGGTGATAATGTACACAGACGCCAGCAAAAGAGGCTAGGGAGCTCTGGTCTCCCAATTTACTTTTCAGGGCCGCTGGACTCGTCAAACAAGAGACCTTTCTTCAAACTTCAGAGAGTTGCGGGCAGTGGAGGACGCTCTCGGGACATCACAATCCCTAACCCGGGGGAAGCCTGTGAAAAGTTTTTTGGACAACATGACAGCAGTGGCCCATCTCTGTCAGCAAGTGGGCACATGACACAGAAGCCTGCAGGATGTCTCATCCCGAATATTCTGCTCGGCAGAAGAAAATCTTTTCCCTTTCAGCGTTTTCACCTAATTCGCCTGCACATTCGTTGGGCCTTTTATCTCTGCAGACAGGATCTGCTTCCAGGCGAATGGTGCCTCAATCAGAAGGTGTTCCAGATGCTGACCAGAACCTGGGGACATCCAGAGATCTGTTTGCAAATCGCCACAATACAAAGGCTGTTCAATATTTTTCCCTTTATCAGGACAATCAGTGTCTTGCGGTCGATGCCCTGGCTCACCCTTGGGACTTAAATCTCCTGTAAGCCTTTCCTCCAATACCCCTTCTACGATTCAAAAGATCAGAGCAGAATGGGTGAACACAATACTCATTGCACTCTACTATCCAAAAAGGAGTTGGTTTGCCACGCTCGACACCATGAAGGCAGGAGAGCTAATTGTACTGCCCTTGAGTCACGACATGGATCAGGAGATTCACAAGGTCAGTGTAACGAATTCACCCTACAAAGTTTAATTCATGTCCGCTGTGGAATCTTAAGGCGCCGTCACACGTGTCAATATCGTGTGCAATATCGCTGCTGCACGTGACGTTGCAGCGATATTGACGCGTGTGACAGGGCGCATCAACCAGCGGTTTAAATTGCTGGTTGATGGTCGCCAGGTTTTCGGACAGGACCGCTGCGTGTGACACCGGGAGACCTGCGATAAGCCAGCTCCCAGCGCCTCTCAGCAAGTAGTATCCCTAGTTACCCGCTGTGTATCTTGGATACCAGCTGGTTAGCGGAGAAGGCTGGTAACCAAGGTATACATCGGGTATCTAGGCAGCGCGCGCTGCCTAGATACTCGGTTTACCATGGATACCAGCCTGCTCCTGCTAACTCCCACTTTTCTCCAGACTCTTGATTTCCAATGATCTATTGTTGCTTACCCTCCTTGTGGAGTGTGTTAATGAACGCCATCTGGCATCTGCCAAGTCAGCAGTCTTCCCCATGATTTTGTAGCCTACTGAATCGGACTAAGGGACCATTTTAAACGCTTACTAAGCCTTTGCGGGTGTTTTGTGTTGATTATTAAAATTTTCTGAGATAATGACCTTTTGGGTTTTCAATGGCCCTAAGCCATGATCAACATTAACAGAAAAAAAAAACTTGAAATAGATCACTTTAATTACTCTATATTATATATACGTTTCACTTTATGTATTGAATTACTGCAAAAAATTATCTTTGATATTCTAATTTATTGAGATGCACCTATATGTAAGGTTATTTCGGCACAGGGTCATTTTTTTTTCTTAAACACATCCAATTGTGGAATTTAAAATTATTCAAAGATCTATTGATTAAAGTGAACTTAAAAATGTGGATGATATTCTCATATGTGCTGTGAAACTACTGAAGAGGACCGATGACTGTTTACAGAGGCAGAGCAACATAGACGCCGCACACGTCACCATCTATACTAGATCTCTTGGTGCTCACAGGCAGTTATGGTTCTCAGCACAAGACTGGTATACACCGGATGATGCACTGCGAAGAAATTATTTTTTTTAATTGCACGAAAGATCATTTTACCTGATGGTGTTTTCGTCAAATGGTCAACTGCCTGATTAGACTGCAAAATAATCAAGTAACAATCGTTTTTAGCAATGCTCATTCACGATTTTCCAGTATATCATGTCTCCTGCGATCCATATGGGTAACCCTTGTGTGCTGTGGGAGTAGATTTAAATTTTAGTTTTGTTCCATAGAACCAGTGTTTTTGTTTTTCTGGAAATAAAACTTCTCAAGTAAGGCTGGCTTCACACCACGGCAGAGTCCGGTCCGGGGCTCTCCGTTGTAAACCAGACAGCCCCGAACCGGATTTTGGCCCCATAGTATCCTATGGAGCCGGATGGCAGCTCTCTGCCATCCGGTTTCCATCTCTCTGGCAGAATCCAGGAGAAATCGTTTTTTTTCTCACTGTACACAAAAACTTTGCAATGTTTTTGTGTCCGCTGAGAAAACTCTCCCCAAATTGCCGTGTCCCGGATCCTCCCGTATCTGGTGCAATCCGGCGCTCCCTAACATGGGAGTCTATGGGGCCGGGTTGCACCGGTCCGGGAGGATCCGGAAACCGGACACCTGCGGCTGCACACTGCTGTTTCAGGACTGCGGCTAGCTCCCCACGAGCCGCAGTTCTGAGCAATCAGCGGCGGCAGCTGCGTCCGGCAGCACACCAGACCGGAGGGCATATCAGCCCTCCGGTTTTGTGTGCTTATCCGGTCCGGGGCTGTTAAAGTCATCCCTGACAGCCCGGATCGGACCTTACCGTGGTGTGAAGCCACCCTAAGATTTTTTTTTTTTTTTTTTCAATGACTTTATTGTAACATCAACTTTGTCACTATATTAGAAGACACGCAAAACGTGCAATGTCTGAGAGCCAGGCTGTAAGATGTTTCTCTTCTGTATTTCGTCTCGTAGGTAAACTGATGGACCCCAGTAGGAGTCAGCTAGACACAGGCTTTTCTCAGCAGGAGGCACCATGCTTCATTGTAGAAGACTCCCAGCCGGAAAGTTTGGGGACAGAAGTAGATTTGGACCATGCCCGCTTTGGTCTGCTTGCACAGCATCTTCCACAGCTGGAATCACAAGTAGAAAGCCCAGTCATGGTAGGGATTGTACTCCTACTTTTATACTTTTAAGTGATGTAATTATTATTAAATTGAGTGAATAATATAGAAATTATGAGAATGATGCTTCTAATAAAATGTGTGCCAAGTACTGTGGTTTTAATGGATCCTGGGCTGCAGAGGTGGATGTACCTACCTTACCTATGTGGCATTTATCCGTGTGCCATTGCTTTAGACTTGTGATGTTGGAGTCCCAATTCTAACACTCTATTTTAGCATCTTTTCCAGCACATTTAACCACTTCCGGCCCCATCACGTACTGTTATGTCATTATGGATAGGTTCCATGCACGAAGAGACTAATTAATCATTGCTTTTTTGGTCCACTTTTTTTTTTATTTTGTCTATATTGTGCATGTATTGTTTCTTTTTATTTACATTTGCTCCTTTTTTTTTTTTTTTTTTTTTTTTTTTAAATTCCTTCCCAACATCCGCTGTGTATGTGCGGCGCAGGAGTTAGTGCACTTCCAAAACTGCTGCACATGTCCGGCACAATAATTTTGCCTACTCAGAAACTGAGCTGGCATATTTATCGGAGGATGTCGGCTGAATATCCTAGCTGATACCCTGCTGTAACGTCTGCAATCTCTTCTAGCACCGATCACTGTAGCCTCACCTTTCAGATAGTTTTCATAGTGTTTTAAAGTAGATCTAAGTTCATTGAGTTCAATCTATAACCTAAAATGTACATCCAAAGGACGGCAAAAATCCCATGGGTCATATGCTAACCCTGACTCCTTATACAGCAATCCCTGCATTAACGCCCTGTAATATTATTCAAGTAGAGGCATACAGGCCCTACTTGTATTTTGTATAACATTTTAAACAGATACAAATAAAACAAAATTAATAACACACCCCTGTTCCCTTCTGGACATAGATCAGTTATTTAAACATTCATCAAGCGTGTTAGACACAAAATACATGCAAAAGGTACACGGCTAGTATGACTTCACAAAGGAAAGAGCAATAGGTGTCACTGGACTCATTGGAACAACATTAAACATTACGTACCTCACTATACCTACTTAAAAGGAAAGATGATGATGCTTCCTTTAGCACCTTAAATCTATTCAAACTATTGATTTTTCTATAAACCCCTACTCCAATTTAAGAAATTTGTTGTTTTTTTTTAATTACTACTTTCATCCCCACAACAGTTGGGTCAGTCCACTTAGAAGCATTAAGCTTTCTGGCCTGATGGAGTAATTCTCTCTTTTTCATCAACTTATCTTGTCTATGTAGCCCATGGTGTACACAAAGGGTTCTGAAATTATGTGCACTAGTGCAATAGATTATTCCAGAAGTGTCCCAACACACAATTCCAAAACATATGCATAGGATTCACATATAGGACACCCTAGCATCCTCCCTAAACCCAATTATGTGCAGAACTTAAGGGGTCCTATATACGGTCTGTAGCAAATACATTTGTGAAGGTCTGTGCAGCTCCACTAGTGGATGTTTACTGAACAGAGGAACGTATTGACTCTCACTTTTCCCCATCAGTGGACCCAAGCGCTGCCTCCAACTTGCCTTTTGTCTTCAAAGAGTGGCTTTTTTTTTAATTTCTTAAAGTAATCATGAACGAGGAACCTATAAAACATTAGAATTTACTCCTATAACTCCGTGTCTATATAATAAAGAGAATACTGTTTTGTGTATCTATATTTTTTACTTTACTATTTCTCCTTCGCATCATTGGGGGACACAGAACCTTGGGTGTATGCTTTTCTGCCACTAGGAGGCAACAGTAAGTATAGATAAAAACTTAAGTCCTACATCTACTAAACAGGAAAAAAAAAGCTTTTAAAAGAAAAGACAAGGAGGAGATGAAAATTGTACAGAGAGACTTAAAGGGGAAAATTAAGATTGCCCGTGAAGCATTCAGAATTAAATTGGAAAATAAATTGTCACACAACAACTCCAGAGAAGTGTGGGCTGGAATGAAGCTATTGACTGGGTTTAACGCAAGGTCAGATCAGGGGGGTGGGGGGCTGATCATGGTTAATGAGATGAATGAGTTTTTCAACAGATTCAACGATAAATGTGCAATGTCAACAGGGGAGAAGGCCGGGGAGCGACAAGCAATATCAACTGGGAGGAGGAAGTTGGAGACTTTCTTGATCTCAGAAAATGATGTGAGGGAACAGTTTAGTAAGCTGGTCATTGGTAAAGCAGCAGGACCTGATGGTATCTGTCCACGTGTCCTCAGAGTGTGTGCAAATCAGTTGTGCACTGTCTTCCAGCACCTGTTTAACTGGAGCTTACAATCACAGAGAGTACTAGTTCTATAGAAGACTTCTTGCCTGGTGCCGGTTCCCAAGACTACCTTCCCGAGCTCCCATAACGACTATAGACCGGTGGCCTTAATATCGCATGCGATGAAGTCCTTGGCGAGAATTGTACTTGCCTACTTGAGTCCGAGGGTGTCTGCTTTTATGGACCCCCTTCAGTTTGCGTATCGGCAGAGTCTAGGGGTGGACGATGCTGTAGCATATCTGCTACAAACAGTACATTCCTTTTTGGACAATGATGGAACCACTGTACGTGCCATGTTCTTCGATTTCTCCAGTGCATTCAACACCTTACAGCCACTATTATTACGTAAAAAGCTGGTTGAAATGGCAGTTGATGAGGGACTAGTGAATTGGATCATTGATTACCTGTCGGACAGGCCACAGTTCGTAAGGTTGGAGGCGGCCGTGTCGGATAGTGTTCGGAGCAGTGTTGGAGCCCGTCAGGGAACGGTGCTGTCGCCATTCCTTTTTACGTTATACACAGCTGATTTACAGTATAAATCAGACCTTTGTCACCTTCAGAAGTACTCTGATGACTCAGTGATAGTCGGAGGTATTGAGAGAGGCCGGGGGAGGAGGAATACAGAAGGGTGGTCTCGGACTTTGTTGACTGGTGCCAGGCTAACCATTTAGAACTCAACGTAAAGAAAACCAGGGAGTTGGTGTTGAGTTATGGAAGGTGCATGAAGGATTGCTTACCTATCACTATTGATGGTCAGGATGTGGAGATGGTGGAGAATTTCAAATATTTGGGGGTTCACCTGGACAGCAAGCTTGATTGGAGGTGCCATATGGAGAAGGTTTGCAAGAAAGGGATGAGTAGACTTTACTTCCTAAGGAAATTCATGTCGTTTAATGTGTGTAGCAAAATGCTTGAAATGTTCTACCAATCTATTGTGGCGAGTGCAATCTTTGCTGCAGTAATATGCTGGGGTAGTAGTGTGCGCACAGCTGACGCTAATAAGCTGAATAAACTTATCAAGAAGGCTAGTGCGGCGGTGGGTCTACAACTTAGGACTTTCGAGGAGGTATTAGAGGATAGAATTAATAAGAAATGCAAGGCTATAATGAGCAACAATACACACCCGCTCTCTGAACTGTTTGCGAAGCAGAAGAGCACATTCAGCAAGCGTCTAAGCCAACTAATGTGTAAAAAGGAAAGATACAGAAAATAGTTTGTTCCTACAGCTGTGGGGATGTTTAGCAAATGTATAAGTGTAAAGCGTCCCAAGACTATGTGAAGTTCTATGTGTATGGGGGGAATAGGTGAGGTACATGTACCAGTCTACCCACATCTGCTGTCCATATAGACTTATTTTGTAAAGTGTGAAATGTTCTTGATCTTTGTTCTGCTGCTGTAATACTGTAATTTCCTCCGGGATCAATAAAGTTTATCTTATCTTCCTGCAGTATACACCTATCCATAGGCGTAATTGGTCCGTTTTAGGGGCCTTTCACACTTGCGGTTTTTTTCCTGATTTGGAAGATCAGGAAAACACCTGATGCTTACAGGATTAATTTTTTTTGCCCATTCTCTTTAATGATTTCAGGAGAAAACATGAAGCAACAAGATTCTACCTGACCAAATTAAAGTGACTGTGCAAAATACTGTAAGAACAGGTTTTTTCCTGATCTTCCAAATCAGGAAAAAAACGCAAGTGTGTAAGGGCCCTTAGCTTAGTGTCGCAAGGAGGTACATGTGATGTGCCTCTTACATCACACTTACCCCCTTTTTTATGTTTTATTTTTTACTCTCACTTCAAACTGTCAACAATTTGGACATCAGGCAATGGCTCCCCGAGGACGCCGGTCTCCTAAATCACGGGGACATCCAAGGCAGTACGCACCCTCCCTTTCAAATGGTGACATACCCCTAAAAGACTCCGCTCTGGTTGTGCCATCCGCACCCATCCCACTGCACCCCTCCTGCACAACAGCGGGGATGCAAGGAGTGCCATTCAACCCTCTCACCTCCTCTATTCAAGGAGCAGGTGATTGAGGACGCCGCTGGTCCCAGCACACTGCCATCAGCCACAGATGGGACACTCAGCCCGTGACATGCAGCCATCTAACTGCGGCGGCTCCATGCCGGGATGCGCACCACTGGTAAGCTCAGGGCGCGCGTCCGCAGCATGGAGCTTAGACGCAGGATGGCTCCTAATAGCTCTGGCAAAACTCGGCTCCCAATGATGAGTGCGCACTCCCTGCCCGGCAGGGCTGGAGTCTGTGTCTGTCTGTGCCCAGTGTAATGCCATCTGCTGCTCTGTGCCCAGTGCTGCCTCCCCCACAGAGTACATTGCCCACCGCTGCCCCACAAAGGCCATGTTCCCAGCGCGCGCAGGCTCCCTGGTGTGCCTTGGAGCCTGCTTTACTCCAGGTTCCGGTCTGGGCCCTCACGACCGTGTCACCGCCCACCCGCGATTGGCAGCCAAAGTGGCCAATTGCGGAGAGCCACGGGTGCTGCGTCATTGAGCCGGCCCCCGATGATGCGGGCAGGGTGACGTGACGCGTGAACAATCACGGCCGCGGCACCGCCAACCCACGATCATTCGCAGCAAGCCCCAAGCCACCGCGTCATCGCACCCGTCCCTGATGGCTCAGCAGCACCATGTGACGCGTGCCCAATCACTGCCACGTCACGGATGGGTCATTCCATATCAAGTGATCCAAATATGAATATTTTTTTTCCCCTGACGTCTTTAGATTTAAAAAAAAAAAATTTCTATATGAAGTACAACTTTAGCTAATTACAAATAAAAAGTTTAGAATTATTTTTTTTCTTCATCAGTTTTTTTTTTTTACAGATGTTTAAAGTTTTAAAGTGCGAATTTTGGCCTGGTGTGGCTTTGCATTTTCTATCATATCTCGGGCTAGAAATAAGATAGAGAAACAGAATGAACACCATTCTGCTCAGAACTGTTCAGGCTTTTACCAGATTTGTGACAAGAATATCTTTGTTAATATTTTACCCATGCGAATGCAAATGCAAAATTTTAACACGCATTTCCGAAAAAACGTATAATTTAAAAATTCCCAAAAATGTACAAGTGCCTGCTTTGCTCTTAGCCACATCTGTACCAAAATTCAACTTGGGATCACGATTGGGATCATATTTTAAAATATTTAATTATAGCGTCAATGGATCATTCCACATCAAGTGATCTAAATATGAATTTTTTTTTTTACCTGACGTCTTTAGATTTATTTTATTTTTTTTCTACATGAAGTACAACTTTAGTTAATTACAAATTAAAAGTTTTGAATTTTTTTTCTTCATCAGTTACACACTCCAATTCACACTTTTTCCAAACTTTGAAAATCAAATAAAAATTCTAAACATTTTGCATTGCCTGACATGCTATTATCAAATAACAAAATCTCAAAAGAATTAAAAATATATAGGTATAAATCATTGGTTCACTTGACATGGAATGACCCCGATAGCAAACCACTCCCGCGGCAACGCCCCCTCTAATGGCGCAACGCAGCAGTGGCCAATCACATCGCTGCACATGCTGTAATACCACGCCCCCAAAACGGCGCGAATTTCAGAAACAATGGAGCCGTACAGGGGCCACTGCAGCAGCCCAGGTACAAAAACTCTGCTCCCAATGTCCTACCTAGCCTTCCCTCCCACCAAGGGGGGGATGCACAAAGCCCACACACTACCTCTCTACACAACCACTCCACAGTCCTTTTCTTCTGGTGCCTCTGAAGCCAAAGCATCTCTGCTCTGCACCTCAACAGACTGCATGACAAAGGGCACACAGGATGCGGGTAAGCTCCAATAGGAGACCCTCCTCCCTGCAGGCTCTCACCCCCCTGTCCAGTGTCAGCTTTTTTGCCTTCATAGCAAACCACTTAGTACACTGCAGTACCATTTTTGACCGTAATCTGGTACACTATGACAGAGCCCAAACCACCCAAAAAGAATAACAAAGATAACACAGGGTGCAAGACATCATGCACCGACTGCCAGACTGCGCTCCCACAGGGACACGCTTCGCAACTTTGCCTAAATTGCAGACCTCAATGCCCACTGAGCTTACCACTGACGCAGCACCCAGTACGTCTGACATCCCTCCGTGGGCACTGGCACTGACGCAATGGGTGAACTCACTAGCCCAAATGATGCAGTCGCTTCCTGGTTCCCATACAGCCAGTCAGAACAAACGTCACCGCTCCCACTCCAGCAGGGAACATCCCCAGTTCATGGCAACCAGAAGGCGAACCCAGACAAGTCTGTCCCAGGGACCCACCCCCACAACGTCACCCATAAGTGACACCTTTTGCTCCCCATTACCCCACTACCAGCCTGAGGGGGGCTACTCTCCGAGGGGGAACTCTCAGAGCCAGAATCGTCCCACGAAAGTGAGACCACAGGCACCCAGGCATTGGTTAACTGCCTCACCGAGGCCGTTAACAAAACACTATAGGTCAACGATGAAGCCATCACTGCCCCAGAGCTCACAGTGTCTTTTACAAAGGCAAAATGCTCTCGTCGAATCTTCTCTAATTACAACTATTTTAGGAACATTATTGGACTCTGGGACCATCCAGACAAGCGCTTCTCAGGTCGCAGACCTATCGAAGCCAAATACCCCTTTGCGTCAGACCATCATAAAGATTGGGCTGATTCGCCAGCATTCAACCCTCCAGTGTTGCACCTAGCTAACAGAACCCTTCTCACACTCCCCCGACAGCTCGTCCATCAAACAAGTGCCAATTAGATAATCTGGCGCGCTTAGTCTTTGAAGCCTCAGGAGCAACCCTCTCACCCTCGTTCGCTATAACGTGGGTCGCAAAAGCAGCGGTATCTTGGATACGTTCCCTACGTGCATTATTACAAGACCCCGACCCCTCGCAAGATGCAATCGACCTACTCGACCAACTCTCAATGGACGTGGAGTAAACCTTGCGTTCATAGACAAAGTCAACTGTTCCACATTGGCTGCGGCGAACGCCATCTCCATGCGCCCGAACTCTCTGGCTCAGAGGCTGGCATGCGGACTCCGCATCTAAGAGATCCATCATAAACCTTCCCTACCAAGGTGGTCGCCTATTCGGTGAAAAGCTTGACTAACTCATCTCCGAAGCCACGGGAGGATAAAGCAAATTTCTTCCCCAACAGAGATGCAAGCAGCCCTTTCGCTGCCCACAGCCACAATCACGATCTTGCATCCCCCCACAGGACATCGGAATGGCCCACTTCAACTGCCAGCACAAGCGCAGGGCGGCCTACCCGCGGAGACAGGAATGCCCCGCTGTCATTCAAGACCAATTCCACCTGGAAAAGCCGCCCTACGCAAACCCACTCTAAGGGCGCGAGACCCCAAAGATTTAATGTATGACTCCCTCCCCCACCCCCTCGACACAAACACAATAGGCAGATGTCTCCCAACACTTCTGCCACTCTCGGCTCGCTGTTGTGCACGACAATTGGGTCTGAGAACTTCTGTCGTCAGGTTACAAAATAGAATTGTCATCCCAGCCCCCAACTTGTTTTTTCCCCTAGTGCTCCCTCAAAACCCGTTTTTCCGGGCCATCAATTCACTACTCCAAAACCGGTGTCATAGCACCAGTACCAGAGAGGGAAAAGTTCAAAGGTTACTACTCAAACCACTTTGTCGCTCCAAAAAAAGATGGAACACTATGCCAGAGGTTCCAACTCCAGTCCTCAAGGCACACCAACAGTGCAGGTTTTCAGGATTTCCTTAGAAATTGGAATCATCCCCAGTGCAGGTGATTCAATTATCACCTGTGCAATACTAAGGAAATCCTGAAAACCTGCACTGTTGGTGTGCCTTGAGGACTGGAGTTGGGAACCTCTGCACTATGCGCTATCCTAGACCTCAAACTTCTCAACAAATTCGTAAGGGTCTGACAATTCAGGATGGAATCGCTACGCTTAGTAATTGCGTCAATGGAAAAAAGGGAGTTCTTGGCAACCATCGACATACAGGACATATACCTCCACAACCTCGCAACCGCACCCAGAGCCTTCACAAAAGTCATGGCGGCCGTCATGACCATTCTACACTCGCGGGCAGTGGTCGTCCTCTCCTAACTAGACTACCTACAAAGGACCATCCTTCCAAACATGCCTTGAGAGCGTCCAAATAACAACAAAAGTCCTCAGTGGCTGATAAATTCTGAGTGAGGTAATGCAGCAAATATGACAGGTGACGTAAAGCAGAGTCAGGCTAGGGAGGGGGAGAGGAGCTGGGAAGAATACTAAGATGAGAGGAATCGATTGTAAACTTTTTCTTTTAAATATTTACTTTATGACCAGTGGTCTGTGGAGACCTGAAGCCCCTCAGTGAGTTGTAGAAGGCAAATATATCTAAAAGAGACAGTTCACATGAGAAGTGTCAAAAGTTCATTGTCCTCTAACTTGAGTCTGTTGCAAGATGTGATCTCCCCAAATGCCCTTTCATTTTCTATAAAACACAACTGGACAGTGACATTTTTCCTTTCCAAATGCAAGGAGAATCTGATTCACAAAGGACTCTGGATTACAAATCCACTTCTGCATAGGGAGGGATGGGGGGGGGGGGGGGGTTCCTCTATGTGCAAGGAAACATAAAAACATTAAGGGAGGAATGTATGGAAATTGGCCTCTGCCAGATTGGATTGAAGGGGTCTGAGAAGCCTCAGTATCTGGAGAGAGAGAGAGAGAGCATCCTCTGGCATTAGACTTAACCCAGTGGATCTGTAAGTCTGAATAACCTCCTTGTACTGAATCAATCATTATAGCATCATGTGGCAGAGTTTCTTATTCTCATTGCTATTACTGTAAAGAATCCCTGCATATGACTATAATGTAATGAAAGGACATGGCACTCTGAATGGGTGGTGTACAAAAAGAAAGCTAACCTATAGCCATCAAATGGAGAAGAACTTTTCACACTTTAAGTTGAAATCCAAGAAAAGCATTCAATTTAGTCAGCATGGTTTACACCTTTCTTACCGACGTCTCTGGGTGCCATACCCACAATGACTTCTTACTATTGCTGGGCCCTGTTCTTCTTTGGAGCCTATATATGGCTTTATATTTACCTGTACTACCTGGTAATCTGGTATGTGGATTCTTTCTCCACTTGTAACTGTTTTGCACTAGATATTTTTTCATTATATCCTCAAGGATAGTTTTTTCTTTTTTTATAGCACTTAGATTTCTGGTATATTCAGGACATTTTTACCTTTTCTCTGCTGACATCTGTCTGAGCTCAATATCTCTAGTTTTCAGATAACTCATGTTGATTTTGAATAATACTGACCTATATTATGTTTTGATCATATGTTTTTCCTTTTTGGACTATAATTAAATGTATTTTTATGTTCTCTGTCCTGTATAATTTTTTTCTCTATTTAAAATGCATCTGAGGAACGTCTAAGACTAGACTGAAATGTTATGTTTTCACTGTGGCTTGCGTTCATGAACAGTTTCTTTGAATTCAACATGAAAAGTGACAAATTCTTCTCTATTTGTTGTGATGATATAATCTTCTTTCCTCAAGATGTAGAGCAGGAGTCTCAGACACAAGCCCCAGAGGCTGCAAGCAGCCCCAGAGGTGGCTTCAATCAACTCAGTCAGACCTCTTGACGATCGTGGCCCTGTCCAGGGGCCGTCGACGCCAGTGCTTTTTTTTTTTTTTTTTTTTTTTTTTCCAGTTGAATGTATTGCCAGTGCCATGCAGAGAAAAGCTCTTTGCACAGCTATACCAATGCCGGCCAATAGCCAATCGGAGGCCAGCAGCTCACGTTCTTCACATGCAAAACGTGTACATTACTACGAGAAGAAGACCAGGATTGGGACATTATTACAAGAAGGGGACCAGGATGGGGGCTCTAATGACGCAAATCGCGTCATTTCCGGCAGTGGGTGACGTCTGTTCACCCACACCACTCTGCGGGCTTCAAGCACCGCATTGCGCATGCGGCGTGGGTGTACTGACGTCACCCGCTGCCGGAAATGACGCGATTTGCGTCATTAGAGCCCCATTACAGCCTTTACAGCGCCGAAGAGAGGAGGGAGGCGCTGATTACAGTATTCATTGCAGATCACGCCTATTAAGGCGTGCTATTAGGACAAAGATGGCCCGCCTGAGTGACTAATGCATATAGCCACCGCTCATTATCATCCATAATGAGTAAGTAATATAACGTTTTTCTACAGTTTTACTGGGAGCTTTTCTGACCAAAAAAAGAGAATGGGATTATTGATAATCTGCTCCAGGGACATGTTTGGATAGCTTAATAGGCGTTTTGGGGGTGACAGGATCCCTTTAAAACATGCTGCAGGACCAGTAGAAGAGTCGGTGAACGTGAAACAGGCTGTCATCCAACACAGCTTTGCATCTCTCCCATTGCATGTTTTACCTTTTCTAATTGAATGTTTTTATGAACCTAGAGTGCCATGTATATTTTGGTGTACATTGCTAAACAAGAGCCATATATGAGGGAGGCGGAGTCAGTGAAATTGCGGAATTTGAGTCTGTGGTTTGGCTTACCAACTGCTCAGCCACAATCTCTTTTTGACCCATTTTATCTGAATAAAACAAGATGCCTAATAATTCTGCACACCTTCATAAAAGGTGTTGTATCCTTAGGCCACACTCTCCCTCATTACACAAATACACATCACCTGATCTTCATCCAATAAACATTCTAGTTAATACAGGTTAGAGTTGGAAAAATCTGTATAAAAATGATATGGTGAAAATATTAATTTGTCTAATAATTGTGCACACCATGCGTGTAATAGTGTGTGTAGGGGAAAATGGCTATTGATATAGTTCCAATGTGATTGCATTGCCCGTGCGCTTGCTCAGAGTCCTGTGAGGGATTTGCCCTACACCTTTATGCACTGGTGTGAGTTGCCGGATAATTCTATAACTGCATGTACAATAAGGATAGAATGACTGACTTTATTTATTCAGTATTTTCTCTCATTTATAGGATTTTGTGCCTGGTAAACCGCCCATTGGTGTTAAAGAACACATAGAAATCAGTGAGCCTTCAAAGGAAAATCATCTAGGTAATGTGATCAGAGCGTGACTGTGCGTCCATTTGAAGAGGATAGATTATATAAATGTATACCAATTTTGTTTCTGCTGACTGTGGCTGTATAGGAGCAGGTTTTATGTTGAACAGTCACAATTACATGTGCATTTTTTCCCTTTTTCCCTGATACCCTATTTATGTTATAGTTATGTCTGTGGGTGGGTGAATTGTCAGTGAACTTTTCTGTGGTTTTGCAGGCTGCTCACTATCTTATTTCTAGTTAGATCTTGTTTTACCGTAATTAATTTCAATTGTGATGCTAAAAATAGGATATCATTGAAAGAACTGAGAAGTTGTATGTGACATGCAAAATAATTTATGCATATGCATGTGTTAATGAGTCAATGAAGCCTATAGCCCATCTGCAGAGGTACCATTATGAATTGTGTCCTAATTGGAGACTAATAACGAATTTTTATAAGGATCTTCTGACAATGTTTTTGTTAACAAAAGATTACCTCCTCCATGGCTCCTTCCATGAAATCCAACTGTCCAATCCTTATCTTCCCTGACAACCATCCAAGGTGTAGAGTTGCCTTATATATACAAATACGCACTGTATGTAATATATTTTTTAATCTCCATTGGAGGGATATGCGCTCATAAATGATGCCGTGCACAATACACACATTTTCTCTTTCACCAATGGGATGTATGATACTTATTATTTTTATAAGAAGTAAATCAACTTTTGCAATTGTATACTTGCTTGGAATTTCGTCAGGAGCGCTATCTTCAAAAATCTTAACTATGGGATGTCATCAGAAAATCAGAAATACGTTTCTGGGAGTGTTTATCTCCCCCCCCCCCCCATAACACTTCTCCATTGTTCAAAGGCTGCGTCATATAGGTTAAAAGAAAACCGACTAGCTGACAAACTATCATACCAGGCATCTTCATAGTGATCTAGTGATGTCTTAAGATGAGAACTGACTTACATCATTTCCTGTCATTATGGTTCTGGGAGACGAGGAAGGCTGCGTGTATTTCATGCGGCACTCTGGACTGATTACAATACCCAATCCTGTAGTAAGTCTATAAAGCATATGTCAAAAATGTAGCTTCTTGGAGAAGTTAAGATCATCCAACACTCACACCTTGCAGCTCGTCCACCCCCTTTTTTCACTTCTGGTACTATAATAACTGGAGGAGTTCCCAGCATGATCAAGTAAGACACCATTTCAAGTAAATGCCTGTTTTGACATTCTCTGTGGACTTTTGTCCCCCCCCCCCCCCACCACCCAATTTCCCTGTACGACACTGCCTTCTTACAATTGCCAGCGATGAGAGGGGCGTAAATGCCCCTCAGAAAATAATCTCTAAATTCAGAAGCCTACAAAGGAGTAGAGGGGAAATGGCAAAAACAAAACAAACCCTTTTCATAAGTTCTTCAGATGCTTTATGATCGGGGTAGTAAGGTCATCTTTAACAAACAGAGCTTTAAACTGACAGATGAGGATGATTGATGAATTTTATTTTTGCCAGAAACGCTCTGAAGAAATGTTGTAGTTTAACATCTGAATTGGACATATAAGGCTGCATACCCCGGTTACTGTGCCAGTTTTTTTTTTGCTTTGTTAAAAAAAATCATACTAAGAAGAATTATTTCTATACAAAAGGCTATTACCCGGCAAATGTGTGTACCAAACACTAAGTTTTTAGTTCGGCTCCTCTTAGGCAAGTTCAGTAAATATAATAGAAAACATAGAGGGTTCATGCCCATCATACTGTGGGGGCTTCCCACTGAGGAAACACACACAGGTGAAACGCGTCCGGGGTTCCCTAGACCGGAGCATACCATCAACTAGGACATGGGTGAGTGTTATTAAAGGGGAAAAACCTATGGGACAGTCAGACACTGAGTGAGGGGACTGGTCTTGCAGCTGTCCATAGTATGCTGTGATATGACAACCCCACTGACTGGGAACTAAGGCAAAGCTTTCTGGATAGTGGATATTACTTTGGCACCTGCCACTGAGCAATGTGACTTGCACTAGTCTGATTGTAGTACACTGATCTGAAACAAGTCTGTGTGGATTATGTATGGGAGGTGCATCCTGCTGCCACAGTTGTCACATGAGTGGTTGGTTGGATATATAAGTCTCCCAACATTGCTTCTATGAGTCTGAGACCTGGCTCCCCAATATAACTGGTACTAAGCTCTGATTACAGCGGCATTATTGGACGTTGGTCACAGACTATTTGACAATGCACGTTATTATGTGAGTCAATGTGTGCTCGGCTGTAACTGTTACAAGACAGTAGTTCCTGCTGCTCAGATACCCCAGTATAAACAGTGTTGAGGTTGAACCTACAACTATAGTAATTTGGCAAATACAGCTCACTTGGGGGAGAAAGATGATAAAATTAACCCTCAAAGGGTCCCCTGTTAACCCATAGGGATACTTATCCAAAACCATCCATTTTTCTTTTCTTTTTTAAAAATCAGATAATTTTTATTGAAGCTTTTAAACATACATCTCAATACGCGTTACCATCAATTTCCCGTCCCACCCACAAACTCCCCCAAGCAACAATATCCAGTAACCAAGTTAACGGATCACATTACTCTAGTATCACAAATTAAGTGGAACAAGTAATATTAAAAATACTTTCATCTGTGGGTTTTCAGTTCAGAATATAAAAGATTAGCATATACAGAGGATACACTCCTACATCTAGTGGTATTCTGCACAACTTCACATTGCATATTAGTTATGCGGCCCATAAAATGAGAACAGCGGCACTCAGGAGATCTTTTTTACATACCGGCTTTATTGTGCTTTTTCGGGTTACATCTTAGGTGCTGGGCAGGGAGGTGCAGGGGGAGCAACGGTCCGTTTCACGGATTTTCGCTTCAACAGGCTAGTAATGCTGGTAAAAAATAAATCTTTTTTTGAGGTTTGTAAAGAGTCCTAATCTGTTCTTATATTGATTTTACTTGGATGTCTTTTGTATAGAAAGCATTTAAAGTTATGCCTTGTTATGAGATGAATGGTATGGACTCTTCTTTCTCATCTACATATACGATGGGCATGAACCCTCTTCTAAGAAGAATTATTGCAAAACTTTTTCTGCCTTTTAATATCATCCATAATCTACAAATCCATCGAGAAACACTGAAATAATTTTCAGGGGAAAATAAAACTAAAACTAAAAATGTTCTAGTACAATTTTCTTGCCATTTTCTAGTTGATTTTTAGAGCTAAACCTATGTCCCATAAACAACTTTCAATAATGAGCTCTTTGTTGTAAGCACAACAGTGATAATGCCTAGAACTGGACGTCCCTCAAAAATTTATTAAAAAAAAAAAACACAAAAAAAAAAAAAACAAGCATACAATTGGTCCAGGAGACAGTCAGAGGCCTATGAATATAATAAAGGAGCTGCAGGAATTTCTGGCAAACGCTGTTGTGATGGCAATCTCCTATATCAAGGTTTGGAACTCCAGACCTTGAGGCCACCAACAGTGCATTTTTTCAGGATTTCCTTAGTATGCCACAAGTGATAATGATCCCTTCACCACCTGGCGATTTTTCATTTTCTGTTTTTGTTTCTTCCTCCCTTTCTTCCAAGAGCCGTAACTTTTTTATTTTTCTGTCAATATAGACATATGGCAGCTTGTTTTTTGCAGGACGCGTTGTACTTTCAGATGCATTTATTTTACCATATAGTGTACGGGAAAATGGGAAAAAAAAATTCCAAGTGCAGTGAAATTGCAAAAAAGTGCAATTAACGTTTGTTTTTGGGGTTTTTTAGTCTCCATGAACACTATATGGTAAAACTAACATGACCGTGTGATGCCTAAGGTCAGTACGAGTGACTAATACTACAATAATGAAGATTAAAAAAAGCTCTGTATATTGGGTCAGTGTACAGGTAATACAGTGATTATCAGTGACCTTGTACACAGGAGCTCTGTATATAGTGACCGTGTACAGGTAGTACAGTGATCAACGGTGACATTATACATAGAGGCTCAGTATACAGTTTCAGTGTACAGGTGACATTTTACATAGGAGCTCTACACTGTGTGCAGAATTATTAGGCAAGTTTTATTGTAGAGGATTATTTTTATTGTTGATCAGCAACTATGTTCTCAATCAACCCAAAAGACTCAAATATCAAAGCTTAATATTTTTGGAAGTTGGGGTGTGTGTGTTTTTTTTTAATTTTTTTTATTATATCTATCTTAAGGACTCGTTACACGGCACAACATCTTTAATGACATCACTTAAAAGTCACATTTTCAGCGTAGTTCAAACGACATCGTAAGTGCGTCATTACGTGTAACAGCACTATACGACAACGAGAAATCTTTGGATCGGAGTTGACAGGTTTATCAACGTTCTCAAACTAAATGATCCAGGAACTTTCAAGCTGCTGTATCGTTGTGTGTGACACTGCGATAACTATGTCTTTACGACTTTGCCCATTCACAGCAATGAGCAGGTATTGGTCGCTGGGTTGTGTGAACGATACCTCCTCACAACATCGTTGGTGAGTCATCCACTATATCTAGACGTGTGACCTCTCACTAACAATGTCAAAACGATGTCTGAAACGACTGCGCGCCCACGAGATCGTTGTGGACATCGTCCCAATGTCGTACCGTGTAACGGTACCTCAAGGAGGATGTCTGTTTGTGCAGGTAACTATTACTGTGCAGAATTATTAGGCAACTTAATAAAAAGCCAAATATATTCCCATCTCACTTGTTTATTTTTACCAGGTAAACCAATATAACTGCACAAAATGTAAAAATAAACATTTCTGACATGCAAAAACAAAAACCCCAAAAAATGAGTGACCAATATAGCCACCTTTCTTTATGATGACACTCAACAGTCTTCCATCCATAGATTGTCAGTTGCATGATCTGTTGACGATCAACATTGCGTGCAGCAGCCACCACCGCCTCCCAGACACTGTTCCGAGAGGTGTACTATTTTCCTTCCCTGTAGATCTCACATTTTATGAGGGACTACAGGTTCTCTATGGGATACAGATCAAGTGAGCAAGGGGGCCATGTCATTATTTTTTCTTCTTTTAGGCCTTTACTGGCCAGCCATGCTGTGGAATAGTTGGATGTATGTGATGGAGCATTGTCCTGCATGAAAATCATGTTTTTCTTGAACGATACAGACTTCTTCCTGTACCACTGCTTGAAGAAGTTGTCTTCCAGTAACTGCCAGTATGTCTGGGAGTTGAGCTTCACTCCATCCTCAACTCAAAAAGGTCCCACAAGTTCATCTTTGATGATACCAGCCCATACCAGTACCCCACCTCGACCTTGCTGGCGCCTGAGTCGGAGTGGAGCTTTCTGCCCTTTACTGATCCAGCCTCTGGCCTGTCCATCTGGTCCATCAAGAGTCACTGTCATTTCATCAGTCCATAAAACCTTTGAAAAATCAGTCTCTTGACGTTTTATCTTATGTTTCTTGTTCAAAGGTGGTCGTTTTTCAGCCTTCCTTACCTTGGCCATGTCCCTGAGTATAGCACACCTTGTGCTTTTTGATACTCCAGTAACGTTGCAGCTCTGAAATATTGCAAAACTGGTGGCAAATGGCATCTTGGCAGCTTCACGCTTGATTTTCCTCAATTCATGGGCAGTTATTTTGCGCCTTTTTTGCTTAACACGCTGCTTGCGACCCTGTTGGCTATTTGCCATGAAACGCTTGATTGTTCGGTGATCACGCTTCAAAAGTTTGGCAAGTTCAAGACTGCTGCATCCCTCTGCAAGACATCTCACAATTTTGGACTTTTCAGAGCCCGTCAAATCTCTCTTCTGACCCATTTTGCCAAAGGAAAGGAAGTTGCCTAATAATTAAGCACACCTTGTATAGAGTGTTTGTCATTAGACCCGCCTCATTACAGAGATGCAAATCACCTGATTTATTTAATTAGTAGTTGGCTCTCAGGTCTATACAGCTTGGAGTAGGACAACATGTATAGAAAGTATTGTGATCAAAATACTCATTTGCCTAATAATTCTGCACATAGTATATACCAAACATATGTATATTTTTACTGGTATCTAAGTGGTGAAACAGAATTGCACTTTTTACGCAATGTTCTGCGACCTGTAGCTTCCTCATTTTTCGGGATCTTGGACTGTGTGACAGCTTATTTTTTGCATCTTCAGCTGACGTTTCTAATGATACCACATTTGGGTGGATGTACTATTTTGATCGCAAGTTATTGCATTTTATAGCAATGTTGCGGCGACCAAAAAAAACGTAATTTTGGCGTTTGGACCATTTTTTTCTGTTATGCAGTTTACGGCTCTCGTTAATTGATTTTATATTTTGATGGATTGGGTGTTTCTGAACGCGGCGATACCAAATGTGAGTTTTTTAAATTTTTTTTAATACCTTTATTTTAAGGCGAACCTGTCACCCCCCAACCCGGGCATCAAAAGCTCTAATAGCCACCTTCTGCAGCAATAAGGCTGCATTCTGAGAAGGTGCCTATAGGCTTTTGATGCCCTTTATAGTATGAAATATTAAGTTAGGTAAATGCTCACTCTTCTGAAGATCGAAGACCGGGAGGCGGGGTTTCACGCTCCTCCGGCCCGCCCCCTCTTGTCAATCATTGTGCGCGCCTGCTGCTGTCTCCCCTCAGTGTGGAAAATGAACGCGCGTCTCCATTCACTTCCTGGACACCGGGCGCACAGCGCATGCGCGGCTCCATACAGGAGAATGGAGACGCGCGTTCATTTTCCACACTGAGGGGAGACAGCAGCAGGCGCGCACAATGATTGACGAGGGGGCGGGCCGGAGGAGCGTGAAACCCCGCCTCCCGGTCTTCGATCTTCAGAAGAGTGAGCATTTACCTAACTTAATATTTCATACTATAAAGGGCATCAAAAGCCTATAGGCACCTTCTCAGAATGCAGCCTTAGTGCTGCAGAAGGTGGCTATTAGAGCTTTTGATGCCCGGGGGGGGTGACAGGTTCGCTTTAAATGAGTGAAAAGGAGGGTGATTTGAACTTTTGCTTTTTCCATGTTTTTAAAAACTTTATTTTTCACTTGATTATGTATTTTACACAGCCCCATAGGGCACCACACTGCTGTAACATCCGAACGCTTGTGACATGTCCTGATGAGCTGCAGCCCATCGGATCTGTCACAAATGCGCACTGTGACTGGTTGTCAGCTCTTGCCAACCATTCATGGGATGCAATCAATGGTAGCCCGGGGTCCTGCTGAGATCCCGGAAGCTATCGTGTGAGCACCGGAGAACTCGCAATATTATCGTCCGGCTGAGATATCGGGTGTTTTGATGTAAGCGTCGCATCGGAGCTCACCTCAAACACTGGGACCCAACCCTTGACGTTGTATTAAGTCAAGTGTTGGGAAGGGGTTATAGTCACCTGCACTGGTGATCATTCCAACTCCTGTGCAATGCTAAGAAAATCCTGAAAAAATGACCTGTTGGCGGCCCTTGAGGGCTGGAGTTCCCCACCCCTATCCTATATTTTTTAAATGTTTAGCCTATGGGATAAAGTGGTAAGACACAAGCATTTCTTTTTAAGAAAACCATTGAAGCCCAGCTATGTTTTGCTTAAATCTTTCAAAAGCGTGTAGGATAGCTTGTTATGGTTGGATGAGACCAAGGCTGAATTTTATGGCTATAATTCCAAAAGGTATATTTTGCACAAATCTAGCATTGCTCCTCTCCAAAAGAACATATTACCCCACAGTGAAGCATGGTAGTGGCAGTATTATGGCTTTAGTCAAGGTTGAGAAATTTATGAACAACTCCAAACATCAGTCCATTTTGCAACAAAACCTTTAGGGCTCTGCTCAAAAGCTAAAGATGAAGAGGAATTTTGCTTTTCAATGAACTGGTCCATAAGCATACCTCTGAATGAACAAGATTGGATTCACCAGAAGAAAATTAGTTTTGGAATGGCCCAAACCGGAATCCAATTAAAAATTCTGTGGCGACCTGAAGAAGGGAGGTACGCAGGTCATGCCCTCTAAATCAGACAGTGCTGGAGCGCTACTGCAAGGAAGAGTGGGAGTGGACACAATTCTAGATGTCATGCTGATAGACACCTACCCAGAAAAATTGAATGCGGTCATAAATTCAAAGGGTACATCAGGAAAGTATTAGGTCAGTAGTGAGCATATTTATGCAGCCACATTATTTTAGTTCTTTGAAATATTTCTGGTGGAAAAAGAAAAGTAACATATTTTTCCAAGAATTTGTATAGATTATAGCTGACCGTAAAAGGGGGAAACTATTCTGAAATGATTCTTCTTGGCATGTTTGTGTTTTTTTTTTTTTTTTTTTTTTTTAAACGACAGAAACCTGGCATTTTAACAGGGGTGTGTAGCTGTATGTCCATTGTATCTGTGGGCCCGGAATTGCAATACCACAAACTCCTGCAATTTACTTACTATACTGTCTCCTCTCTGCTCACTCGCTAGTCTTATATGATGATGTGTCTATAACCGTGACACATAAGGTGAGTGCAAGTGGTCACATTGGTGGCTTCACTTGTGACAAAATCTCACTACTGTCACCATACTATCTGATGTCACTGAGTACACTGAGTCCGTGCTGTCATTTTGACTATAGTGATGATACAATTAGGGGTGCAGTTTTATATGCGTTTTTTTTTTTTTTTTTTTTTTTTTTTTTTATATAAACAGGGAGTGGATAGGATAGAACAAAAGAAGAATCAGACATTCTTCCTTCATGATCAACTCCTGGGTTTGGCTCCATACAATTAAGCCAGACGTTTCACATGTGTGTTCACATGCCATTTTTGCATTGGATATAGTGTGTATTTGTTCATGTTATGTTCTTAGATGAGTTACATCTTTGTACCTTTTTGTAATGATGCAGTCACATAAGTGTATGGCTTCACAGGCTTTGCTGCGAGCGTGAGCTGAGTGTTATCTACTTGTATGCTGCAATTTTTTTTTCCTCCATTCGATTAGGGCTGAGGAAAAACTTGAGCTGCAGCATTGCTCTATGCCCAATTTTAGACAATGTGAGATTCTCTCGAATTGCCCTCTTGCAAGTCATACGCTAGTGTGACCCTGCCCTAAGGTGGAGACTGTAATTTATCTACTTTTTCTGTTAATGTCCATGAGTAATCTGTTCTAATAAATATGAATTGTTTTTTATATATAGCGCCTATGGAAAACTTGCATGCACCAAGAAGTGATTGTGTCCTTAGCCAAATAATTGAGCGCATTCCTCGCCCAACGAACAGAATCAGGTACCTGTTTTACTAATGTGAAATATATGTTCTTATTTTGTCCAGAGAAATCTAAATGGTACATGTTCTGCAGCAACACAGATGTTCAAAGCCATTTAATCAAAGAAATTGGCTGTAAAAAGTCTGATAGTAGTAGGAGTACAGTTGCCGCCTTCTATATTGTAACGCAGGGGGTCCCCAACTCCAGGCCTCGAGGGCGGCCAACAGTGCATGTTTTCAGAATCTCCTTAGTATTGCACAGGGGTTGTAATCATTACCTGTGCATTTGATCACATTAATACCTGTGCAATACTAAGGAAATCCTGCACTGTTGGTGGCCCTCGAGGCCAGGAGTTGGGGACCCCTGTTCTGACCCCTGTTCTAATATATATATATATATATATATATATATATAAATTTTTTTTTTTTTTTAAATACAAAATTACTTTTTAACACTTTTTTTAAGTTGAATAGGACACACAATGTAATAGCTGCTGCAGAGTAGAATAAAATGTTTGCTTTTTTTTCCTCTGAGTTATTAAAGTCTAAAGGTACCGTCACATGCCGCAATCTCGCCTGGAAATCTGAAAGGCGATGTGTCGCCCCGGTTCAATCGCCGTGAAATTGCCTTACGGTTGTGGCATGTGATTGGGTGATTTTGCGGCGATAAATCGCCCATCGGCCATCGCCTGATTCCTGAACAGTGCTCAGTAATCAGGCGCAATCGTTAAGGCGATATTTTCGAGTTTTTGTGTGTGACAGAGCGATAGTGATGGAAAGACCGTTGTCTCTGATTTCCCATAGGCATGCCTCAGCGTGCTGTAGTCCGCGCCCCATCTGACATGACTGGTGTGGGCTACTGTGTTCCCATTGGCTGTCAGTTGACACCGCGCCATATTTGAAGAGCTGTCCGTTCAGCACCACACACATTTTCTTCTACACAACCGTCCGCGTCATGAATTAGCCAGCCTTCCAGAGCAGGCTGACCAATCGTAACGCTGTTGCGTTGTCCAATGAACGTGTATGGGGTGCGGTGTAAACCACTGTGACACGCCTATCTTTTCGCCGCGCTGAACATGTACACCCACATTGCCTTTGAGATTGCGGCATGTGAAGCGGTGATGGAATTGGGCAACATTGGTTCCGCCGTAGCTGAGGCGATTTCCAGAGCGACACATCGCCTTAGCTTCAGGGCGAAATTGCGGCGTGTGGTGCCGCCATCGGCGATCTGAGGTGACCACGAAAATTGTGAGCACGCACATTAGATTGCCGCACATCGCCAGCCGAGATTGCGGCGTGGGGCGGTACCTTTAGTATTTGGCACCAGATGAGTTACTTTTTAAGTTACTAGAGACTTTTCACCGAGGGTGTGTTTGTCTTCTCAACTGTATGACCAATTAAAAGCAAGCACTATCACAGGAGAAAGAAAGACACGTACTCGCTAAACCTCAGAATAGACATCTCCTGTATGAGACGTAAAATGACAGATAAGGGTGCTTTTACATCTGCGTTTGTTTGAGATTCTGACATCTCAGGTCACTGATACGGTACGTGTGGCAAGTTAAAAGTTTAAAACTGCAGCTAGCAGCGTTTTTTGTCCGTTGCCACAAGTGCTGGATTGGCCGGATCACGGCAAAACTGCAATTGCTGCACATGTACGCAAGACGCGATCCTGCCGCAAGTGTGCTGACTTCTGGCAGATCAGGCAAACTAAAAGTTCAACTTCGCCTGATCCGTTGGAATCTGCAACAAACGCAGATGTGGAACTAGCCTTATATAACCTACAGCAATAAGTACATCAATAGGAGTTAATAGAAATAACACACAGCCAATAACTTGAAAAACTCTATTCCAAAATGTATTTTAAAAATATAAATATTTCTTGGATATCCATATAAAAACAAGGTCAAAGAGAAAAAAAATTCCTGCTGATTCAAAATATGCCAGTGGTAACACAAGTTTGTATATAAGGGTAAGTGCACATTACCCGGCGGTTCGGTCGGCGGCTGCTGGCGGGACCCGCCAGGAAGCTCCGGCGCCGTGCACCGGCTTCTTGGCGGGTATGAGCTGCGGGAGCCGGGCGGTATCCGGCGGCTGCCCAGCGGGTTCTCGGCGGCGATTCTGCAGCGGCTGGAAGCAGCACATGATTCTGCTTGCAGCCGCTGCAGAACCGGCCGGTTTTTAGAACTTGGTCATTCTTTGCTAACCCGCTGGGAAACCTGCGGGTTAGCAACGGATGACGCTGGGTAACCGCCGGTATGTGCACAGGCTTGGGCGGGTTACATTAGTTTCAATGTTAATCCAAACGCCGGTTTGGATTAACATAAATTTAAATAAAACTAATGTATGCAAAATGGCGGTTTACACAGGTAAACCGCCGAAAACCCGCCCAGTGTGCACATACCCTAAGGGTGCTTTCAGTGTTTGTTTGTTTTTTTAACTTCGCGGCAGATTTACCACATCGATGCGATAAGTCTGCTGGATCTGCCGTGAAGTTAAAAAATCAAACCGGTGATGTGAAAGCAGCCTAATATATGCGCACGCATGCACACACACACACACACATGCACTCACATACTTAGTGGGAAATATAAGTATTTAATACACTGTCGATTTTGCAAGTTTTCCCATTTCCAAAGAATGGAATTGTTAGCGTAGGTACTCTTCAACTGTAACACACAGAATCTAATACAAATAATCCAGAAAATCACATTGTATAATTCTTGCATAATTAATTTGCACTTTTATTACATGTACCGTATATACTCGTGTATAAGTCGACCCGTGTATAAGCCGACCCCCCCCTACTTTGCCCCCAAAAACTGGGAAAACTTATTGACTCGCGTATAAGCCGAGGGTGGACTCCAGCACAGGTATACAACCCCCAGCAGTGAGGTATACAGCCCCCAGCAGTGTGGTATACAGGCCCTCCCAGTGGTATATAGGCCCCAGTAGTATCGTATACAGCAGGCCTCCAGTGGTATACAGCAGGCCCCCAGTGGTATACAGCAGGCCCCCAGTGGTATACAGCAGGCCCCCGGGGGTATATACAGCAGGCCCCCGGGGGTATATACAGCAGGCCCCGCGGGGTTTATACAGCAGGCCCCCAGGGGGTTTATACAGCAGGCCCCCAGGGGGTTTATACAGCAGGCCCCCAGGGGGTTTATACAGCAGGCCCCCAGGGGGTTTATACAGCAGGCCCCCGGGGGTTTATACAGCAGGCCTCCGGGGGTACATACAGCAGGCCCCCAGGGGGTACCCAGCAGCCCCCAGGGGGTACCCAGCAGCCCCCAAATGCTGGCACTCACCCCCCCTTGTAAGGGCCCCCCCCCCGCTGCTTCTCTTACCATCCCAGTCTTCTGCTCAGCGCTGCTCCTCGGTGCTCCGTTCTTCATGCTCCGTCCTCGCTGCATCCGAGATCCCGGATGTAGCAGGACGGGAGCAGCGAGGACGGAGCACCAAGGAGCAGCGCTGAGCAGAAGACCGGGATGGTAATATAAGCAGCGGGGGGGGGCCCTTACAAGGGGGGAGAGTGCCAGCATTTGGGGGCCAGATATGCACTGCTTCCCCCTGCCGCTGATTGACATGGGGAAGCAGTGCATATATAATGAGCGGCCCTACGTGACAGGGCCGCTCATACAGCAGCCTCCCCCCGCCTCCTCCAGCCTCCACAGCCCCCACCACGCAGCCTACCGTATAGGCCCGTGTATAAGCCGAGGGGGAGACTTTTCAGCCCAAATTTTGGAAAAACTCGGCTTATACACGAGTATATACGGTAATAACAATTTGATGCAATAGAAAAACCAAACTGAATATTTGGTACAGCAACTTTTTGTCTACAATTAGAGGTCAGACTTTTCCAGTAGTTCTTGACCACGTTTGAACACAGTGCAGCAGGGATTTTGGCCCACTCCTCCATTCAGATCCTCTCCAGACCTTTCAGGTTTGGAGATAGTCACTTGTGAATATTGAGTTTCATCCCTGCAAAGATTTTCTATATGGGTGGGAGCACACTGGCGTTTAAAAAAATCAGTCCGTTCCTCATCCAGGAGAGTCGGACGGGTGACATTCATTTTTTTGGCCTGTGTGGCATGCAACTGCTGTTCGAGGGTGCGTTATTTTTTTTTTTTCTCAAATAACATCCGAGTGGTGTCCCTGTGACATCCATGCGCTGTCCATGTGCAATGTGGTTTTTTCTCAGCAGCTATTAATGTGCAATCATTTACAGAAACATTTTACAGGGTTCTGAGCTACTGAATGAGAATATATCAGTTAAAAAAAAAAGGATGGCAGTAGGATGGTCCGGGTGCTGTCCGTGATTTTGTCGGACCCATTGACTTGCATTGGTGAGTCTAGCACGAGAATCGCCTACTGTTGCAGCATGTTGCATCTTTTTTTCATCCAGATTCTGGATGAGAAAAAAGTGGATGACACACGTTAATTCAGTAACGTTGGTCCGATTGCAATGCGAGATTTTCTCACATTGTACTCGTCTGATTTTCACGCCTGTGTGTTCCTACCCTTAGGTTCAGGCCTGGAGACTGGCTAGGACCATTCTAGGACCTGGAAATAATTCTTAATGAGCTATTCCTTAGTTGCCCTGGCTGTGTTGTTTGTGTCTTTGTCATGCCGGAAGACCCAGCCATAACCCATCTTCAATGCCTATACTGAGCGAAGTTGGTTATTGGCTAGACTATAGTGATACATCCCCCCCATCCATGCTCCTTTTCAATACAGTGCAGTTGGCTTGTCCCCTTTGTAGAAAAGCACACCCCAAAGTATGATGATTCTGTCCCTATGCTTCACGGTTGGAATGCTGTTCTTTGGGTTGTGCTCTTACTTTTTCTTCCTCCAAACACGCTGAGTTTAGTTGATACCAAAAAGTTATAGTTTTCATTTTATCTGACCATGTGACCTTCTCCCTTGCATCCTCTGATCATACAGATAGTAGTTGGTGAATTTCAAATTGGCCTGGACATGTGCTGGCGTGAACAGGGGAACCTTGAGTGTCCTGCAGGATTTTAATCCATGACGTCCTAGTGTGAGATCTTGCATGGAGCCCCAGACCAAGGAAGATTGACAATCATCTTGTGTTTCTTCCGTTTTCTAATAATTGCACCAATAGTTGTTGCCTTCTCACCAAGCTGCTTGCATATTGTCCTGTAGCACATTCCAACCTTGTACAGGTCTACAATTTTGTCCCTGGAGTCCTTAAACAGCTCTTTGGTTTTCAACCTCGTGGAAAGGTTGGAGTGTGACTGAGTGTGTGGGCAATTAATGCAGGAAATGAGTGCAGAGTAGGAGGGCTTCTTAAAGAACAACGAACAGGTCTGTGAGAGCCAGAATTCTTGCTGGTCGGTAGGTGATCAAATACTTTTTCTCATGCCCTAAAATCTCATGCCCTAAAATGCAATTTCATTATCGAAAAATCATACAATGTGCATTGATTACTAATACTATTTTGAATTAGATTCTGTTTCTCAGTTGAAGTGTAGCTATGATAAAAAAACAAAAAAACACTACAGACCCCCTCCATATTTTGTAGGTGTGAAAACTTGTAAAATTTGGTAGTGTATCAAATATTTATTTTCTCCCCACATAAATATAATTAATAAAACAATACATTTCTCCACACATTAATATTCTCCACACATTAATATATATTCCTTTATTCCTTTATACAGCGCTATTAATTCCACAGCGCTTTACCATACCTCCCAACCGTCCCGGATCCAGCAGGAGCTTCTGCCCCGCTGTCCCAGCCGGGAGGTTACATTTCCCGCACTGCAGTGAGCTGCTGGCCACGCCCCCTAGACATTTTAGCTCTGTGTGTCATGGATCATCAGTGCTCTGCCCTGAATGTCCAGTTCAAGTCTTTTATTTTTTTAATTTTTTTTATTGAATAAAGTTTTGTGCCGCTCATACACATGCAGGGATTGCTGACTGCCCTGCGCGGCTCTGTGACCTCGGCAGTCCCCTCCGCACACTGCTCCCACTCACCCCAGCTGTTTCTGAGGATTCCTCCATTGTTCTGCACTGAGACTGCAGTGAGTGCCCAGTATCAGTGAGGGGAGAGGGACGTCATTCTGTAGCAGGAGGTAGGCGGGCCAAGTCTGTGCGGGAGGTGGAGGGAGAAACACAAGGCAGTCTGCCCTGAGGAGAGGGGAGAGGAGTGCAGCCACAGGAGCCCCCTCCCTCCTGTAATCTCACTTACTGCTCTGCTGTTGGGAGCAGGAGGAGGGGGAGAGAAGGAGAAGGAGGCCTCCTGCGTGATGATTCCAATTTCAGGCCTCCCCCACTGCTGTACTGCCACTGAAGAAGAGAGTGAGTATACAGTGCCTACAAGTAGTCTTCAACCCCCCTGCAGATTTAGCTGGTTGACACATGCGGAATTAACTTGGCATTGTGACATTTGGACTGTAGATCAGCCTGGAAGTGGGAAATGCACTGCAGCCAAAAATATATATTTTTTTTTTTAAAGCGTTAAAAGTTAATTCAGAGGGTCATTTATTATTCAACCCCTCAAACCACCAGCATTCTGTTTGGTCCCCCTAAAGTATTAAGAAGTAGTTTAGGCACAAAGAACAATGAGCTTCACATGTGTGGATTAATTATCTCTTTTGCCAGCCTTTTCTGACTATTTAAGACCCTCCCCAAACTTGTGAACAGCACTCATACATGGTCAACATGGGAAAGACAAAGGAGCATTCCAAGGCCATCAGAGACAAGATCGTGGAGGGTCACAAGGCTGGCAAGGGGTACAAAACACTTTCCAAGGAGTTGGCCCTACCTGTCTCCACTGTTGGGAGCATCATCCGGAAGTGGAAGGCTTATGGAACTACTGTTGGCCTTCCACGGCCTGGACAGCCTTTGAAAGTTTCCTCCCGTGCCGACGCTAGGCTTGTCCAAAGAGTCAAGGCTAACCCAAGGACAACAAGGAAGGAGCTCTGGGAAGATCTCATGGCAGTGGGGACATTGGTTTCAGTCAATACCATAAGTAATGTACTCCACCGCAATGGTCTCCGTTCCAGACGAGCCCATAAGGTACCTTTACTTTCAAAGCGTCATGTCAAGGCTCGTCTAGAGGACTCTGAGACAGACTGGTTCAAGGTTCTATGGTCTGATGAGACCAAGATCGAGATCTTTGGTGCCAACCACACCCGTGACGTTTGGAGACTGAATGGCACTGCATACGACCCCAAGAATACCATCCCTACAGTCAAGCATGGTGGTGGCAGCATCATGCTGTGGGGATGTTTCTCAGCCAAGGGGCCTGGTCATCTGGTCCGCATCCATGAAAAGATGGATAACACGGCCTACCTGGAGATTTTGGCCAAGAACCTCTGCTCCTCCATCAAGGATCTTAAGTTGGGTCGTAATGTCATCTTCCAACAAGACAACGACCCAAAGCACACAGCCAAGAAAACCAAGGCCTCTGGTTCAAGAGGGAAAAAGAGGTGTTGGAGTGGCCTAGTCAGTCTCCTGACCTCAACCCAATTGAAAACATGTGGATGGAGCTCAAGATTAAAGTCCACATGAGACGCCCAAAGAACCTAGATAACTTGGAGAAGATCTGCATGGAGGAGTGGGCCAAGATAACTCCAGAGACCTGTGCTGGCCTGATCAGGTCTTATAAAAGACGATTATTAGCTGTAATTGCAAACAAGGGTTATTCCACAAAATATTAAACCTAGGGGTTGAATAATAATTGACCCACACTTTTATGTTTAAAATTTATTAAAATTCAACTGAGCAACATAACTTTTTGGTTTGTAAGATTTATGCTTCTGTTAATAAATCCTACTCTCGTTTGCAGTTTGAAGGCTCTAACTTATTTGCATCTTATCAAACACCTAAATCAGCAGGGGGTTGAAGACTACTTGTAGGCACTGTATATGTGTTCATGCATGTATGACAGTATGTGTGATGCTGTGAGAGTGATGCATATGCTGTTTGTGAGTGATATGTGTGTTGTGTGAGTGATGCGTGTGTGTAAGGAATGTGTGTGCTGTGTTAGTGTGATGCTTGTGAGTGATGCATGTGTGTGAGTGATGCATGAGTTAGTGATGTGTGTGATGTGTGACAGTGATACGTGTGTGTGTGTGAGTGATGCATGTGGTGTGTGAAAGTGATGCATGTGTGGTGATGCGGGTGATGTGTGAGTGATGTGCGGAGTGTGAGAGTCATGCGTGTGTGTGAGTAATGCGAATTCGTGTACTGTGTGTGTGATGGCGTGTGATGTGACTGCAAGTGACATCTTCATTATCTGCATTTAGAGAGTTAACACTGTTATCTGTGGTTTTACATAGGACTGCAGATGACATATACTACCTCATCTGTACTCAGATATCACTTTGCTATCTGTGGTTTTACATAGGACTGCGGGTGACATCAACTATATTACCTGTATACAGACATATCACTTATATCTGGTGTTACATAGGACTGCAGGTGACATCTACTGTATTTTTCGGACTATAAGATGCTTTTTTCCCCCTAAACTTTGGGTGAAAGAGGGGGTGCGTCTTGTAGTCTGAATATACGGACCTGTGTGACTGTGGGGTGCCACAGCTCTGGATCCGCTGGAGGAGGCTGCCATAGGCTGCAGAGGCAGTGGGAGGTCACTCATTAGTGTAATGTATGTTGCACTGCATTCTCAGCGCCGAGGTGGGCGGAGGAGCGGCGCATATTATAAGTATTCACCCCCCTACATCAATGTATGTGGCCCCCCATGCTGCCGCACACCAGAAAATAACCAATGTAACTGTCGAGCTCTGGGTACTCGGGTATCAGTCTCAGTGGCTGTTCGGGATGTCACGGTGGCAGCGCCTGATCCCGTGGCCTGGGTGACACTTCAAAAAGGGAATATTTACAGGGGATTAGAGTTTGTCATGTGACTGCACCTGTAGTACCTGGTGATGGGTCACCAGCGCCGCCACAGTCTTCCGGAGGTAGATGGTAATGCGGCTGAGATGGCAAAGCTCCCTACAGGTAGAGCTGTTCCTCTGGGGCAGCATTCCTGAAAACAAGCAGGATGATGGAGAAAACCACACACAGGCAAAGTCACTTTCTCCCGGGTACTTTACTGTCAACCAGTAGCAGCGTCATACAAAGTTCACAGTTCAGCATCAAATGTTAAATAACAGGTAGCTCTACGGGTGGCTGCAAGTGGATCTCAGGTAGTATGGTGGAACCTGTGATGTACAGTACATTAGGTGACGAACCCATGTCCTTTCTTCCCCGCCTTGGATGGGCCTATACCCAATGGCTCCATGTAGGTAGTATTGGGGGTCCTCTCCCTCATGGTGAGGAAGCATGCAGACCGCTCTGCCTGGCAGGGTGCTGTGGTGATATACGGACCACAGCAACCGAATGCCGACTGCAAAGATAAATTTTGGCCGGATCCTCGGGCTCTGCGTTCTCGTGATGGACTGGAGAATTCCCTGGAGTATGGTTGCTCCACGCTGGGGTTCTCCCTTTCTCTCTAGGGCCCAGACTCCGCTCGTCGGGCGCCCTCTTTCAGGATCTCCTCAAGACCCTGTCTCCTTTCCTCCGGATCAGCATGAAACCGTCCGGGTAACCCTTCCGCCTCGTTCCACACTCTTTCCAACTTTCCTTCTTCTCCGACTGTTTCAACCCTCTCTCTCTCTCTCACTAACTAGAGAGAGACTACTCTTTCTCCTAACTAGCCAATTCTGCTGAAGGCTTCCTTTTTCCCCCTAGAGGTGAATATATCCCCTCCCGGGTAACCTCCCACCGCTCAGCTAATGTGGGAGTGCAGGAATGGGGACCACCCACCAACCTAGCATCCACTTGCAGCTGGGGAGTTACACCTCTTTTACGTGTGCAATACCCCTCTGTGACACCTGACTACGTGGGGCACCACATAACCTCTCCAGCGCTCCCCTCAGTCTCTCCCTGCTTGCAGCACTTTGAATACTGAGTCCTCCTGCATCCCCGGCATCTGATCACGTTACCTGCACAGTGATGTCATCGCTGCGCGCTCCGATCATATGAGGACTCAGGGAGTGATGCAGAGCTAAGTTACATTGGTTATTATTTTCTGGTGTGCAGCAGCTTGGGGGCCACATACAGTGATGGTGGCCATAACCAGAATGGGGGCCATATCTAACCTTGAGGGGGCTATATCCAGTATGTGGTGTCCATATATAACATGGAAGGGGGCTATATCCAGGATAAGAGGATAATGTATATATTACCTGCAAGGGGCCCAGGATGGGGACATTACCCCCATAAGTGTTAGCAACAAACCCCATCCCCATAACAGTGCATTATAACCACATTTTATGCTTAATTTATTTTCCTTATTTTCCTCCTCTAAAACCCGGGTGCGTCTTATAGTCCGAAAAATACAGTAGTACATTATCTGTTCTCAGAGTTACGTTATGGTGTTACATTTTAATTTGGTGGGGTTGGTTGGCTGCAAAACATTTGTCTTGGGGCTTGGGCCCCGAATCTTTTCTGACCCTAGCAATGTCCCTGTCACCATGACTACTGGACGCTCCATCTCTTGTCAGCATTTCCTGCTTTCCATTTATTCGCATGCGCCACCTTGTGTTCACTCTCCGTCATCCAGGTAGTGATGCACACCCCTGTGACATCAGCACCCTGCAGTGATTGGCTGTGTTGCACCCCTGTGACATGCACCCTGCAGTGATTGGCTGTGAGCACCCCTGTGACATCAGCACCCTGCAGTGATTGGCTGTGAGCACCCCTGTGACGTCAGCACCCTGCAGTGATTGGCTGTGTGCACCCCTGTGACGTCAGCACCCTGCAGTGATTGGCTGTGTGCACCCCTGTGAGGCTGTCTGTCGAGATGGAGGAGGAATGGAGGGAGGATGGAGGCACGCTGTCAGGAGAGGAATATTTGTGTGCAAATTCGATTCTGTGGTGATAATCTTATACAAAAACAAAACCACCTGGCAGCCCCAGCCTTGACCTTCCGGTGTGTCAGCCACAGCAATTTGTATGGGCGCTTTCCAGCATACACACATGGCTGCATGAGACAATGGCATCTCTTCATGCCTTGAGAAATCAGAACACGCCCCTATCACATGATGGAAATGACCTCCTACCTGGAAGGAGCCAATACTGTTCGTCTGTATCCAGCCTCACCATCATGTGACTGCTCCCTATCCCTTTCCCTCCTTCTTGGATTTTGCCATGGTCACGTGACCATCATCTAGCGAGCTACTAACTGGAAGGCCCCGCCTATTCCTTTTCCCAACCAATCGGAACAGTCAAAAAATGTTGGAGCGAAGTTTGAAAATGAGGGTTCTTTGGTGCCTCAGGTGCCCGGTATATCTGCTCTGCTGAGTGCACTGCTTCACTTCACTATGGGAGTCAATGCTGGACCCAGAGGATGTCAGGTTTCAGGAGACAAAGGTGAGGGCAGTGTGGGCCCCATACCAGACTATGTGCCCGGCACCAAAAATGGCTGCATGTATGGTACAATGTGAGGAATGTGGTGCCCTGCCCGTTATAGATAATGTGATAATGTGATCATCGTAATTTTTCTGCATCTCCCAGTGTGGAGCTTGTAACATGTCCTGTAGTGGTCATGGCAGCCTGCCATCAGGGGGTGCTATACACAGTACTGTGGACTCAAAGTAGGTGTCCATTTTGGTGGCGTCGGATTCAGGGAAATTGAGGATATGTAGTCAGAGGTTTGGCTACTGACTGCACATCCCCGACTCTGCAAGGCAGGCACTAGTCTCAGCCGTCCTGCTGCGTTGTATGATGGGGCAGCCCATAGTCTGTGCTGTCAGTACTAAACTGCACCAAAATGCATCAAATTAATTGGAAAAGGCAGAAAAATGCAGCAAAAATGCAATAATCAGAAGATTAATATTAATAAGTGCATCTGTTGAATGTTCGTCACTTGTAAATGGGTGTGGATAGGGGCGTGTCTAAAATTTGCGTGGCGCGCCACATCTTTTGTCCCTCTTTCTGTTCTTCAAAAGTTGGGAGGTATGCTTTTACATACATAAACAACCCTATCCCCATTGGGGCTAATAGTCTAGATTCACTATCAGTGTGACTTTGAAGTGCTGTAGGAAACCTGGGAACCCATAGGAAATCCACGCAAATACTTGGAGACCATACAAATTAAGTGTGTGTGTGTGTGTGAGGTAAGTGTGGCGGCTTGCATTGATGTTGCTGGGCAGCAGAGCTTGTCAATGCCGCGGCCAGAATTCATAACACATCGGGGATTGTGGCTACCCCTTGGACTGGACCGCCGACATGTTGAAGGTTAGAAAACTGTCTGAGAGTGTGTGTGAGGAAAGTTTGTGTGAGAGGTAAGTGTGTGTGTGTGAGACAAGTGTGGGGTAAGTGTGTGTGTGGGAGGTGTAAGTGTGTGTGAGGAGAAATTCAGTTCACATATAATAAAATATATGTCATATAATACAGAAGCATAGAAAGATATCTTTACCTATCTACACAATGGACATTCCCACAAAAACGATCTAGGAGTTGATTGATGCTTTAACCCCTTAAACCCCAGGCGATTGTGTTTTCATTTTTCCTTCGCCTTCTTCCAAGAGCCATACATTTTTATTTTCACTTCCATATAGATGTATGAGGGCTTGTTTTTTTTCAGGACGAGGTGTACTTTTGAATGACATCGTTTATTTTACCATACATTGTACAGGAAAATGGGAAAAGAAATTCTAAGTGGCATGAAATTGCAAAAAAAGTGCAATTACACAATGGCTTTTGAGGTTTTAATTCACCATGTTCACTATGTGGTTAAACTGACGTATCGGTATGATGGCTCAGGTCAGTATGAGTTCGTAGATACTAAACATATATACTTTTACTGTTATCCAAGTGGTGAAAAAAAAATTCTGAAGTTTTTTTTAAAAAAAAAAATGCGTTTTTGCGCCATTTTCCAAAACCAGTAGCCAGGGTGGATTTGATTTAAATCTAACTGATTTAAATCACTAGTCAGTAAGGCTTGATTTAAATCAGTGATTTAAATCAAAGTTTCTACCTAAACTAGTTCTTGCTACTTTAACATGCAAGTAGAGGAAGATTTTTAGAATCACTTTTTATATTACTTTTTTCTCCCCAGTTTAGTGGGTTAATCATTCATATTTGGACACCACTGTTCTGTTGTACTTAGGAAGGAGAAAAATAATCCTGACCTTAATAACAATTTAAATAGATTTATTCAACTGAAACAATAACAATATTACAGCATAAGTTATTTGCTTAAACAAACATCCATGTTTGTTAACTAATTTGGCTAAACAAAATATATATATATTTTAAGAAACTTAGACTGTCAGCCCAGCCGACACATGAAAAACTTAAATACTACTGTCCCTGCTGTCCTCTGTAGCTCACTTGTCGTCATCTTCATCATCATCTTCTTCTTTGTTCCTATTCATAATCTGGAAAAGAAAAACAAGCTTTCCTGCTTTATTGGGTCCCAACCGATTCCTCAATTTAGAATGAATGAGTCCAAAGGAAGAGAATATTCTTTCAACGCCTGCAGAAGAAGCTACTGCTGTTAAAAGTGAAATCATTACTTGAACAGTCTCTAAATCCAAGCGCTTAAGTGACTTCCACCAGTTTACTGGTGTGACCTTCCTTAAAATATCTTCAGCAAACATATATTTCTTGAATGGTTCCCCCTTAGCTCTGAAGTTTATTATAGTTGGCATTAAAGATGGATGATTGCTGGATACCCATGTCATAGCTAACTCCTCTTCCTCAGCACTTAGGTTTTGACCCTGATATTGGATATTGACAATATTTGCCAAAAAATGAGCTGGAGTCAGTGCTTGTCCCATTCGTTTGTTTACTGCTTGTAATTTAATTCTGTCCATGTGTAGCTCTGTTTTTAAGTGTTCACTCAGTTCCTTCCAAATTTCAACAGCATCCGCAATAAAACAGCTATTTTTCTATATTTTGTTTAAAGCTTGAGAGATGGGTTTCAGGAAGCTCAGCATATGTTCAACATTTCTCTTAAGCCCATTGTTGAGGATTTTGGCCGTGACAGTGCCATCTATTTTATCTCGATTTTCTTCACAAAGTGTTATCAGAATAGGCCAGTTTTTGATATACTACTCAAAACAGTCCACCACAGAGTTCCATCTGACATCTTGTGGGAGCGTTAGCTTGGTTCCACCCATCCTTTTCAGAGCTGCTGCAGCAAAATGATTATTACGGAAGTATTTAGCAATTTCAACAACATTAGCCTTTATTTCTGGAACACTTAAGTCTTTGGCTAAGTGGTGCAGCAAATGAGCACTGCAACCATATGTTATTAGCAGCTTTGTATTCCCTCCCTGCTCTTCTAAATCTCTTCTCATCTTGGATACGTTTGCAGCATTGTCAGTGACCAAACTGCGTACTAGACATTTGAATTTTTGTTCACATGTCATTATAGCTTTTACTGCCACTTCTTGTAAGTATTCTGCTGTGTGTGCATTTCCTGACGTATCAGTTGTTTGTGCAAGGAAGACTTTACCTTCGATTGTTATACAAGCACATACAATAGGATCATTGTGGACATTACTCCACCCATCAATACTTAGGTTAACAATTTTACCCTCCAGAGCTGTTGCACATTGCTCCATTTCTCTGTCATACACTTGATCCAGCAGTTTCCCTGCAGCATCAGCTCTGCTGGGTGGACTGTATCCTGGTCTCAGTGACTGAACCATATTAATGAAATGTGGGTTCTCAGTCAGACGGAAAGAAGAGTTCGTTGCATAAATAAACTGGGCAATTTTTTCATCAATCAACTCTTTTTCTAATCTGCTAGTTCTTATCACAAACCTATCTATGGTGGTTCCAGGAGGTAAAGGTTTTTTCTTCCTTTTGGGTGATGGCGATATGTGGCTCTGGGTGTCTGATGATGATGCTGCTGCTAATGAAGCACTATCCTGGATGGATAACTCTGAAACTGTAGAACAGGATGATGGTGATCTTGGAGGTGGATAGTTTCCAGAATCCATGAATTCCCCTAAACAAAAAAGTCAATGCTGTTATTTTATTGTTTATTATACAATTTCTGCTTATTGTACACAACACATCACTGCCCCAAAAGGAATATTTGTTTTTCTTCATAACTGTACCAAATGACAGTAACATGCAGTAATAATAAGAAATATAATTTTTCTCACATATGACAGTTCAGTCTTTAGAAATAGGATTCAATAAAAATGTTTACCAACCTGAAGATCCTGCCTGTTCAGAAGTTTCTTTGGTCATCTTCATCACCGCACATCTCATGATGTTGCCTCATTCGCGCCACCAGGCCTTGCATCTCTTTGTTGCATCGTTTGCATTTTGCACGCATGCCTGCCTTACCGATAGGCAAAGGAGCTTCATTAAAATATTCCCAAACTGGGTCTCTTTTACGGCCTGCTGCCATTATAAGGAAAGAATGTAATAAACCTCAGATCGTACACACAAACAGATCCAGACTTGTCTGTCTGTGGCTATGCTGCAGAATTGTGCTCAAAGTTTCACTTTCATTTTCTTGTCTGCTTGCCCTTCCTCCTCCTCACACTTAGATTCACATTCTTCTTGTGTTGTGCAGATCTATTCCACTCCAAACAATCAGAAACATATTGTCTAACTTCTTGGACTTGGCACTAGGTTTGTAGAACAATAGGATTAAGGTCTTTTTCTCAACTCTGTTCATGTTGTAACATTTTTGCCGTGAAGAAGGGGCTGGGACCTCTGCGGAGTCAAATTCAGTTTTGAGAACTGCGTAAGTAAAGCGAGCGTCTGTGATAATATAGGAGAAAAACTGCCCACTAATCCTACAGAAACCTCTGGAAGAGCATGGCATTGTGAATGTTACACATATACAACCTTTATTCTACTGAGTTAAACAACTCAGCTTTATCTCATGATGGAAGAACCTTTGGATGGTAAAATATTTTCCTCAAAAAGCAGTTTATTGAAAAAAATCCGATTTAAACCAAAAAAATCCGATTTTTGATTTTTTTTTAAAAAAAAACATTGATTTTTATCCACCCTGCCAGTAGCATTCTCGTTTTTCAGGATCTGGGGCTGTGTCATGGCTTATTTTTTGCAGCTTAAGCTGAAGTTTCTAATGATACCATTTTTGGGTAGATAGGGTGTTTTGATTGCCCGTTATTGCATTTTGTTACAATGTTGCAGGGAGCAAAAATGTAATTTTGGCGTTTGTACTTTTTTTTTTTTTTTCTGTTACGCTGTGTACAGATCAGAATAATTGATATTATATTTTGATAGGGCATTTCTGAATGCAGAAATGCCAAATGTGTATTTTTTTTTTTTAATAGGTTTTTTTTTCAGTGGGGGAAAAGGGATGTGATTAACTTATGTTTTTTTCATATTTTTAAAAACTATATTTTTTCTTTATTTTACACTACCACGCTAGGGGGACTGAGTGTTGCACAGTCTGATTGCTTCCGCTATGCAGACACATGCTGAAGCATCTCTCTACATTGCAGAAATCATCACTTCATGTGGATCCTGGCGCTCTCCAACCATCCACTGGAAGTGATAGCAGACAGCATCTTTGGTCATCACAGGGTCCCGGCTATCAAGTTAACAGATGCAGGCCCCATGATCGCATCATGGCGGGGAATGGCATGATCTCTGCCATGGAGTTTTGGATTGTACTGTCAGTGATGGACAGAGCAATCCAAAGAGTTAAAGGGAACCTGTCACCTGGATCTAAGCCCCTACACTATCACTACCTGTCCCTGCACCTTCCTAGCTGCTCCCTATCGATCCCTCTCTGAGCTAAATCCGCCCTATAAAACTGCAGGAAAATAACTTATAACTTACAGAAGTCCCTGAGGCTGGGGACTGAGAAGGCGGTGCCAGGCTCCATTCTGCCCCTCCTCCATGTAGCAGCACACGCCCCACTGGGCGGTGTTGTTCTTTCTTCATCGCCGCCTCCTCCATTTGGAATCTCCCACCTGCTTTACACCTATCATGTTGTGGTGATGCGACCTCGATGTGTCCCCTGACTGAGACACAGCATATGGGAGATTGTATCTTCTGCTCGGTAGCAGCACACACAGGGTGAGCTGCTACTGGAGCTAAGTGCTGATTGAAAGCACTGACCCCCAGGTGTGCGGGTGAATAGGAGATGATATGTGCTGCCCTGGGCTGTGGGGAGGGGTGGAGTGTGTCAGGACAGCAGCAGGAGCTGCTGGGATTGTATGAGGTTCTACTCGGCTGTGCCCCGGTGTAACAGGCCAGACTAACCCCCCCGACCAGAATATACTCGGGGTTAAAGTGGCCTAGGCCAGATTATACCCCTCCGTATACCACAGCAGCTGTAGATCAGGGCTCCAAGCAACACATGGGGGCCCGAGGCAGCACAAAGTGGCCCCAGGCAGCAGAAAGTGGCCCTACGCAACATACAGGGGCCCCAGGCAGTGCTAGGGCCCCAGGCAGTGCTAGGGGCCCCAGGCAGTGCACAGGGCCCCAGGCAGCACAAAGTGGCCCCAAGCAGCACACAGGGGCCCCAGGCAGTACTAGGGGCCACAAGCTACACACAGGATCCCAGGCTACACACAGGGGCCCCATGCAGCATACAAGGACCCCAGGCAGTGCACGGGACCCCAGGGAGTGCACGGGGCCCCAGGGAGTGCACTGGGCCCCAGGCAGTGCACGGGGTGCCAGGCAGCACAAAGTGGCCCCAGGCAGCACAAAGTGGCCCCAGGCAACATACAGGGGCCCCAGGCTACACACAGGGTCCCAGGCTACATACAGGGGCCCCATGCAGCATACAAGGGCCCCAGGCAGTATAAAGGGGTCCCAGGCAGCGCATGGGGGCCAGAGGCAGCACACAGGGGCCCCAGGCAGCACAAAGTGGCCCCAGGTGGCCCACTGCCTGGGGCCCCTGTACATTGCCTGTGGTCACTTTGTGCTGCCTGGGGCCCCTGGTACTGCCTGGGGCCCCTGTATGTTGCCTGGGGCCACTTTGTGCTGCCTGGGGCCACTTTGTGCTGCCTGGGGCCTGTGCACTGCCTGGGGCCCCGTGCACTCCCTGGGGCCCCGTGCACTGCCTGGGGTCCTTGTATGCTGCATGGGGCCCCTGTGTGTAGCCTGGGATCCTGTGTGTAGCTTGTGGCCCCTAGTACTGCCTGGGGCCACTTTGTGCTGCCTGGGGCCTGTGCACTGCCTGGGGCCCCGTGCACTGCCTGGGGCCCCGTGCACTCCCTGGGGCCCCGTGCACTGCCTGGGGTCCTTGTATGCTGCATGGGGCCCCTGTGTGTAGCCTGGGATCCTGTGTGTAGCTTGTGGCCCCTAGTACTGCCTGGGGCCCCTGTGTGCTGCTTGGGGCCACTTTGTGCTGCCTGGGGCCCTGTGCACTGCCTGGGGCCCCTAGCACTGCCTGGGGCCCTAGCACTGCCTGGGGCCCCTGTATGTTGCGTAGGGCCACTTTCTGCTGCCTGGGGCCACTTTGTGCTGCCTCGGGCCCCCATGTGTTGCTTGGAGCCCTGATCTACAGCTGCTGTGGTATACGGAGGGGTATAATCTGGCCTAGGCCACTTTAACCCCGAGTATATTCTGGTCGGGGGTTTAGTCTGGCCTGTTACACCGGGGAGCAGCCGAGTAGAACCTCATACAATCCCAGCAGCTCCTGCTGCTGTCCTGACACACTCCACCCCCTCCCCACAGCCCAGGGCAGCTCATATCATCTCCTATTCACCCGCACACCTGGGGTTCAGTGATTTCAATCAGCACTTAGCTCCAGTAGCAGCTCACCCTGTGTGTGCTGCTACCGAGCAGAAGATACAATCTCACATATGCTGTGTCCCGGTCAGGGGACACATCGAGGTCGCATCACCACAACATGATAGGTGTAAAGCACAGATTCCAAATGGAGGAGGCGGCGATGAAGAAAGAATAACGCCGCCCAGTGGGGTGTGTGCTGCTACATGGAGGAGGGGCTGAATGGAGCCTGGCGCCGCCTTCTCAGTCCCCAGCCTCAGGGACTTCTGTAAGTTATAAGTTATTTTCCTGCAGTTTTATAGGGCGGATTTAGCTCAGAGAGGGATCGATAGGGAGCAGCTAGGAAGGTGCAGGGACAGGTAGTGATAGTGTAGGGGCTTAGATCCAGGTGACAGGTTCCCTTTAACTGCACCAATTCAATTGCTGATTCATTCAGTGCTCTTAGCCTCACATGTTAGATGATCAGATCAGCTGAGATGTGTGGGGGATGATGTGAGCTCAGCGTGTGAGCTCGCATCAGAGGGAGGCAACACGGCCAAGGACATGCATATATGTAATTGGTCATGAAGGGGTTATAGGATATATCTGTGATAACTAAAAAAAAAAAAAAAAATATTGTGCCAAAGCACTAACAGGCAGGTAACTGGCATTCACCTGCCTGTTGTGCACGGCACCGTTCACCACCGACTGGAGTGCTCTGTGACCACTCTGGTTGGGAATTTTGGTGTTTCCGGTAATGTCACAACTATTGTGGAGAGGAGTCCCTCCCCTCGGTAGACGGACGCATACCCAACATCACGGTTATTGGGGGAGCAGGCTGTCAATCAGGCAGCCGGGGAGTCTGCTATGATTCAGTGCGATAGGTTTAATGTATAATAATGTTTTTATGTGGAAATCTAATAAAATTTTAATGTTTTACGGTAAATACTTTTTGGCAAGGAGTTTTACACGTTATTGGCTTTGGATATCTCAGTGCAGAGTGATTACAAGTTGCTGTGGGCACAGCAGACCTGAGTATCATTACTGTCCTCTTTTTGAACTTTTGTTTGTAATGTGACACATCTAAACTCGGGTGTTCTGCCCTTTCTTCCCCACACACGGACTGCTCCAGGCTGTAATAATCTGGAGATACAAACTATATCACAATATATGGAATGCAATGTAACACAAAATTGCAAAGGTTTTCATGTCAATAAAGTATCTATGCGATTGGTAAAATAGTATTCAAATTTGAACAACATCTTTAATATGTAGAGGGATACTTGTTATTATAAAGGTACAGTTTTATCTGGGAATAGGTTACTTCAGAGATGAGGCCCTTCTTAATTCTACATCTAATACCTGTTGTTATCATAATTATACTGTTCTATATTTTCCAATAATAGATGTTACATTCCCTTTTCTGTAGCGACTTTAACTGTGAAGAACGTAATGAAGCAGAAGGTGCGGGTGACTGCAGCACACAGTCACTACAAGCTGAAGGTAACACTCGTTCTGCGACGCTACCAGTGGGCATTTTGTCTTATAGCCTGTTTTGTTGCACTCCCCTTTTGACTTAGGCTAGTGTTAGATACATTTTTATTTATGCATTTATTTGTGGATCAAAACTAAATTACAGAACATGGTAAATGAAATACAGATTATAACTTGCTGTGAAAAATGTCCTCACACTTTTATTTATGGCACGTCTCAACCATGAGAAGGTGTAGTACTATCAAAGAGCAGCTCTGGCAGAGAGACACTTCCCAGTCCAATGGAAGTCTATATTGGTAAAGTAGGGGGAAATCTTGGTATGCCTCTGTCAGAACCTACATTAAATGGCACATGCAAACATTCACTAGGGTGTACAAATAATATTTGGATCTTTTTGTTTGTGGTTGAGGGAGGATTGGTGGATTTATTGATATTGACCTACTGATGTAATGTAATGTGCTGAAATTTAGAAAACCAGCATGGATCTTTGGTATTACACTTGTAAAGAAAGGAACCAAGCCTCTAGCCCCTTCCCATGTCTACATATCAGTCTGTTATCAGCATGGACCTGTCAAGGTAACTCATGATTCCCGAACTACAAAGAGAATGAATCGAGCATCACAGTTAGGAAAAAGGAATTAAGAAAAAATAATCTAATCAGATCTCTGCTTCTTCCCATCTGGCACTGATTGATTGACGGATCTTCCCTTGCGTGTAAAAAGGGAGAGCTCTGTCAGTCTCGCTGTGCAGCGCAGGAAAAGCCGATGAGGATTCTTCCATATAACTGTTCTCCTTATTTCTAGCTCCTTTTGTAAAATGTCTGCAGGGATGAAGTCTGTCTGATTTGTAGGAAGCATTAATCACTTCTCAGATTCCTTTTTAAGGGCAAATTGTGGTTGTATTGAAATGGAGATTGGATTCACTTTGAATAGGTGACACAGGGTACATACCTATAGAGACATGTATTTTTAAAAGCAGGGTATCGCCATGGCTCACACACTATCCATTTCTTGTCAGATTCAGGAACGTCACAACTGGCATTTGGAGTACTGGAACTATCCCAGAGCCAGGATTTTGAAGGCCAAAGCACAAGGGAGGAGGATGGAATGGTATTACAGGACATGACAAACTCTGAACCTCAGACACCTGAATGTAACCAAGCAGGTATAATGACTTCTCTTTATTTGTGTAATGCCTGCCCGTGAGTGGAGTTTCTTTTAAAATCCAGCTTCTGTCTTTCTCCATCCACTGTTGACAGACCACTCACTGTTTTATATGAGGGATTGTACTTTTTAAATGTATTAAAATTTGAGGTTTGGCGATATTAGGTCTAGTACATAATGGTGACAAATACACTACCGTTCAAACCTTTGGGGTCATCCAGACAATTTTTTGTTTTCCATGAAAACTCATACTTTTATTTATTAAATGAGTTGCAAAATGACTAGAAAATATAGTCCAGACATTGACAAGGTTAGAATTAATGATTTTTATTTGAAATAATAATTTTCCCTTCAAACGTTGCTTTCGTCAAAGAATGCTCCCTGTGCAGCAATTGCATTGCAGACCTTTGACATTCTAGCTGTTAATTTGCTGAGGTAATCTTGAGAAATTTTACCCCATGCTTCCTGAAGACCCTCCCACATGTTGGATTGCTTTAATGGGCATTTTTTCCATGCCATACGGTCAAGTTGCTCCCACAACAGCTCAATGGGTTGAGATCTGGTAACTGCTCTGTCCACTCCATTACAGATAGAATACCAGCTGCCTGCTTCTTCCCTAAATAGGTCATGCATAATTTGGAGGTGTGCTTTGGGTCATTGTCCTGTTGTAGGATGAAATTGGCTCCAATCAGGCGCTGTCCACAGGGTATGGCATGATGTTGCGAAATGGAGTGATAGCATTCCTTATTCAAAATTACTTTTACCTTGTACAAATCTCCCACTTTACCATCACCAGAGCAACCCCAGACCATCACATTACCTCCACCATGCTTGACAGATGGTGTCAGGCACTCTTCCAGCATCTTTTCAGTTCTGCGTCTCACAAATGTTCTTCTGTGTGATGCAAACACTTCAAACTTTGATTCGTCTGTCCATAAAACTTTTTTCCAATCTTCCTCTCTCCAATGTCTGTGTTCTTTTGCCCATATTAATATCTTCCTTTTATTAGCCAGTCTCAGATATGGCTTTTTGTTTGCCACTCTGCCCTGAAGGCCAGCATCCCGGAGTCGCCTCTTAACTGTAGATGTTGACCCTGGCATTTTGCAGGTACAATTTAAGGAAGCTGCCAGTTGAGGAGCTGTCAGGCGTTGATTTCTCAAACTAGAGACTCTAATGTACATGTCTTGTTGCTTAGTTGTGCCCGGGGCCACCCACTTCTCTTGCTAATCTGGTTAGAGCCTGTTTGCGCTCTCCTCTGAAGGGAGTAGTGCACATTGTTGTAGAAAATCTTCAGTTTCTTGGCAATTTCTCGCATGGAGTAGCCTGCTTTTCTAAGAACAAGAATAGACTGTCACGTTTCACATGAAAGTTCTTTTTATCTCCATTTTAAGAGTTTCATAGAACAACCAAATGTAATGCTCCAGTTTCTCAACTAGCTCAAAGGAAGGTCAATGTTGTAGCTTCTCTAATCAGCCAAACAGTTTTCAGCTGTGCTAACATACTTGTACAAGGGTTTTCTAAACATCCATTAGCCTTTTTAACAGTGTTAGCAAGCACAATGTACCATTAAAACACTGGAGTGGTGGTTGTTGAAAATGGACCTCTGTACACCTATGTAGATATTGCTTTAAAAACCAGACGCTTGCAGCTAGAATAGACATTTACCACATTAACAATGTATAGAGTGCTTTTCTTTAAAAAAAAAAGGACATTTCTAAATGACCCCAAACTTTTGAACGGTAGTGTATGTATAAATTATTTTTCATATTTTCAGCACAAAACAAAGTGGTGAAAAGATGGACCTAAACTTGGTTGGGAATCACACATACAAGTAGCTTTCAAATTATTTACTTTTTTTAGTCTTTAAATGGTCCATGTGTTTTACTATACTGTGCATAAACTGATGGTATATAAGCAGACATGAAATATGTTTCTTAGTGAACCACCCACTATACCAGGGGTCTCAAACTCCATTGGGTATATGGGTCGCAAGTAGAAGAAAAAACAAATCGAATTTCATGGGTAGCATTCTTTACAGGACAAAATGACAATACTTTTTTGTAGACCCTTTGACATTTTTTTAACATATTTAGTGTGCTTTTGTATTCTTTCTTTTTGTATATGGACACTCATCATATGGATTATGGTACAAATTTATAACTTGGGTCACTATAAATGAGGCGATTACATACATGCATATTGTTTTGTTTAGTTTCTACATTCTTCACGTTTTATTTTGGTTCCCATCTTGTAATGTAGCCCATCCTGGTCCCCTTAGTTTAGTAATGTCCCCATTCTGGCCATGTCTTGTAGTAATGTCCCCCATACTGGTCCTCTTGTTGTAGTAATGTCCCCCATCCTTGTCCCCCTCCTATAGTAATAGCCCTATCCTAGTCCCATCCTCATCCTCTTCTAGTAATAATGTCCCATCCTGTCCTTCTTGTGTAATGTTTACATTTGTCCCTCTTCTTGTATGATATCCATTTTGTCCTTATTGTAGTAATGTCCCATCTTGATCCCCTGTAGTAATGTCTTCCATCCTTGTCATCTTCTTGCAGTAATGTCCCCCATCCTCGTCCCCTTCTTATTGCAGTAATGTTCCCATCCTGGTCCCCCTTCTTTCTTGCAGTAATGTCCCCATCCTGGTCCCCTTCTTTCTTGCAGTAATGTCCCCATCCTGGTCCCCTTCTTTCTTGCAGTATGTCCCATCTGGGCCCCCTTCTTGCAGAGTATGTCCCTATCCTGATCCCCTTCTTGCAGAGTAATGTCCCTATCCTGATCCCCCTTCTTCCTTACAGTAATGTCCCCATCCTGGTCCCCCTTCATTCTTGCAGTAATATCCCCATTCTGGTCCACCTTCTTTCTTGCAGTAATGTCCACTATTCTTCTCACCTGTCCTTTTGTTCCCTCACTGTCCTTTTTTTGTTCAGAGCGAGCGCATGTCAATGAAGTCATATATTGCCACGCTGACTTCAGCTGCTGCGCCTCTTGTATTAATGGGTCAGGGAGGTGGTGTCTGCACTGCGATACCTTTCAATTAAATGTGCTCCTAAGGATTCACATTCAACTGAAGTAAAGTGCTGACATTGGCAAACCCCTGGACCAGGCCGTAATCATCAAGGGGTCTACGGTCCCTGCAGGCAACATGAAGCATCCTCAGGGTCCTCATGAGGCCTGTGGAAAGTGTTTGAGACCCCTGCACTAAACAATCCTCGCATGTACTCATTATTTACTGAAAAGTGAATTCTTTTTTAAAGTTTTCCTGATGTTTGTATGAAAGTCTTAGAAATGTATTTCTCTAGTTCATTAAAACCTATAAAAAATGTATTTAGAGTACATCGTAACACTGATTTTTTTCTTTTTTTTTTTCTTTCTTTTCTTCTTTCTCTTTCAGCATTCAATGAGATTACTGCTCAGACTAAAGAGAGTGCCAGTGTGGTAGAACAGAAATTAGTAGATGACTTCAAACGGTATTTTACACTTTTTGTTTTTTTTTCATTACATGGGGAAAATTGTCATAAATAGGCCTCAGCTACAACTATACATTCTTTTTTAAAAATAAAGAAATCTTGCCACCTTTACATAAGTAAAATTGGTTACCGTGGCGTAATTACATTTGCCTATTTATCTTCTTTTCTAGTGCACTCCTAGTCCATGCAGACAGGGACCGATGTATGTATATTGTATATAAACATTTTTGGAATAGTAAAGATGGTAATTCCGGCTTTTTCTTGTCTGAGTCAGAAAAATGTTGTCTCTTATTTTTAAATATATGGTTACTCTCCGGAAAAAAATAAATAAAATTAAGTGAGGGCATGATGTTACCAGCTGAAAGTGTTGATGCAACATTATTCCATTTCTGCCATTTTTGAGAACTAAGCTAAGGTTTAGTGTAAGCTAGTTACCACGACCTGTCTGGTCAGATGTTATCACAATCCCATTTACAGCCTCCTCACTGCGCTGATGGCGTGGCCAGTGAAAACCTCAATGTGTTCACAGCATTTGAGGTCGGACTGGCCTGAGTGAATCCACTCACCACCAGTCTAATCCAAGGTCCTCAGAGGCCCGAAGACTGTAGTAAGTTATTTAAGCTCATTCAGATACTATGCTCTGGGTTCATTGAATTGCAGGAGAAGGACTCTATAGGATTTTTAAAAGGTTTAGGTTCCCCATGTACTAAGTTTTAAAAGTTTAAGAAGTCTGTCTCTTCAGACAACAGGAGGAGATCAGTGCTGTGGAGACCTCTGACAACCAAATAAAGCAAGAAATATGCATTGATATAAAGCCTGTGGAAAAAGAGCAACTGAACAACAAAGACATTCAGGCTAATGTGGAATCATCCTCTGCAAATGTGGAGAAGGCAGAAGATATGGATACATCAGATCTGGTCTCTAGTCAGGAAGACCTATTTGGTCAGCCCAGTACTGCAGGTAAGGAAAATGAGGATGGAAACCACCGTATAGAGGTCATAACATTCAAAGAGACTCTAGTCACCCCCTAAAACTAGTAAACCACTTTATACAGTTTATGTAGGGGATTAGTCCTAATAAAGTCGTACCTGTAGAATGGATTTTAGAGGTTTAGTTTCTTTTGAAAAAACAAAACAAAACTATGTATATGCATATTAGTGGACTTTGGTTCACAGTTGGTGTACACCATTACATTTCCTCAAGTTGAACACTGTCATATCTGTGTTCTAGTGATCCTTGCCTGAACTCGGTGACTCTCCATGTACATTGCAGCCGCACTCGGTGTCATTGCAGACTTTTAGCTACAGTCTGCAGTACAGTCCTGAGCGATGGTCGCAGGCAGGTGCCAGCAATGACTCTTACCATGGCTGAGCTCCTGCAGTGTCCCTGCAGCCTCGCTTAGCTACTGGTTGATTCCACAATTGTCAGTTAACCTTCCTAGCGTTATTCCCGAGCCTGACTCGGGGTTAACAGTCACTACCAGAAGCGTTAACCCCGAGTCAGGCTCGGGCTTACCCGCGTTCGCGGCAGATGCGGTGAGAAAACCGCATCTGCCGCACTTGCCGCCGCACTTGCGCCGCACTTGCGGCGCGGTTGCGGTAATCTGCATAGGAACCAACCACCTCGGATGACCCTCATACACTGTTAATATGTGCCCCTGCAGCCTAGTAAACCATTAGCAGCACTGTTGTTGTGTGAAAAGTGGCTGCAGTAGAAGTGAGATAATGATTTTATACACTTACATGCCTGCGTACTTGAGGGCGTCTCCCTGTGTGTGCTGGCACTTGTGGGCTGTGCTCATCATGTCTGCTCTCCCCCTCCCTTATGCACGCCCCCTCTCAGCCTGCTATAGTGATGTGAGGCTGATTGCGTCATAAAGGGGCGGGGCTAAATCGCGGCATTCCGGTAGCCCCGCCCCTTTATGACGCAATCAGCCTCACATCACTATAACAGGCTGAGAGGGGGCGTGCATAAGGGAGGGGCAGAGCAGACATGATGAGCACAGCCCACAAGTGCCGGCACACACAGGGAGACGCCCTCAAGTACGCAGGCATGTAAGTGTATAAAATCATTATCTCACTTCTACTGCAGCCACTTTTCACACAAAAACAGTGCTGCTAATGGTTTACTAGGCTGCAGGGGCACATATTAACAGTGTATGAGGGTCATCCGAGGTGGTTGGTTCCCTTTACTATGCAGATTACCGCAACCACGCCGCAACCGCGCCGCAAGTGCGGCACAAGTGCGGCAGCTATGCGGCAAGTGCGGCAGATGCGGTTTTTTTACCGCATCTGCCGCGAACGCGGGTAGCCCGCTTTTAGCAAAAAATTCAAGACCTAAACAGACCGCCAGGGAGGTTAAGATATATTCGTCTGCTTTGTACCGCCGCATGGACACTGCAGCCATTGCTCACATAGTGTGCTGACTCTTTGCTGGCTTCTGATTGCGTCCGCTGCTTGTTGCTGTACTGCAGATGTGAGAGTCCACCGTTATCCTGTTTATAATTACAGCTGAGGGCACCTAGCCGGGGATCACCAACACACTTGTAAAATTAGTTTATATTACCAAGAAAAAAGTAGGATCACCCGAATCAATATACAAGAATAACAAACTTTATTTAGCATATACAAAAAGAGCAACAAAGGTTAAAAACGTTTCAAGTGCATAACATACATATCGTGCAAAACCACACAAACCCCACAAAATGTACTCGCCATATAGCGACACAATATTGGGAAAATTTTGCAACCAATGGGCTTAGCATGCAGAGGTGCACTGCTCCTAGGTAAATCACAGTAATAAAGGGGTTTACACACTGTTTACACACTATATTAATTTGAATTAAGGGATACAATGCCCATAAATCATCCACCAATCCAGGTGTTAAAGTAACCCATCAAATTGTGCAACCAGGGCTTAACCCTGTGTGGAATCAGCACAAATACAAAGCTGTTCTAAATGATGCCAATAAGCCCTGGTGTTGACTCCTGGTTGCTAATAAGATTTCACCCATATTTGCATCCTAGGTGGGTAAGCAGGGTGTGCGGGAGGGCCCCCATGTGTATCGCCGCTGCACGTGCGGCTTCCTCAGGGTATAATGTGTCAATATTGTCTTGCTATATGGCGGGTACATTTTGTGGGGTTTGTGTGGTTTTGCATGATATGCATGTAATGCATTTTAAATGTTTTTAACCTTTGTTGCTCTTTTTGTATATGCTAAATAAAGTTTGTTATTCTTGTATATTGATTCGGGTGATCCTATTTCTTATACACACTGCTTTTTCTTGGTAATATAAGCACCATTATCCTGTTTGCACAGCTGCTGTGTAAGAGTACTGCCGCTATTGAGATCAGGTTGTGTTTGACAGATATGGCAAAGTGCTCAGTATGCAGATTGTGTGCTGAGCCTTTTGCCACATCAAGGGTGCACAGGAGATGTCTCGTTTGCATATGGCAGAACTTGTGTTTTCCTTTTATTGCAACTAACCACTAAATACTATACTACAGGTATGTTTTTTGTAGATGATACGTTCCCTACATAGCTGTATAAGTTAATTAGTGATTTGGAGGTGACAGATGCCCTTTAAGATGTCACCATGTGCCTAGTTTTTCTGATAATTTTAGGTGTGTTCTGTGCTCTACATAACAGCAGCATATTTCATGAGATTCTTAGGGTATGTGCCCACAGGGTGTTTTTGCTGCGGTTTTCGCTTGCAGAAAACCATTGGTTTTATGGTAATCTATGCTAATTTGTTCCTGCGGTTGGGCTTCCCAGCAAAACCAATGTGTTTTACAGAAACGCTGTGCCCACACATTGGTTTTGCAAGTGTCAAGAACTGTCAAATACCTGCGTTTTTGGTGCGGATAGCAAAGAATTGACATGTCAATTATTCCTGCGTTTTTGGTGCAGTCAATGGGAAAAACGCAGCATCAAAAACGCAGTAAAAACGCACATAAAACGCGCAAAAAACGCATACAAGATCATAGCATTTCTCCTGTCAAGGACTCTAGGATCCTCAGGTTTTCCTGCGTTCAGGACTGCTCAAAAAACGTCCTGTGGGCACATACCCTTACAGTGCACCCTGAGTATGGACAGTCCAAGTCATATTGATACTATGTAATGCCTAGTTCAGGGGCTGAGAAGACTGAATTGCTGGGATTATCATTTGTTGTTTAGATTCCTCTTTCATGCATCCTCTCCTTGGGCCCTACACTTGGCATAAAACAGTGCAAGCTTTGCCTAGTGGAGTCTCCTTATGACGGAGGGCTGACGCAGACCCCAATACTCTGGTATGGTTACATAAGCTTAATAAAGCATCCACATTGATGACTTTGTTTTCATCTGTTTTCCCACTTAGATTCGCACATCAGTCCTGTTGTAAACAAGATGGTCTCTACTCCAGCTGACTCCCTGCGCCTCCTGCAGTTTTCAGGACAGGCGTCCCTTGCACCTGTGAATGAGTACGTATCTGCCCTTTATCTTATGCTCAGGCATCTTTTGTAGCATAATGGCATATAATAATGTGGCAGAAGAAACTTGGTTTCCATTGCCATTACGTAGTGCCATGCTCTTCTTATGTCACAAATGCAAAGGTCATTCTTGGTTACAATGTGCTGCAGCCTCATTCACCATCACGTCTGACAGTCTGAAGTCATGTACAATGACGTACCAGTTCTTTCAGATGACTGCTCAGAATAAGTCTCCTGTGTTTCTGTATGACTTGTGTAAAAGTTAACCATTGAGACTTGGGGAAAGCATCTTCGGTTCTGATTAACAAATTGATTTGCCATAAAAAGATAATTGTGCCCTGCCTTTTGTGCTTTGCACAGTTTTATTCACCATTATATCACTGTTTTTCCTTTTTTTTTTTATGGGGAATGATTTTGTCTTCCTTTTGCAACAATGCAATTGTGCTGCAAAACATATTGATGTTACTAAATACTACGAGGATTCATATATACTCTGCTTAGTTTAGAAGAAAACATCTTGCTCAGTGGTTAGCACTGCAGTCTTGCAGCGCTGGGTTCCTGGGTTAATATCCCACCAAGGACAACATCTGCAAGGTGTTTGTATGTTTTCCCTGTGTTTGTGTGGGTTTCCTCCCACAGTCCAAAGACATACTGATAGGGAATATAGATTGTGAGCCCCAATGGGGACATTGTGGCTGATGTAAGTAAAGCACTGTGGGATTAATGGTAATGTGTAAATTAATAACCTTCCTTGTCTATACATTGATTGCCCTGATCAAAAATTCATTGTAATAGTTTTAGAAAGGAAATGATCGTGTTCTGCAAACCCTGATGCCACAGCATCAATTACTTTACTGTTTGTTGTAAATTTTTCTCCTTCTCATGATTCTTGTGTGTTTCGGAAAGATGATAATCAGATGAGGAGAATATAGTAGATGATCAACCATTTCAAAGTCGATGACTATGTCCTTTTACTGGGAATATGAGATTACTATGAGGCGCGTTTTCCTACACAATCGAGACGTCTTCAGAAAGTTTTTGCTGAAGTTTCAGTCTTCACCTGACATGGATCACTTCTCTTAATCACAGTTTTAAAATAACATAGCCTTTTCTGCTAAAATTTATCTTGCATACTTGTCAAAGTTAATACTTGTTTCCATAGCAACATAATTTATTTTTGTGTGCTAGAAGTATTCAAGGCCAATTATCTACCCGTAACTCCTCAAGTATTAATAATTGGAGAACATATTAAACTTTGAGTATTCTAGATAATTCTCCAATGGATGAGAATAAAAAATTGTGCCAATCTGTTTAATCCTTTGCCAACTCTGGTGCTGTGCCATAGTATTGCACTTGTACTTGGTTACGTAGAGGCAGTGATAATGTCGTGTAATTACCTTTGACCAAATGCAACCAATTACTGCCCCCAGTCGTCATACCTCTGAGGCTGGCTTCTTTCACCTGTAGAAAAGCGATATTAAAGGGATCCTGTCACCTCCAGAACGCCTCCTGAGCTACCAAAACATGTCCCTGCAGCATCCTATCACTAATCTCACACTCCTTTTGTCTCCTAAAAGCATCCTGTGAAAGTGCATAAACGTTTTAATACTCACTCATTAGTGATTATAATTAGCAGGGGCTAAATTCTTTAGCCCTTAGGGCATGTTGTTTTGCAGGCTCCAGGATCCACCCTCTCTGTCTGTGTGCTCTGCTTGTGCAGGCTTTACCCTCCCCCCTCTCTCACTCACAGAATGCAAATCATTAGTCCTGCCTTCAGCTCCACATCACAGCAGCACAGACAGAGAGAGGGTGGATCATTCGGGGCGTGAAAATGAGCACCTAGGGAGGGCTTAGTCTCACAGGGGACGCCCTGTGAGACTTATTCAGGGACAAGAAGTCTCAGATTTGTAAGTGTATATTGTATGTTAGGGTGCAGGGACAGGTATTAATAGGGTTGGGGGTGATTTGGAGGGGTCAGGTTCCCTTTAACAGTGTGAGACATAACTAACACAGTAAACAACTGAACTTTGGAAGAAGACAAACACACTTGCTGCAGCTCTCACAACTCTGCTGTATTTGAACACTGGGTGCTGTGAGATGGAGGCTGAAGCTGAGAGGAACCTGCAGATGTGTTTAACACTAGAACTACTGCACTGTGACACCTACATAGAAATACATAGTGCAAGTAGTCAAATGACTACCTCAGTAGTTCTAGTGTTATAGGGAATCTGTCACCAGGTTTTGCTACTTCATCTGACAGCAGCATAATGTAGAAAAAATGATACTGAATATAACGATGTACAACTTACCGTAGTTTACTGGGATCAGCAATTGTGACACAATTAGTCTATAGATGTAGTATGAAACAGAGCTGTGAAATTTAACGCCGCACACACCAGACTGCTTATATATATATTTGTCGTCTATAGATGAAGAGCTGTTTACCAGAGAAGGGGCATTGCTGGTCTCACATGTGAGTGTCATTTAGTCCAGGCAATAAGGTTCTGCTGATAAAACCTTCATTATAAGTACACAAAATACACGTGATGACACATTGCTGAATTCACTGTTTTAACCTGTACATTATGCTGTCTTCAAATTGCATAGCAAAAACCTGCTGAAAGAATTAGCTGTGATCCCTGGCAGTAATGTCTGTATACTCTATCACTTCCTCCCCTGCCCAGGTATAGCCGACCTGTTCCTGCATGGTTGGATACATACATTACACAGGGGCACATTTATAAGAATATCTCTGGGCAGGAACCTTTTTTTTTATTTGTTTATTTTTATTTTTTTAACCCATCCAATTGTGGTACTCCAGTTTAATTAAAAGATCTTAAAATAAAAATATAATTGTTCATTGCACAGCCCCTTCAAGAGTCGCATGCTACCTAATGAATTAGGCTTCTCTTCACTGTGGTGTATCCCGTGTATCTTGCCAGAAATGCTGTTCTATTTTAAGAAACTTCTTCGTACGCTTTGATGAATTAAAAAGGTCTGTGTAGCCACATTGTGTCCCTTCCCCATCAACACCCATTTTGGGTAAGCTAAAAGAAGTGAAAATACTAAAAGTTGCATACTTTTTGCACAGCTCTGCATTGTTACGCAAATATTTCTTTGTCTCCTCAGTGGGGGACTTGCGACCATGGGTGTTATGCTGTTGCCACCTGGAGGACACACTAAGTAATGTTATGAACAAACTTGAACATAACTCCTCCCCTGCAGTATACACCCCCAGGGCAGACCCAGCCCTAGCTAGTTCTTTGCTTAGTGTTCATCGGTGTGACACGCACATTCCTTCTCCCTTCGTTCGTCAACATTTACGATGGATTCTGAAGAAAAGAGGGTCCGCTAGGACCCCCGGCATGCTCCCTCCTCGCCCCACTCTCAGAGCTGAGGTTGAGATTACCTGTGGATTTCATGCCGTTCTCCTTCACCATCTCCTGTGCGGCTTATGGCTTGAAGTTGAGACATCACAGACCTCCATGCACAGCTCATGTGTCCGTCCTCCCCCTACAGCCCATAGCGGTGCCTGTTAGCGGTCGAGATACACCATCTCCTGGGGTCGAGAATAGACCCGGACCTCCTCCAGGAATGGGCAGCTAACCAGCAGGTATGTTCTCTGGCTGCAGCCTGAGTCCCTGCATAGCCTGCACTCAGTGCACAGAGCTCCATGCAGCATCCCCTATAGGTTCCAGTAGCTGCATAATCGGAGCATTTGCCTCAATTCCTGCACCTTTCAGGGCAGGAAGAAGGCCTCCCCCACCTGTTGCTACACAGGCTGGGATGTTTGGGTCATTCAGGCACCGGCCGCGACTTCCGCGCCGACGGCGCCTGCTTCTCGGCTGGGCTTATTAATTGAGGCCCCGGCTTGGGCCTACACGTGCTGCAGCTTCGTTCCCGCCCCCTTGCTGCTAATCAGAGGGGGGCGTGGCTTCGCGCCCACATTCTTGCCGATGTGCCTGGAGACAGTCTCTGTTCTCCCCTTGGCCACGCCCACCACAACAGGGGCATCGATGCACCTCCATGCATCTATGGGATTTGGGATTGCAGCAAAGGTTGTATCTTCTAAAATGTAACTTTTATTGTTTCTATTAAAACAAGGGTCAGTTTGATCCCTTACACACAGTGTAACCTTGTAAAAAGGGGGGGTGAGGGGGAATGGTCGCCCTGTTCTCTCCCTACCTCCCCCTGCCTGACAGCGGAGTTTTCACTTAAAAACCCGTTTGGTGTCCCCGCTCCTCGGCGGCTATCCCTACTGATCCTTACTTGTTAGTGAATGGGTGACATTCCTCATTTGTTTGAAACCCAATATTATCAATATACTGAGGGAACAAAAACCTATATGGGTCTCCCCGCTGTCCGGGTCTATCCCTTAGACAGATGTGGTAAAATGACCACTCTAGGAGACACTCTATCTAAAATATGGATGTGGCTACCTGGTTTATGTCTTTATAGGGAGAACTGTATGTAAATAGGCCAGAATGATGTTCTTTGGGCACTTTTTCTTTTTGATGTGACTACAATAGTTATCAGCATATGTGCCTAGTACCCAAGAAACCAGAACGTACACTCCTCACCAGTACAGTACCACACCATACACAAATACAATAGTGCTCCTTGTCAGCAACCCATATACAGCGGGGTCTCCCCACACTTAAGGAGATACAAATCACCAAATAACATTAGTGGATCAGTAGGACCAAATGTAGACAGGGGGCTGATGCCCTTAAAAATAGGTATTACTCATCTTTGATCCTGCAGACTGGTCTGGTCCGACGCGGCGTTTCTCCCACTCAAGGGTCAATCAGTGGGTTCATCAGGGACTTTTAGTCTTTCCAACAGGGCTCTTATTAGAGTCTTGGGCGCCCAGGGTGGGTGTATAATACATCCCCTCATTCCCAAATCATAATAGATGGCGGCCGCCAAATTATGATTTGGGAATGAGGGGATGTATTATACACCCACCCTGGGCGCCCAAGACTCTAATAAGAGCCCTGTTGGAAAGACTAAAAGTCCCTGATGAACCCACTGATTGACCCTTGAGTGGGAGAAACGCCGCGTCGGACCAGACCAGTCTGCAGGATCAAAGATGAGTAATACCTATTTTTAAGGGCATCAGCCCCCTGTCTACATTTGGTCCTACTGATCCACTAATGTTATTTGGTGATTTGTATCTCCTTAAGTGTGGGGAGACCCCGCTGTATATGGGTTGCTGACAAGGAGCACTATTGTATTTGTGTATGGTGTGGTACTGTACTGGTGAGGAGTGTACGTTCTGGTTTCTTGGGTACTAGGCACATATGCTGATAACTATTGTAGTCACATCAAAAAGAAAAAGTGCCCAAAGAACATCATTCTGGCCTATTTACATACAGTTCTCCCTATAAAGACATAAACCAGGTAGCCACATCCATATTTTAGATAGAGTGTCTCCTAGAGTGGTCATTTTACCACATCTGTCTAAGGGATAGACCCGGACAGCGGGGAGACCCATATAGGTTTTTGTTCCCTCAGTATATTGATAATATTGGGTTTCAAACAAATGAGGAATGTCACCCATTCACTAACAAGTAAGGATCAGTAGGGATAGCCGCCGAGGAGCGGGGACACCAAACGGGTTTTTAAGTGAAAACTCCGCTGTCAGGCAGGGGGAGGTAGGGAGAGAACAGGGCGACCATTCCCCCTCACCCCCCCTTTTTACAAGGTTACACTGTGTGTAAGGGATCAAACTGACCCTTGTTTTAATAGAAACAATAAAAGTTACATTTTAGAAGATACAACCTTTGCTGAAATTAAATTGTGTTGGTGTATCCATTATCAAAATCTTTTTGAAGGGATTTGGGATTGCCGCCCTTTTGTCCGTTCCGCCCACTCCTGGCTCCGCCCCCCACTAGCTCCGGCGGCCATTTTCTGGCATTCAGCCGGCAGGCAACATCAGTAGCTCCTCCTCTCCAGCCTTTACCAGCTCTGAGGCAGCTTCTGTCAGTGGGGGCACAGGACCGTGGGACTCAGCAGCAGCACTGGTGGACCATCACTATCCTGGTTGGTGGTAAGCCACACCGGTTACTCTGGCTGTGGAAGTCTCCTCTCCAGTGTATACCCATACCCTGCGTTCAGGCTGCCTGTACCTACAGCTCACAGCATGTCTAGCACACGCAGCAAAGCCCCAAGGCTCAGACTTTTTATGCAGCCTGCTCAACCTGCAAAGCTCCCCTTCCTGGGGGATGCTCCTATCCTCACTGCTCTGCCTGCATGCAGTCCGAGCCCCTGGAATCCCTCAGGCCCTCGGCCCAGGTGGATGCTCCAGCCGCCCCTATAGCCCCAGCGGAGTTACCCACTCCCACCTTGGGCAGAGCCGATGTCTCAGTCCCTATCTCAGGCACTCTCTCAGTCCTTCGACCAGTTCTCCAGATCCCTGATCCAGGTCATCTAGTACAGACTGGACCCTGCCCCTTCTCAGGAGTCTCTCGGGGACTCGCGTCCTACCGCCGCTCCTGCGGCTGAGCCCATGGGGGAATCTTCTTCGGCCCTTCGGCCACGATCCGGGAAAAGGCCCCACAGGGCTCCGTCCCCATCTTCCTCTCGGAGCCAGGACCACGAGGAGGACTCGCAGGACGACTTGGACGAGCACTCTGACTCTGAGGCCTCGCTCGACCTCGATGCCCCTGAGTCGGATTCCCTAGTTGATGACCGTGTCTTTTCTATCAATGCAGTCCTAGGAGTATGCGACCCGACTCCGCAGGTATCTCTGCCCCCGACCAAGCAGATGATCCTGTTCAGACTCCCCAGGAAGAACCTGAGCGCGTTCGAGGATCACACTGATTTTCAGGACGCAGTACTGAAGCCCAGGGCTTGCCCTGACAGACGTTTCCACCATAAAAGGGTTCCAGAGCCCCGCTACCCCTTCCCACAAGACGTGGCACAGGGCTGGGCGTCCTCCCCGAAGGTGGACCCTCCGGTCTCTAGGTTGTCGTCTCGGACCCTAATGTCCTTGCCGGACAGTTCCTCCCTGAAGGACTCCACAGACCGACAAGCGGAGCTCCTGGCGAAGTCTGTGTTCGAGGCCACTGGAGCCTCCTTTGCCCCAGCATTTGCTGCGGTATGGGCAATGAAGGCGGTTGCAGCATGGATTACAGACATGCATGCCCTGGCCAGTGGCGCAGGCCCCGAGATGTCCAAAGCCTGTGCGGCCAAAGAGGACGTCACTAACTACGCCATCAATGCAGTCTTGGACTCGCCCAGTCGTACTGCGGTGGCTTTGGCTAACGCAGTTGCCATTCGCAGGGCGTTGTGGTTGCGTGAATGGAAAGCGGACTGCTTCCAAAAAATCCCTCACGGCGCTCCCCTTTTCGGGTGACCGTCTGTTTGGGGAGCAGCTGGACGAGATGATCAAGGATGCGACCGGGGTAAAGAGCACGTCTCTGCCGCAGCAGAAAGTCAAGAAGCCTTTCCACCAGTGCCAACAATCCAGATTTCGGTCCTTTCGAAATTCCTTCAGCTGGGCCTCCTCGAAGCCGGCGTCGTCATCCAGTCGGTCTACCCGCTCGGATAGGATCCAATCCTCACAGAGGAGCAGATTGCCTTGGCGCCATCAATCCCGCCAACAGAAGTCCTCAGGAGCATGGTCGCAGAAGGCGGCCTCCTCCTGACTTCCTTCCTCTGGAAGACGCACCCTTAGTTGGAGGCAGACTGTCCCACTTCCGGGATGTCTGGCTCCCTCGCATTCAAGACAGATGGGTGCGAGACATCGTGTCTTCCGGCTACAGGATCGAGCTACAATCGTCCCCTCCCAACCGGTTCTTCCTCACTCATCCCCCTCCCAACAAGGCCGCCCCCTTCTTTCAGGCCATGGAGGCTCTGAAGCGAAATGGAGTAATTTTTCCGGTACCACAAGGGGAACGCTTCAGGGGTTTTTACTCCAACCTCTTTGTGGTACCCAAAAAGGATGGATCTGTAAGACCCGTTCTGGATCTGAAACTCCTCAACAGGCATGTCAAGGTGCGACACTTCCACATGGAATCACTGCGCTCAGTCATCGCATCGATGGAAGAAAGGGAATATCTGGCGTCCATCGATATCAAGGACGCGTATCTGCACATTCCAATTGCAGTCTCCCATCAATGCCTACTCAGATTTGCGGTGCGCAAAGACCACTACCAATTTGTGGCGCTTCCCTTCGGGCTAGCCTCCTCTCCACGAGTGTTCACGAAAGTCATGGCCACGGTCGTGTCAGTTCTGCACTCTCAAGGAGTCGTGGTCATCCCCTACCTGGACGACCTCCTAGTGAAGGCTCCCACGTTCCAGGAATGCCAACTGAGCGTATCCAGCACCTTGGACACACTGCATAGGTTCGGCTGGCTGGTCAACTTTCCGAAGTCCACCCTAGTGCCGACATGGACCCTGGCGTACCTGGGCATGCAGTTCGATATGACGTCAGCCCTGGTCCGGTTGCCCGGGGACAAAGTGGATTCCATCCAGTCGGGTGTGCGCTCCCTTCTCCGGCAGCGGACCCTCTCTCTCCGATGGATGATGCAGATCCTGGGCAAGATGATAGCGTCCATGGAGGCCGTACTATTTGCTCAATTCCACCTCTGTCCTCTTCAGCTGGCCATTCTCAGAAGTTGGGACAAGCATCCAGCTTCCCTCGACAGTCGGATCACTGCCCTCCTTGGCCAGGCTGGCCCTCCACTGGTGGCTCCAACCTCTCTCCCTGTCACGGGGACGGTCGTTCCTCCCTCCCTGTTGGGAAGTCCTTACCACGGACGCGAGTCTCACGGGTTGGGGAGCGGTGTTCCACCAACACAGGGTCTAGGGTACATGGTCCCCGGACGAGTCTTCTCTACAGATCAGCATCCTGGAGATCAAGGCGATCCACTTCGCCCTGCAAGCTTGTCACCATCTGTTAGCGGGCAAAGACATTCGTATCCAATCAGACAATGCGACGGCCGTTGCCTACATCAACCACCAGGGCGGCACTTGCAGCCGTCTAGCGATGCAGGAAGTCCAGCAGATACTCCAGTGGGCGGAAGCCACTGATTCCACAGTCTCAGCAGTCCACATTCCAGGCAAGGACAATTGGGAGGCGGACTACCTGAGCCGTCAGGGGATGGACTCAGGCGAGTGGTCCCTGCATCCAGAGGTCTTTCAGGACATCTGTCATCGTGGGGCACTCCAGACGTCGACCTCACGGCGTCGCGCCTCAACAATCAGGTTCCGGTGTTCATGGCCAGGTCTCGCGACCCAAGGGCTCTGGGGGCCGACGCACTGGTTCATGACTGGTCTCACTTCCGTCTGCCATACGTCTTCTCACCTCTGCCGCTCCTACCCCGAGTGCTTCGCAAGATCAGGACCGAATTCCCCGCTCCATCTTGGTCGCCCCAGATTGGCCCAGGTGATCCTGGTACCCGGACGTGGTACGGCTCACAGCCGACGCACCATGGAGGCTTCCAGATCGTCCAGATCTGCTATCCCAAGGGCCCTTTTACCACCAGAGTTCTGCGGCCCTCGCCCTGACTGTGTGGCACTTGAGTCCTGGGTGCTGACTCATTTTGTTTTTTCTCCAGAAGTGGTATCCACCATAATGCAGGCCAGAAAACCCGCATCGGCGAGGATTTACCACAGGACCTGAAAGATCTTCCTGGCATGGTGTTCCTCGAAAGGTCACTCTCCTTGGCCCTTCTCTCTGCCCACGTTGCTAAGTTTTCTGCAGTCTGGCTTAGACACGGGTCTCTCACTCAGTTTCTTAAGGGCCAGGTTTCGTCTCTCTCTGTATTTTTCCAGAAGAAATTGGCCAAACTTGCGCAAGTTCAGGCCTTCCTGCAGGGGGCATGTCACATTGTTCCACCTTATAGGCGCCCTCTGGATCCGTGGGATCTCAACTTGGTCCTCACGGTACTACAAAAAAACCCTTTTGAACCGTTGAAGGACATTCCGCTGTCACGGCTTTCCGAAAAGGTGGTCTTCCTGGTCGCCATCACTTCCCTCCGGCGAGTGTCGGAACCGGCCGCGCTTTCCAGTAAACCTCCCTTTCTGATATTCCACCAAGACAAGGTTGTACTGCGGCCGGTGCCCTCCTTCTTGCCGAAGGTGGTCTCTTCATTCCACTTAAACCAGGACATCGCCTTACCGTCCCTCTGTCCGGCTCCGGTTTACCAGGTGAAACGGGCTTTGCATAAGCTCGACCTGGTCAGGGCCCTCAGGACAGCACCGTTCCGACAGGCGGACGCTCTGTTTCTTCTCGCGTCCGACGGCTCAAAGGGAAACCGGCATCCAAGGCCACCTTGGCCCGGTGATTCGCTCCACCATCCTAGATGCCTACTCTTTTTCTCACACGCCTCCGCTCTCCGGGCTCAAGGCGCACTCTACCAGAGCTGTAGGAACCTCCTGGGCTCTCAGGCATCGGCTCAACAGGTGCGTCAGGCGGCCACGTGGTCCAGCCTGCACACCTTTACAAAGCACTATGGGTGCATGCTCATGCTTCGGCAGACGCAGGGCTTGGCAGGCGCGTCCTTCAGGCGGCTATTGCCCACCTGTGATATCTGGCTGGAGCAAACATTTTTCAGGTGACGTTTTCCATTGTCTTTCCCGCCCAGGGACTGCTTTGGGAATTCCCATGGTCCTGAGTCCCCCACTGAGGCGACAAAGAAAAGGAGAATTTTGTACACTTACCGTAAATTCCTTATCTTTTAGCCTCTAAGTGGGGGACTCAGCACCCACCCTGTTGCCCAACGGGCCATTTTGTTTTGTTGCGTTAATACGACATGTTGTTCTGCACTAGTTGCCTGCTTAGTTCTCAGGCCGTTTCTCCTATTTGTTTTTCAATGGGAATTCTCTCCTCCTGCTTTGGCACCGAACTGGCTAGGGCTGGGTCTGCCCTGGGGGTATATACTGCAGGGGAGGAGTTATGTTCAAGTTTGTTCATAACATTACTTAGTGTGTCCTCCAGGTGGCAGCAGCATAACACCCATGGTCTGAGTCCCCCACTTAGAGGCTAAAAGAAAAGGAATTTACGGTAAGTGTACAAAATTCTCCTTTTTTCAACTTTTCAAAGTATTTTAAACCAGAATACTGACACAAATACTTTGATGAATCGGCTCCTATATGTATTCCCAAAAATGCTGTAGTGCAACAATTGTGTTTATATATTTTTTTGTTTTGTTTTTGTTTTCCCTTTCTCGTATAGAGGCTCCTCCGACCCAGGTCCATCATCTCCAGAAGCCATCCAACCTACACCCATCATCCTGCCCACCTCCCCCACAGTGCAAGAAAAAGAAGGTAATCATAGTTTTTCTCTGCAAACAAGTTACGGTAAATTCCTTGTTTTTTCCTGTAAATACTGTCATTTTTGTGCTACATCTAATGGATACATTGGGAACCCTCTTGCTAGTGTCCATAGGTCTCTACTGCGAGACAGAGCCTATATATGTCAGTAGACATCTCCCTAACATACAGTGCCTTGACAAAGTGTTGATGTGATTTAGTTTTGTATTCAACTTCCTTAATCTTTTCGGGTATGTCTCCACCAGCGGTGCATATCAAAAATCTGAAACTTTTGTCCATTTTCTTTGCAAAATAGCTGTAGCTCAGTGAGAATGCATGGAGAGCTTGTAAATATATATTCAGGGAGTTGTATGATATATTCGGTCAAGAATGCAATGCAAACATGACCACATTTGATCAGCTGATGACTTTAGGTATTGATATATATTCGTTTATTGCTTAATTACACTTGACGCTCTGCAATTTGATAACATTATTAAGGCATATACTTGCTAGTTATAATTCTGTTTTTAATGTAGTTGAAGACATGGAGGTAGCTGCATCATTAAGTAAGGAGGAGGAAATCACAGAACCTAAAAATGATCCTTGTTTAGCTGTACCTCAAGTATCAACGCCAGTGTGCCAAAATACTCCAGCGTTTATGCCAGGATCTTTCGTGGTACCTTCACAGCCGGAGTTCTCTCACGTGAGTATTATGCTGCTGACGGCTTTTGGGAGTCCATCTTTTTAACTGGCAGCTAACAGGGCCACTACTTTGGAAAAAGGCAAAGTATGTGTGTCTAAAGAGACAAGCTAACCGACGATTCATGGAGGGTGTTGTAAACCATTTGGTAACCAATACCTCAGCAAAGGTTTAAGTACCTCAAACCTCTTAGGCCCCTTTCACATCAGCGGTATTAGAATAATGCGGCAGTTGCGGTGAAAAAAACGCATCTGCCGCATTTACCGCATAACGGTCGCACTTGTGGTTCACCCCGGCAAGCCCCATGCAATGTCTATGGGGCTTGCAGTAAGTGTGCGGCAGGTACGGCAAGTGCGGTTCCGGCACTTGCAGCAGATGCGGCCACGAAAAAAACTGCGGCTGACCGCGTTTTTTTCGTGGCCGCATCTGCCGCAAGTGCCGAAACCGCAACTATACCACACTTGCCGCAAGCCCCATACACATTGCATGGGGCTTGCTGCAGGTGAACCGCAAGTGCGGCCGTTATGCGGTAAATGTGGCAGATGCGGTTTTCTCTTGCACCTCATTGGGGGACACTGGACCATAGGTGTTATGCTGCTGTCCACTAGGAGGCGACACTATGCATAATCTGAAAAAGATTAACAGTGGCTCCTCCTCTGCAGTATACACCCCTGGCCGGCAACAGCCTTAACCAGTTTTTGCTTAGTCTGCATAGGAGGCTCACCTAAATTTTACTCTTCAATTACAGAAGAAGCAAAGTGGATCTCTTCGAGACCGGGTTGGAAATAGAGAATCTCCCCCCATGCCGCTTCCTCCTCAACATCTTGGGGTGATCGGTTGAAGTCGAGATGACCCCCTCCCTCCCAATTCCTCTGGTTTCTGGGTTGAGGTCAAGGCGATGGAGAAGCCCTCCGATGGTGACACCTGCACCCTCCCTAATCACCCTTTCTGGGGGCATTAGGTTGAGACACCTCAGGTAGGGGGACAGTGGCAGCAGATACGGCATCCACCTCAAGGGTTCAAGGATCGCACAACAGCTGCACTTATCCAGGAGCCACAGCTGCGCTTGTGGGCTCCTGTTGGGACTGGGGCAGTGCAGGGCAGGCATGGCACATTCAGAGGCACAGGATCCTTGTGCCTCTGTACCAGCACAGCACCTACAGGTGCCAAGGACACACCCTCCAAGGGCCCCTCCTTTTTGAACTGCAGCCCCTCCGCCACCCTGCCTAAGGATCTGGAGAGGTCCGGATCAATTCTGGCCCCTACCAGGTCCTCCACGCCAGCCTGGAGCCATTTTTGGCCTCCGCTTTCTAATTTAGGCCGCGGCTTCGGCCTACACCAAAGCCCCCCGCCTTTTACCCGTCCCCTGGATGACTAATATGACACTGCACAGTGTCACAGAGGGGGTGGATCGCAGCTGAAAGGGCGTGATTCTACTCATCCTGGCACCATTACTGCTGCAGCACAGACTGCAGCTCCTAGTCAACACAGAAAGCAACCTCAGAATCAGGCCAGCCAGTCTCCGGGGGCACAGGACTCTGGACTTGGCCTGGACACTAGAGGGGCACACCGGTGTGGTAAGATCACAGCTGAGGCCCCATCCATAGCTGTGACTCTTATTTACTATATACGGCTCCTCTGCATAGACCTCCCTGCCCAGTCCCAGGCAGTATGCTGGGCTCAAACTCCAAGAGAGCCAGGGTTCACGACCCCAAGGTTCAGAACTCTTATTATGCTTTCTGCACAGCCTGCAGGAACCCCCTGCCCAGCGGCAATACGTACCTGCACTGTCAGTACTGCATTCAAGCCTAATGTGCCATAGCCCAAGTAGCCCTTAATAATCCCAATGAGACCCTAATATCACGCCGGAATGGCCACGCACATGTCCCAATCCATGTCTGCAGTCCATAGATAGGCTTACTTCCACATTGCTTCAGGTCTTGCAGAGTCACCTCTCATACGCGGCCGCTGCTCAACAAAGGGAGAGCTCAGGCCAGGGACGCGATGACCAGGGCTCATCCACGTCTAGAACAGGATGCAAGCCGACCCATGGGTCACGCTCGTCAGCAAGATCACATAGCTCACGGTCACCCCCTTCCAGGGAGAGACGCCACGGCTCCGAAACATCAAGAATGTCCCCTAACAGGGACAGACACCATAATTCTAGATCCCACGGCCATCCCAGAGAGAGACACCGTCCCAGCTCCCCTAACAGGGGACGTCACAGCAATACAGATTCTGAGGGCTTCTGTGATTGCGACTCAGATCAGGATGCAGAACGGCTCTCGACCCAAATCCACCTAGCACTACAGCGCTAGTTGAGGATATAATTTCTTCCATGAATCGGGTGTTGGACATCTCTGATCCACCCCCGGACACTCCAGAACACAAAATCTCTTTTCAAGAGGTTCGGAGGCCGCCTAAATTATTTTCCAATCACCCAGAGTTTAAGGCGATCCTTAAAAAGTATCGCTCACAACCTGAGAAAAAATTTGCCAATCGCAAATATCTGGAGACATGCTATCCTTTCCTACAGGACGTGACCCAAGAGTGGACAGATCCACCGGAAGTGGATCCCCCAGTCTCTAGGCTAGCAGCACAGTCACTGCTTTCTCTGCCAGATAGCTCATCTCTCAGGGACACAGCAGACCGTCAGGTGGAACGCATGGCACGATCAATTTTCAAAGCTGCAGGGTCCTCTCTGGCACCCGCATTCTCTTCGGTCTGGGCTGCCAAGGCCATCATGACTTGGGCCAAAAGCTTACAGTCTGGCCTCCACTCATCTAATCCTAAGTTGGCGGCCCAAGCTGTTCAAATTTCAGTTGTAGCAGATTATATGCTCCACACAGCTTTAGACTCGGCAAACGGTGTAGCGGGGATGGCATCAAACGCCATCATAATCTGGCGTGTCCTCTGGCTGCAGGTATGGAAGGCGGACGCAGTTTCCAAAAAGTCACACACAACTGCCGTACCTTAGCGGTCGATTTTTTTTTTTTTTGGTGAAAAGTTAGACACAATGATATCAAATGCCACAGAGGGTAAGAGCACCTCTCTTCCCCAACTGAAACCCAAACGCACGTACAAGAGGCGTACTCAAACACGATTCCGATCCTTTCAGAACATGTCAGGCTGGTCAGTCTCTCGACCGGCATGAACTCGTAGCGGTTCCCCACGTAGGGACAGCTCGGGTCGGCGCACAAGTCAGACAAGACCTGGCAGTCGAAGGCAAGCCATTCAAAATCTAAGGGAGCCAAATCCCCGAGGTTCTCCTCGTCATGACTCGCTGTCTTCGGAAGACACCCCACCCGTAGGCGGCCGACTTGCGCTTTCGTCAAGTCTGGCTGCCTATTACAGAAGACAGGTGGGTCAAGGAAATAGTGTCTTCAGATACAAGATAGTTTACTTCCAACCCACCAAGCCGATTTTTTTCTCTCCGCACCCCCCAAACCCCCAGCCAAGGCTCGCGCCTTCTTTCAAGCGGTCACCTCACTACTTCAGACAGGAGTCATTGTGTTTGGCCCCCCAACCGAACGCTACCACAGGTTCTATTCCAATCTATTTATAGTCCCCAAAAAAGGAGGCAGTGTAAAGCCCATACTGGACCTCAAACAACTAAACAAATCTGTACGGGTGCGTCCCTTCCGAATGGAGTCCCTCTGGTCCATCATAGCGTCCATGGAAGAGGGGGAGTTTCTTGCCTCCATAGACATACAAGATGCATACCTGCATATCCCAATTGCACCTGCCCACCAGCGATTCCTCAGGTTCGCAATCGACCAGGAACACTACCATTTCGTGGCTCTCCCGTTCGGACTCGCCACAACTCCCAGAGTGTTTACCAAGGTCATGGCGGCCACTATGAACGTCCTACACTCCAGAGGCATAGTTGTCGTTCTATACCTGGACGATCTCCTCATCAAAGCTCCCACCTTCAGGGATTGCGAACTCAGCGTCTCAATCATGGTGGACACACTGAGTCGCCTGGGATGGTTAGTCAATTTACCCAAGTCATCACCGATTCCAAGTCGGTCCCTGACTTTCTTGGGAATGCACTTCAACACCTCCAAAGGTCTAGTGCTCCTTCCCAAGGACAAGGAGCTTGCTCTCCATCTGGGAGTTCGCACCCTTCTCCGGACGCACCCTCGATCTCTCAGGTTTGCAATGAGGGTCCTCGGCTGGATGGTAGCAGCAATGGAAGCAGTTCCATTTGCCCATCTTCATCTCAGGCTTTTCCAACTGGCCATCCTCGAGTCCTGGGACAAGAGTCCTTTTTCCCTCGACAGAATTTCGGTTAACACCGACAACCAGGAGGTCCCTACATTGGTGGGTCAGACCGACCTCACTCGCAAAAGGAAAATCCTTTCTCACAGGTCGTTGGAAGGTCCTAACCACCGACGTGAGTCTTGACAGGTTGGGGAGCGGTGCACCTGCACCACAGAGCACAAGGCAAATGGTCCTCAACAGAAGCGACCATGCCCATCAACATATTGGAGATTCGTGCCATCCTCCTGGCGTTGAGAGCCTTCCAGCCCTTACTGGCGGCCTCTCATATAAGAATACAGTTGGACAATGCCATGGCAGTGGCATACGTGAATCACCAAGGAGGGACTCGCAGTGCCCTGGCGATGCAAGAAGTAACACGCATTCTCCAATGGGTAGAAAACACAGACTCAGTCCTGTCTGCGGTCCACATTACGGGAGTAGACAACTGGGAAGCAGACTTCCTCAGTCGACAAGGGATGGACTCAGGTCAGTGTTCCCTACATCCCGAAGCTTTTCAAGAAATCTGCTATCGCTGGGGGACTCCGGACATGGACCTAATGGCATCACATCTCAATGCCAAGGTCCCCAGCTTCATGGCCAGAACACATGATCCACGGTCACTGGGAGCGGATGCCCTGGTCCAGGACTGGACCCAATTCCAGCTCCTGTATGTCTTTCTGCTCTTCCCTCTGATTCCCAGGGTACTGAGAAAAATCAAGCAAGAGGGAGTTCCAACCATCCTAATTGCCCCAGACTGGCCAAGACGTACATGGTACGCCGACATTGTACAGCTCTCAGCAGATGCGGCCTGGCGTCTCCCAAACCATCCAGATCTTCTATGTCAGGGCCCGTTCTACCACCAGAATTTGGGGGCGTTCAATTTGACGGCGTGGTCCTTGAGACCTGGATTTTAACCCAGGCAGGGTTCTCGCCAGACGTCATTGGAACCATGATCAGGGCTTGGAAGCCAGCCTCTGCCAAGATTTACTATCTACCTGGAAGGCCTTCTTCACCTGGTGCAAAGATCGTGGCCAGACACCATTGCCCTATTGCTCTGCATACACTGGACCTTGTCAGGGCATGTGTCTAGGACTGCGCCCTTCCGGAGGTCGCATTCCCTCTTCCTACTTGTGGAAGGCAACCGCAAGGGTATGCCAGCTTCCAAAGCTACCCTCGCTAGGTGGATAAAATCCACCATACAGGAGGCCTACAGGCTTAAAAAATTCACCTCTTCCGGCTGGTATTACAGCACATTCTACCCGTGCGGTAGGGGCCTCTTGGCCCGTCAGGCACCAAGCCTCGGCACAACAGGTGTGTAAGACGGCCACCTGGTCTAGCATACACACGTTTACCAAACACTACAGAGTCCATACCCAGTCCTCAGCAGCTTCGAGTCTGAGTAGGCATGTCCTGCAGGCGGCAGTGCCCCACCTGTAGGGGACTGTCTGCACAATAATCGTTCCATTGCTTCTTACCCAAGGACTGCTTTGGGACGTCACATGGTCCTGTGTCCCCGCAATGAGGCGAAAGAGAAAAGGAGATTTTTGTGTACTCACCGTAAAATCTCTTTCTCTTAGCCTCTAATTGGGGACACAGCTCTTGCCCTGTTGCCCGTTCCAGGCCGTTTTTATACTGAGTTCTCATATTGTTCTTGAGCTCGTACATAGTTGCCTTTTTATATAGGCATGGTCCCTCTGTCCTCCTTTCCCTGCACCCACCGATGTAAACTTTCGGAATAAAGCTGTTCATGGAATAAAGGATCTCGGAGTGCCGCTGTTTTCTTCTGAAGTTCTTAATTGATCCCTGCATCTACAGCTGAGCAACCCAGATCCATGAATGCCTCTGCACACAGGACTTCAATGCAACAAGGTCAGTGCCCGGTTTCTCTTATCAACTAAGTGTTATAGGCATGGTTATGTTGCCTATGTTACGTTCCTCCTACTGCTTTAGCACAAAACTGGTTAAGGCTGTGGCCGGCCAGGGGTGTATCCTGCAGAGGAGGAGCCACTGTTAATCTTTTTCTGATTATGCATAGTGTCGCCTCCTAGTGGACAGCAGCATTACACCCATGGTCCTATGGTCCTGTGTCCTCCAATTAGAGGCTAAGAGAAAGAGATTTCACGGTGAGCAGACAAAAATCTCCTTTATTCACCACAACTACAGCATTTTTCTATTACTGCTGATGTGAAAGGGGCCTTAGCCGGTACTGGTGATTCCATAGCAATAAGACGAATGTCAAGATTCTGTTGTAGTGTGGATGAGTAGGCTCCTCATGTTCTGCATCAGAAGGAGCTCTGGACTTAATTGGGCAAGTGAGCTGGGCAAGTGAGTCAACCATAGAATAATGGCTGGACAGGTTAGGTATGACCTGCGTGAAATGCCTGACCCACGTACAGGTCCTGACCCACCCACCTTTTCTTCAGTGGAATCCGAGGGGTCCTGAGTGTTTGAGGGTTTAAGGCACTGAGCACAGAGGCTGACTACATGACCACATGGTTAATAGTCTTTCACAATGTGAAAAAACTAAATAATCAAGGGGCAACTGTGATTTGGGATTGTCTGGTAGGTTTTACTGGGAAGAGAGCATGGTGCTTATAAGTAAATACACTTAGAAGAATAGAAAGATGAGATGAGAGTAAAAAACAGTCTTAGGGCCCTTTCACATCAGCGTTTTTTGAAAATCGCGGCAGATGCGGTGAAAAAACTGCATCTGCCGCGATTACCGCATACCGGCTGCACTTGCGGCGCAGTTGAGGTTTTTGCCATGCAAGTATAGGCGTACTTGCGGCAGGTGCGGCAAGTGCGGTTTTGCACTTGCGGCAGGTGCGGCCGCGAAAAAAAACGCGGCTGACCGCGTTTTTTTTCGCGGCCGCACCTGCCGCAAGTGCAAAACCGCACCTGCCGCAAGTACGCCTATACTTTGCATGGCAAAAACCGCAACCGCGCCGCAAGTGCAGCCGGTATGCGGTAATCGCGGCAGATGCAGTTTTTTCACCGCATCTGCCGCGATTTTCAAAAAACGCTGATGTGAAAGGGCCCTTAGGCCCCCTTCACATCATGTTTTTTGGGGATCTGTGGCTATCCGTTGTAAACTGGATAGCCACGGATTTAATTTGGCTTCCAGTGTATCCCTATGGGCACAGATTGGTCCTTAATGGCCATCCGTGTGTGCCAGTTTTATCAGGAATCCGATTGTGCCCGCTTTTTTCCGGTACCTAGAATCGGAGACTGCTCCAATTCTGGGCTGCCTTCAAAAAAGCGGACAGAATCGGATCCGATGCTGTCCGATTCAAGTAACATGGGGGTCTATGGTGCCGGATCTGGGAAAAAACAGGATAATTTCCCGAATCCTGTTTTAATGTACGGAGCATGCTCAGTACACATTCACTGCTCTGTTCTTGTAATTTTCTTTAGCAGTGTATCTACATACATTGCTAAATTCAAATTAAAAAAGCAATGTGTTAAAAAAAAAAAAAAAATGCTCACCTCTTCGCTGAGTGTCCTGCGATGTGAAGCGTCCACCTCCGATGTCTGCAAGGACCTGAATCAGCTGCGCACTTTAAATCATTTGCCAAAACCAATCGGCGATATAAACCGCTCAGCTGATGCGGTCATGTGACACATCAGTTGATTGGTTGCCGCCGGTCACTTGATTCAGGTCCTTGCGGACATTGGACGTGGATGCCTCGCATCATGGGACAATTGGCGGAGAGTTGAGCATTTTTTTTTTTTATTATTTGTAACCATTGCTGGCTTTTGGAATGTATGTAGATACACTGCAAAAGTGAAAGTACAGCTCCAACACCACTTGCCTGTGCTTTGCAGGCTCGGCTCCTCCCATCTCTGTCAGTCTGGATCCCTCAAAATCCCAGATCCGAACATAGAAATGGCATCTGGAGTTACAAATCTGGTCCTGTCCATTACTGTCTGTATGGTCCTGCAAAAAACGGATCCCCATGGACAGGAAAAAAATGTGATGTGAAGGAGGCCTAAGGGGTTGTAAAACAGAAGTCCCAAGTGAATGCTGGTCCAGCAGGATAAAAAAAAAAGGGTTATAGTCCTCCTGTCAGAGCCAGTGCTTTTTTTTTTTTTTCTTTCTTCAGATGGTGTGCAGCCTCCTAGGTCAAGGCATATACCCAGTCTTGTGTGTCTTAATTCTATTAACAGGAGACAAGTATATACAGAAGCATCTACATAATTTACAAATAATCTCCTGTAATGCAATGTTTAGAAAAATAATTGCAGCAGTTCTCTTGTAAATGAGCTGCCTGAATTTACACAATTCTTGCTTGTGTACATAAGACATGAGTGTCATGGGCGCATCATTTCTTCAATAACCCCTTCTAATAGCCAAAGCGGTTAAAAAGAACTCTGATCTATAAGTTGTATAGTTTTTGCGTGTTTCATCTGATCTCAACGTACCACCTTGTCCGTAAAGTAGCAGCAATTAATGATTCAGTGGTACCTTTCATGAGAGAATATTTCATCTATTGATTCATATTTTGCAGGATGTGTTTGTACCTACACCAAGCCTTGAAGACTCTCTTTCCAAAGAGCAAAGTAACCAACTTAATTTGCCTAAAGTTTGTGACGTTCTAGAAAGTTCTAGTCTGAAGTCAGAAAACCTTGAATGGAACACAAAATCATCCCATGGAAACACTGAAGACGAATGTAAATTAATGCTATCCACAAGTGAACTTATGGAAACTGACAGCCCACAAGACAAAGATATTAGTGGAGCAACACAAATCGAAGATGAACAAGGAACTGATCTTTGTAAGAGTGTAAAGGAGAGTCCTCCTCCAGAAGATTCGCTGCAGGAAAAGCAGGATCCTGTGCATAGGCCGTCCATTGCATCAGCTCAAGAAGATCCTCTCAGTAATGGTGAACAAAGTGCCGATGTTAACATTAATGTGAATGACATTAAAGATTGTATTACCCAAAATGACACTGTCAGTCAGAATGTCTTGATACCGTCCTTAAACTCAGATGCATCTTTGAGCATTTTAGATCAAGAAGTATCTGATCACAGGTTAAGTTCAGCCGTTGAGAGTCCTGCGGATATCGATGAAGTTCCCGAAACTCCTAATGATGATGATGAAGTTGAGCATCAGAAAGAAGAGTGCAATCTCAACCTTACTCTTTCTGAAACACAAGCTCAACATCTGTGCTCAGATGACGTGGAGCCATTGGAGACAGATGAAGCCATGGAGGTTGATCCGAGTACAGAGTGCCAAGTAGTTAAAGGGAAGTCCGATTTTCAGAATGAGGATCAGCCATCAATTATTCCAGAAAAGAAATTTGATTTAAAGCGCATAAAGTCCATGCCTTGTGTATTGCCTTTACTTTCTGATGTAGCTCCACAAACTGGAAACAATGAATGTGGCAAATCTGCAGATGAGGGATCAGAGGTTGGTTCCCTGAGTGCTGAAGAGAATGCAGACACGCAGAAAGTTACTCTTGATGAACATTTAGGGAAGCCAAAGGAAGAATGTGACCACATTCATAGTGAATCGGAAGAGAAAATGGATATTGTGCCTGCTGCAAGTGATTGTAACAAGTCATTTAACCCCTCCTCATCTCCCCAGCACGTTCCACATCTTGCAGATCACAATGCTGACTTACCTGTAGCTCCAAAGGTAAATCAAGAGCACTTTGTAGATGAAGAAAATGAAGAGCGAACTGTGCCCGAGACACCAGAATCTGTTATTCAAATAGACGAAGAGTCCGATTTATCTGGACAGGTTAAGAGACACCAGGATTGTATCCTGCCAGAAAATTCATATGATACAAGTGTAAGGGAAAAATTAACCCAAAAATATCCAGACCCGCCTGAAAAGGCAGAGGAACATTCTGAAAAGCAAGACGATAAAGACCTCTGTGAGTTAAATAAAGAACAAGCAAACAAACATTGCAGCCTTGATATAGTGGAAGATAGTGGCAGTGTACCGGAGAGTAGTCAACAACATCCGTTGTCAAATGATATCCCTGAGGCTGGAAAAAATTTACAGCTAGAGCCTCCTAGAACTGAAGTGAAAAATGCATCTGCAAGTGATCAAGAAAATCCATCTAAAACTCCTATACTGGATCTAAGAAAATCTGTCAGTGAGAATCTTAATGCGATAAATCCTCATTGTGCAGAGGACATTTCTGAACATCTGAGAGAGTCTCAAGAGAAACTTGAATTGATATCTCCTCAGAAAACATCAGTGTATAACAAATGTACTGATGATGCATCCATTGGTTCTTGTGAAGATGAAGGACATGGGCCGGATTCAGAATTCCAAGAAAAATCAGCTGAACAATCCGCACGAAGTCTCTGTGAAAGCTCAAGTGGTAGGTTAATGATGGATTGTGCCAGTTCTGTTAATGATATTGAAAATTGTGAAATTATTGCTACCTTATTTAGCCCCAAATATCCCTTTGTACTACAAAGATATTCTCACTACCTACATCTGTCTCTGTTCCTTATGGGTCTTCATAACCCAACTGCACTATTTCAGGTACACAATAATGGGCTAATTGGTTCCCTATGAAATTGGTGTGCTGTCTGCAGACACATGTCATAGATCATATTCAAAACCTAAAACTCAAACAGTGCTCAGAGGACATACAACCCCTGGCAAAAATTATGGAATCACCTGGCTCGGAGGATGTTCATTCAGTTGTTTAATGTTTTTGAAAAAAGCAGATCAGACATGGCACAAAACTAAAGTCATTTCAAATGGCAACTTTATGGCTTTAAGAAACACTAAAAGAAATCAAGATTAAAAATGTGAAAAAAGAGGGGGGGGACAAGAGGCGCAATAGTGCCCTTATCACTAGACACTGATGGGTGTAATGGTGAGTAATTAAATCTGCTCACCTGGTCCAGTTGTGAGACCCACAACTGGTTTGAAGGCTTATTGGTAATGTCCTGATGGCTGCTGCTGGACTCCCACCGGCCACACTCACGTGTAGGTTGTAACAATGCTTAGGGAAAAAAGGTGTGCTGTAGTCCGCGCTGCCAGGATCACTCACTCCAATAAATACGAGTAGAAAATCTTCATCAAAACCTCCTTTATTCTCCTACGCGTTTCAGTGCCCTCCTGGCACCTTCATCAGGGATCCCTGATGAAGGTGCCAGGAGGGCACTGAAACGCGTAGGAGAATAAAGGAGGTTTTGATGAAGATTTTCTACTCGTATTTATTGGAGTGAGTGATCCTGGCAGCGCGGACTACAGCACACCTTTTTTCCCTAAGCAAGATTAAAAATGTGGTAGTCAATAAGGGTAATTTTTTTTTCAGACCAAGCAGAGGGAAAAAAATTATGGAATCACTCAATTTTGAGGTAAAAATTGTGAAATCACCCTGTAAATTTTAATTCCCAAAACTAACACCTGCATCAAATTAGATGTTCTCATTTGTCTAAAAAGGAGTGATCACACCTTGGAGAACTGCTGCACCAAGTGGACTTGAATGAATAATGACTCCAACACGAGAGATGTCAATTGAAACAAAGAGAGCATTATCAAGCTCTTAAGAGGGTAAATCATCACACAATGTTGCAAAACATGTTGGTTGTTATGCTGTGTCTAAAATCTGGAGCAAATGCAAACAACATGGGAAGGTTGTTAAAGGCAACCATACTGGTAGACCAAGGAAGACATCAAAGTGTCAAGACCGGAAACTTAAAGCAATATGTCTCCAAAACAGGAAATGCACAACAAAACAAATGAGGAACGAATGGGAGGAAACTGGAGTCAATGTCTGTGACCAAACTGTAAGAAACCGCCTAAAGGATATGGGATTTACATACAGACAAGCTAAACATAAGCCATCATTAACACCTAAACAGAAAAAAACAAGGTTACAATGGGTTAAGGAAAAGCAATCGTGGACTGTGGATGACTAGATGAAAGTCATATTCAGTGATGAATCGCGAATCTGCATTTTGCAAGGTGATGATGCTGGAACTTTTGTTTGGTGCCATTCCATTGAGGTTTATAAAGATGACTGCATGAAGAGAACATGCAAATTTCCAATCATTGATGATATGGGGCTGCATGTCAAGTAAAGGCACTGGGGAGCTGGCTGTCATTACATCTTTATTAACTGCCCAAGTTTACATTGATATTTTGGACACTTTTCTTATCCCATCAATTGAAAGGATGTTTGGGGATGATTAAATCATTTATCAAGATAATAATGCATCCTGCCATAGAGAAAAAACTGTGAAAACATTCCTTGAAAGACACATAAGGTCAATGGTCATGGCCTGCAAATAGTTTAGATCTCAATCCAATAGAAAATCTTTGGTGGAAGTTGAAGAAAATGGTCCATGACAAGGCTCCAACCTGCAAAACTGATCTGGCAACAGCAGTCAGAGAAAGGTGTAGCCAGATTGATGAAGAGTACTGTTTGTCACTCATTAAGTCCATGCCTCAGAGACTGCAAGCTGTTATAAAAGACAGAGGTGGTGCAACAAAATACTAGTGATGTATTGGAGTGTTATTTTGTGTTTGTTTTTCATGACTCCATAGTTTTTCCCTCAGAATTGAGTGGTTCCATAATTTTTTCCCTCTGCTTGGCCTAAAAAAAATTACCGTTACTGACTACCACATTTTTTATCTTGATTTCTTTTAGTGTTTCTTCCAGGCAGAGAGTTGCCATTTGAAATGACTTTAGTTTTGTGCCATGTCTGTGATCTGCTTTTTTTCTACAACATTAAACAACTGCATGAACATGCTCCGAGCCAGGTGATTCTATAATTTTTGCCAGGGGTTGTATTATCTCGTGTCTCAGAAGAAGAAGAAATTGTTGTCATCCTTGCGGCCTCTTCTTGACCAGCTCACTCAAACCTATAGAGATTTCCGACTACATAATACCTCCTCATCCAAGGAGGCTTACCTCACTGCTAAACATAATTTAGACACCTTACTGCATGAACAAGCGCATAACCAACGTGCCTACCAACGTAACCGCTTCTTTCGTTGGGGCAATAAACCTGGGCGCCTTTGGCACAACTAATGAAACCTTTCAAAACGGCTACTAAAATCACTAACATCAAACATCCTAATAGTTCCATTATCCGTGACCCAGTTCAAATATGAGCGGTTGTCAGAGATAATTATGCAGATCTCTATGGCCCACCCAACGATTCTCAGGAAGAAGGCTATAATTCCCTTCGCCAAGGTTGATCCACTAAAACTTTCCATCTCTCAAACAGAAATTTTAAATAAACCAATCTCTCCTGGGGAAGTTGGATTGGTCATCCAGTCTCTTAAATTACTTAAAGAGGACCTGCCCCCCCCCCCCTGTTGAGCTGGCTGCAGCACACGGGCCTTCCTCCATGGCTTCTAACTGTAGGTTTTTCTAAGCCTATATCTCGGGTGCCAGCCGCACAGAGACACGGGGGACCCCTTGCCTGAATGCAGCATGCATGCTGCATTCAGTGCTGCACTTGGATTCTAATCCATGGAGGGGTGACAGGTCCTCTTTAAAGCCCCTTGCCGGGACTGTTACTCAGCAGAATTCTATAAAATATTGTGACCATTACTTATACCCCACCTTAAATCTTTTTTTTTTAAATCATATTATAGATTCAAGTTCCCTACCTGACCGCTTCAATGAAGTGAGCTTTTCATGACTTCCAAAGCCTGGTGAAGACCCCTTTCTCCCTGCCTCGTACCGCCCAATCTCCCTTTTAAACGTAGATTTCAAATTGCTCACCAAAGTTATGGCCAATAGATTACAATCTATACTTCCTAATATTCTCACCACGTCCCAAACGGGCTTTGTCCATGACTGATCCATCACCTACAATATTAGAACGCCATTAGCCGCTGTTATCCATAGTCTTAAACCAAAGCTAACGAAACATCTTGGTTAGCCTTGATGCCAATGAGACTTTCGACCGGGTATCTTGGTCCCACCTCATCCGAACACTTAAATCTAGAATGTTTGGATTTTCCTTTTTCAGTTTTATTGGACGATCTACACCACTCCTCAGTCTTCAATTTGGCTCCATGGTATTCGGTCATCCCCTTTCTCCATTTTCAGAGGTACGAGCAGGGATGTCCTTTATCCCCCTTGTTGTTTAATATTGCCCTAGACCTCTTTCTGCTTAGATATCTAAAGATGATTCCTTCCTTTGAGGGAATTGAGATAGGCCACCTTACACTCAAATCCTTGACATTCACCGACGACATACTACTTATGATAGCCAATTCTAAGGAGTCTATTCCTTTCATAATGGAGACTTTCCATGAGTTTGGAGAAATCTCGGGATTCCGCATTAATTTTAACATCCAATGCTTTAGCGATCTTCAGGGATGCTCGACAAAGGTGGCTTTCCTTTTCCATTTCAGTGGGGACATGGTTCTTGACGATATCTTGGTAATGTTCTACCCTCCAACCCACATACTATTATCAACTTAATATCCGACCCTTAATATCTGCCATTACTTGAGAAATACAATCTTGGACGTCTTTTAAATTATCTTTCGCAGGTAAAGCTCACCATATTAAAATGGTTTCCTTCCCTAAAATACTCTTCCCTTTACAACGCTGCCTATTCTATTATCTAAATCTGACCATCAACCCCTAAGATTTTTTGACAGTTTATATGAGGCTCGAGGGGGAAATCTAGGATCAGTGTTTTTAAATTGCAACAGGCTAAATCTTTGGGGGGCCTCAATTTTCCAAATCTTAGATTCTATAGTGCTGTGGCCATTTTCAGACATTCTCTTGATTGGGTTGAGGCCCATACTAAATTTATCAACACCCCATTGGATGAAGCAATGTCTGGACTGATCAGTCTTACCACCTTCACTTACAACAAAATATAGCTCTCGCTGTAATCAGGGATAACCCTCTGCTATGGTTTCGTGGTATTGGCATGGCGTCATGCTAGAAGGATCAGCAGACTTATTATTATTATTATTATTATTATTATTATTACTAGACTCCTCAGTGTTTCTTCTCTTTCAAGGTAATCCTTTCTTTTTACAAGGCAAACCACCATTAATTTACCGAGTGCTGGGGGACATGGGGTGCAGACTGGTCTGCGATTTTCTGACAACTGCTCAATGTCCTCATTCTTTGGAAGGTGTTTTCTCCAAATATTCAATCTTAGTGGGTAATATTTTTAGTAGTACTCAGATTAAGCATAACTTTGACTCAGTCTTCTAAGGCATACCAGACAGTGTCCGAACCTGTCCTCTCCATCTGGTCTCCCTTGGCTCTCGTGCAGATCTTTATTCGCTGAGTCTCATCTATAAATCACTCAGACCTTCTATTTCGTGGTCAGATTCTTCACTAGGCCTGGGCAGATAGGTATCACAACTATCTAAATATAGACTGACTGATTTTTTTGGAAGCCATCTTTACTGCCATATGACAGCTACTCAACTATGGCCCTTAAGATTTGCCATAGGGCTTACATTTTACCGGAGGTCAAATCGAGGATGTCTCTATCGGCTAATCCCTTTTGTCCTAAATGTTTACACTCCAGCTGACATCTTTCATTGTCTCTGGGATTGTCCGAAGATACAGGAGGTTTGGGATATGCTTTTTTGCCATCTCACTAACACCTTCGACATTCGCATTACATTATCTCCAGAATGGGCGTGATTTCTCCCATGGGATCAGTTACTCGGACTCTTTGCTCAGCAACGACGTGTTTTAACTATTTGGGTGGCAGCTACCCGCAAGAGTATTCTGCATTTGTGGGCACAGGACGCAACCCCATCACTAAGCCTAATTTCTATGAAGGGAACATATTTGTTTAAAATGGAATGGATTGAGTCCATAGTCCATAAAGAAAGTCATATGGAACATTTTTTTCCTCATGTGGTCCTCCTTTATTGATAGTCAGCCACTATCGGTGCGTCAAGCATTACTTGATTGCCTTCAATTCACCGATTGGTATATGAAAGAGCTTTTATCTGAGAACACACCTTTTAGGCTTACCTGATTAAACCTATAGGGTTTCAGAGGAGCTGGGGGGGGGGGGGGGAGAAAGGGGATTGGGGTCGGGACTGACTGTTATACTGAATAACCCAGTCTTCTTTTGAACCTTTCATTCAAACTACACTTTCTGTATATTATGTCTTTGCCTCTATATACTGTGTATCTTACTGATTTTTATTTTGTTTGCAGACTCTTATAAATGAATACTTAAAAAACAAAAAAAAAACTAAACCTCAGTGATGTAACGCAGCACTTCTAACCACTGAGCCACTCTGCTACCCAAATGTAAGCAGCAAAAAAGTGACTGCTCATCAGTAAGAAAAAACTTTAAGTGCATTCGGTGAATAATACGATTTCTGCCCACTGTGACTTATGGGCTCCTTTTTTCACCAATCTCTACATTCCAGCCCTGTAACTAATTTTCAGTTGTCTATAGTGGATTTTAAGTGGATACTGTGTTTCCCCCCTCGTAGTAGACAAAGATAAGAAGATCTGCTCTCCTGTCTCAAAAATGGCTGCCTCATGGATACCATTATGCAGTAGGACTGAGCAATGTAGCTGTAAATCTGGCTCTGTGGAGTATTTGAAAGAAATCTGTCTGCAGGTTTTTGCTATTTAATCAGAGCAGCATAATGTAGGGGCAGAGATCCTGTTTTAATGTGTGTGTCACTTAGGCTGTTTTCTGTAGTTTCAGTACGATTAGTGTTTTATCAGCAGGAGATGTATCACTAGAGGACTAGGTCTCAAGTGCAGACCAGTTGCGATAATCTGTATAACTCTGCCCCATCATTGATTGGCAGTTTGCTCACACTGTACACAGGAATCTGCCCTTCAGTATTGTGGGCTAGGTTATACACGGCTCCATTGTCTGAGCACTGCTATTGCAGAGATAACTGACCCTATCCAAAGCAACAGAACAGCTCAGTAAGTGATGCATTGTTGAAATAAAGTGCTGTACCCCTGCATCATGCTCCTGTCAGATCACATAGCAAAAAACCTGTTCACCGATTTCTTCTGAACACGTACAGATAATAAGCAGCACAGTCTTCCATGTATGTTGGTGCTTTCCTCTCCCTGTGTTCCCTCCTCTTCCACCTCTCCTCCCCATACACTTCAATAGGCAGCTGTAATTTAATTCCTCAGTGACCTAGCAGTTTGTTGTCTTTGAACAAGTCAAATTATGTCTTCAGTTTCTAAGAATGATGAATTCAAGGGAAAAGTGGCTTAACAGTGGTAAAAACTAAACTTTTTTTTTTTGAATGGTACATTTTAAAGTTTCCCATATTGTTTTTCACTTTTTGATTGTTGCAGTGTTTTCCCAGTTTAAGTATTAAAAGGATTTTAAAATATTGTTAAAGTATATAGTTTTAGCGACCAGGAATATATTAATTGCTAAATTATATACATGTATTTACAGATAATCTGTAAAGCAGGATTTCTTCCCCTGAACTATTGGTCTGTGAGAGAGTTACATGCGCAGACAAAGTTCAGCAATACCATTTTCAATCTTGCTCCGGCACTGGATTATTTGTTCAGTTGTATGATGGTCTCCTTGCTGCATCATTGTGGTGTGCTGCAGAGAACGGTCCATGGTAGCCTGGATCCCCCCTACACTGTATGTGAGCTTTGGAGAACTGATCACCAGAGACTCCAAAGGGGGAAAACTGATAAGTCAATGCACATGTCACATCAAGTGAATAGCAATAAAAAGACATGACATATAGTAAGATGGGAGCACACCAGAAGTAAAGAAATATAAATGCAAATTTATTTAACAAGAAAAAAGCGGACAAAACACATTAAAAACAAGTTAAAACCAGACAATTTCTGGTAAATGGGTGCCTGAACAATCAACAGCCTGAATTCATGACACAGGTCAGAAGCATGTTACACATAATTTGCCACCTGGTTGATTACTGTGTTATATGATACGGGGATCACCTAACCACTGGTGGTGGGTTCGTAATCACAAAATATATACCGTAATAGCAGTGAAAACAGATCGCACACAAAGATAAATCAGGAAGTGCTCTTGCCAGATTTATATTACAAAGGGTCCTGCAATGTATAGGAGAAAACTCCTGAGTACATATTGCAAGTTACATAACCAATTTTGGAAGGACAAGGCAGACCATGAATAATATATCACATTGTACACAATATAAAGGTGCCAACAATCCAGAAATAATCTTTGACCATACAATCACAAAATAGTGATCACAGGGAAAATTACAACTGCACAATTATGCCTGTATTTTCATATAATCCCTATATACATAGTATATGATAGATAGTGAATATAAAGGATATATATCAGAACAGGTTATCATAAATGGAGAACTGGGCAATTAAATGGTGCATAAAGGCATTAACCGATCCTCAATGTGTAGAAAGCGGGCCCAATATGATTGTGTCACCTGATTCAATCTAATAACACATGCCCATCTATGAGCCCTTGGATCTATCATGCATCAATACTTTGCAGTGGATAAATGAGTATATTGATGGAGCCCTAGCACCAATGTTTATCTGGTAGACAAATGAGAACACTTTCCCCCTATAGATCAATCAAAAACCATAAGCAAGTAAGAGTCAATAGTGGCAAGCTGAAGTAATGCTTTCTGTGGGGCTAAAACAGCATCCACATCAGTAAATTGCCAGGAGTGATATCCTCTAATTCTAAGGGGAAAGGTGGAGGTAGAACAATACTGGGACCTGTGCAGAGTCAGGAGCCCATGTAGGACGCTACCCCATGTGTATCGCTGCCTCCATGTGCAGCTTCGTCAGGGGATGTACCGCCATTGCTTGTGGTTTGCTTTAAATAGCACTAGTTACAGTGCACAGCTGGTTCCTGGTGACTGTGAAACCCCGGAAGTGTGCGGCGGTCACGTGACCGCGTTACTAAGTTACCATGTAAGCTTAGTTAGAATAAGGGAAATGCATCACAATCATGTTATGCAGTTACTAGGAGACTGGGAAATGCTAATAATGTGGCGATTCCTAAGTGTTGGAGACCACTCCCCCAGATCACAGAAGTGGGCTTCTTTACAAAAGAAAGTACACAATGTATTAAGGGGTGTGATTCAGGTATCATGATAAGAGAGGTGTGAGGCAAATACTGACACTTCTTGAGGGGGAGTTTAGTGCCAAAGTTCAGCTGACATAGTAAAAGCACTTTGCTTAAAAGTACAATTCTAAGTACTCTTACAAATGAACAGTTCAATGAAGCAAGTATATAGGTAAATTGGTCAATGAGGAAGTGCAATATAATAATGCACAATTCCAGATTTAAATACCAATGGAAATGGTGGATATAAGACTGTATTACTTCAAATCCTACCACCGGGGTGCAAGACACCAAAGTCAGTAATATACATCCCTAGGCACACTGGTGATGTCCAAGTGTGCCGCAAGTGCAGCCGTTATGCGGTAATCGCGGCAGTTGCGTTTTTTTTCACAGCAACTGCCGCGATTTAAAAAAAAAAAAACACATGATGTGAAAGCAGCCTTAGGGCCCTTTCACATCAGCGGTAATTTCAAATCGCGGCAGATGCGGTGAAAAAACCGCATCTGCCGCGATTACCGCATAACCGCGACACTTGCGGCACACTTGCGGCAAGCCCCATGCAATGTCTATGGGGCTTGCGGTAAGGGTGCGGCAGATGCGGCAAGTGCGGTTTCGCCCCTTGTGGCAGGTGCGGCCGCGAAAAAAACCGCTGCAAGCAGCGTTTTTTTTCGCGGCCGCACCTGCCGCAAGTGCCGAAACCGCACTTGCCGCATCTGCCGCACCCTTACCGCAAGCCCATAGACATTGCATGGGGCTTGCCGCAAGTGTGTCGCGGTTATGCGGTAATCGCGGCAGATGCGGTTTTTTCACTGCATCTGCCGCGATTTGAAATTACCGCTGATGTGAAAGGGCCCTTAGTTGGTTCAGATGTTGAAAGACAACTCACTTCTGGAAAAGACGGAGATTCCAAATTCAGAGAAAGTCCAACGCCAGTTTTTAAGAATCCTCAGCCGAGGTAACCAGTGAAGAGAAATTCCTCGTTCAATCCTGTGGGAGACATAGAGTTCAATGAGTATATCCACTTGGTTTCCATGCGATGGAGAAGTTTGTTAACATTTCCGCCCCGGATATTTAATTTGGCACGATCCAGCCCCATAAAAACCTAATCTATATCTGGTAAGAGCACTTCCTGATTTACCTTTGTGTACAATCTGTTTTCTATTATATATTTTGTGATTACGAACCCACCACCGGTGGTCAGGTGATCCCCGTATCACTAGGACACTGTAATCAACCAGGTGGCGAATTATATGTAATATGCTTCTGACCCTAGAGGAAGAAATTCCAGCAGGACGGTTCCAGTATTTTTCTTCTTTTATTTATTTAATTTTATTTATATATTTATTTTATTCATATAATAGGCAGTGCAAGTGTACAAACAGGCCTGTTTGTACACTTGTACTGCCTATTATATGGATGTTATTTATCATTTAATAAAAGAAGAAAAATACTGGAACCGTCCTGCTGGAATTTCTTCCTCTAATTGCACCAGCCCACAACCAAGGCGTTGTCCTTGCAAGCCTGCAACCAGTGGAAGCTGATCCTTGCTGACGGTGAGCTGTTCCCCTTCCCATTCCCATTTTCATCATGCTTCTGACCTGTGTCATGAATTCAGGCTGTTGATTGTTCAGGCACCCATGTACCAGAAATTGTCTGGTTTTAACTGTTTTTAATGTGTTTTGTCCGCTTTTTTTCTTGTTAAATAAATTTGAATATAAACTTCTTTAACAGCCGTAATGTTGGGAGTCCTTAAGTGACAATTAAGTCCCTGATTAGTTGGTTGTTGCAATGAATTGTACATCTTATTTGCTGTTTTCTAGAATTGCCCTGTACTGATACAATAGCCCACAGCTATTTATCCCTACTGTTATTCCTTTTGTGTTGTTTACCTTCTAGAAACACCGTTCCATTTTACTCTGCCAAAGGAAGGAGACCTAATCCAACCAATCAGTAGTGTTACACCTCCCATGATTGGCCAGTTGAAACAGGGTCCACGAAGACATAGTACTCCAATTGGTAACATTCTTACGTTATTGTATATTTTATCATTTGAATGCATTCAATTTGCGGTCTCAGTTGACTCTATATTACCCCACTTATGTTTTGTACAGTATGCCTTTTGCTTTAGGGTGTCTGCACACAGACCAAACTGTGCACAACAATCCAAATGTCAACTCTAGGAATAATTACAGTATTAGTTTCTTGGCGATGTAGTGTAGTAGTAAATGCAGTGAGCTTGCTTCCAGAACATTGCCATAAAACAGTTTGAAAATTAAGTTTTTACTCCGTCTGTGCCATCATTTTGATAATTTAGTGAAGTTTAGCGAAGCGAGGGCAATATCAAGCTACATTGACAAATTTTTATCATAATTTATGCCACTAATGTTACAGAAATGGCAGAAATATACTCTCTCTGCCTAGATTAAATTTGTTACGGTGGAACATGGCAGCTGAAAAGATGCACCAAATTAATTGAGGTGTACAGCTTTTTGCAAATTTGTCCAGTATGTCTATAAACGAGTCCAGTGGCATCTGTGATCTATGTGTTGAAAAGGCCTACTTATTTACTCTCCTCTGTCCACTAGCTGTTAAACAGGTTATCAAGGAGGCCAGCAATATCAGCTGGGGGAGGGACTGACATTCCTACTGATCAGTTTTTCTGCTTCTCACCTTCACATCTCTAAAGCATAGCGCTATACATTTTGTAGTGGTTGCGCCTGGTACTGCAGTCTTGTTCTCTTGGACAGTAGAGAGATGCAGTACTAGACTGAAATGTTCACCATGCTGAGCTCCGACGGGCATGACTTCTACACTCTCTTAATAAGGCTGATTGGAAGACTGTTCAGAAATTGGACCCACATCATCCTAAAGGGGTTTTCCCACGAGCAAAGGTACTTTAAAGCTAATTTTAATCAATAGATCTTATAATATTTTAATAATAATATAATTTTGGATGTGTTTAAAATAAATGTTCCTGTGGTGAAATTATCTTATATATGTGTCCCTGCTACGTACTGTGTAATTGCCGTGTGTGACCGTACAGGGACATGGTCTGATCATACCACATTTCCTGGGCAGAGGAAAATGCAAAAGGATGTACAGACTTTACAGCACAGGATGGCAAATAATTTTTTTTTTTTTTTTTGAGTTAAAACCTTTTTTAAGAACGGGCAAGGAAATGTTTTATATATAAAAAAAAAAGAATAATCTATGATCCCATGTTGTAAAATCTGTATACACTTTTCCATCTCCACTGCCCAGGAGATGTAGTATGATCAGACCATACCCCTGTATGGTCAGACACAGCCATTACACAGTACATAGCAGGGACACATATATAAGATTATCTCAGCACAGGAGATGTGGTATGATCTGACCATGTCCCTGTATGGTCAGACACGACCATTACACAGTACATAGCAGGGACACATATATAAGATTATCTCAGCACAGGAACATTTTACATAACATCCAATTGTGGAAATTATTGTCATTCCAAGATTTATTCATCAAAATGAACTTTTAAGATTACCATTATTCATGGGAAAACCATCAATATTAAACTCATTGAATTTTCCTTTCATGCTTTAGTACAATAAAAACAACTGGTTAAAGTGATCCTGAACTCACAAACTGACTTTCCCCCCCCCCTCTCCCCGCATCTTTAGACCTGTCCCTGCACCCCCTCTTATCATTTGTAGCCATCCCTTTTGCAGAAAAAAGCGATTTTGTAAAGTAGAGAAAAGTTTATATTCACCTCGTCCTGTGAGTTCTCTGTTTCTGAAAAAGCCGCAATAGGCGTGCCTGTCTGCTGCTCCCTTGTAATTATACACGCCTCTCTGCTTACTAAAAGCCTGGCCGCGTCATGAAAGGGGGCGGGGCTCCGGTATGACACGATTTTAGCCCTGCCCCTTTTCATGACTCATCCAGGCTCTTAGCAAGGCAGCAACCTGAAAGGGGCGTGCATAATTACAAGGGAGCAGCAGACATGCACGCCTATTGCGGCTTCCTCAGAAACAGAGCACTCACACAGGACGAGGTGAATATAAACTTTTCTCTACTTTACAAAATCGATTTTTTTTCTGCAAAAGGGATGGCTAGAAATGACAAGAGGGGGTGCAGGGACAGGTCTAAAGATGCGGGGGGGTCAGTTTGTGAGTTCAGGATCACTTTAATCTTCAAGTTGTGTAAATACCACAACTGAAAAGGGGCTGAGTGCCTCTCGTCTCAAGTCCTTTTTACCCCCGTCGGGTCTCCTGTACGCACCCCGCTATAACTAACAGGACAGGTACAGGACATTAATAACTGTTCATGTCAATTACGAAGTGTCTCTAGTCCAGCGATGCAGAAGTGACAAATGCTGAAAAACTTACTTTGCTAAACTTCTTCCTAAAAGCTAAAGTTTAAAGCACAAGTCTAGTATTTTTTCTGGTCATCATAATGGGAGACCCAGACAATGGGGTTAAGGGCACTGCCCTCCGGAGGCCACACTAGGTACTACAAGTTTGTAGACACCGCCCCCTCCGCTTATAAACCCCCACCGCAGGGAATATCCTCAGTTTTTAACTTAGTGTGCTCGGAGGTATCACACGCATTGCTTGCACTTCACTGCATCCTCACAACTTACGTGATGGCGTCTGAAGACAAGGTAATATGGTCCCGGTCGGGGACCTTCGGCAGTCTCCCTGCTCACCCTTAGGGAACACGCAGGTCGAGGTACCGGAGGGCCTAGAGCCTGGACACTGCGTGTCCTCCCGGTACGCTGTCGCACTCCTTCCCATCCCTGTTTGGGGGCTCTGGAAAGTGGGAGAATGGAGCCTTGCACAGCTCCGCTCCGTCCGAGGCCTCCCTAAATGGTGCTTACAGACCGGACTGGAGCCAGCCCAGTCCGAGGCCTCCCTAAATGGTGCTTACAGACCGGACTGGTGCTGCACCCCCGTCCGAGGCCTCCCTAAATGGTGCTTACAGACCGGACCGGCACTGAGGCACCTTGTGTGTCTCCGGTGTGCCTGGGGGTAGTGTCGGCACTATATGTGTTGGGACATTCAGACCGCGCGTACCCTCGGGTCCGCGGTTCTGGCGGTGGACCCCGTGCTGGGGCCACTCTGGCTGACCGCCCTGTGTCTCACAGGGGCTGCGGCTGTCGGCTACAGACTTTTGTCTGCAGCCATTAGTATTGTGTTTGTGTCACGGTACTTCCCGCGCTGCGGGCCTCGGCGCCTTCATTACTGAGGCTGCCTGAGGAGATGGAAGCAGCCCAGGCGGTGACGTCATTAATGGGCGTGCGTGTGTGCTCCCGCGTGTTTTCGGCTCCGCCCACAGTTAGTCTGTCGGCGGCCATCTTTCCCTTCACTTCCCGGCTGGGATCTGCTTGAAGTGCACGGCTGCACTCAATTCAGGGGAGACCGGAAAACCTCGCGGAGGCCGCACACGCACACACCGCTTCCTCCACCGCATTACTGCGGTTGGTAAGCCGCCGGTTGTACCGGTTTTCTTTAAAGATCGGCTTTTTTCTCCCTGCTGTAGGGATGTCCTCAGCTGGGAAGAGCGCTGCTAAGGCGGCAAGTAACACCACTGCCTGTGCTACGTGCAACGGGACACTGGTTGAGGGGTCCTGCAATAACTGCGGACGCCCAGAGGCACGGGCTGAGACTGCAAAGGAGACAGCAGCTCCGGTGCTATACCCTGTGGTCCATGTGGGCCCAGGGCCATGGGAGACACAGAACAAGATAAATGAATCTATGTTATCCCAGCTGTCCTCCATGTCTCAATCCCTGGAGGTACTAACCAGGAGGCTGGAGAACCCAGCTGCTCCTTCATATGATCCCCGGGTGTCCCCTGCCTCAACTGTGAGACCCCTTAAGCGGACTCGACGTGAGGATTCACCCGAGCCCCAGACACTCTCTGAGGAGGAAGGTCTCTCTGAGGGGGACGAGGATGATGGGGGTTCATTACTCGGGTCCGTGTCAGAACCACCAGAGGGGGTGGAGGATCTGGTGTCCTCCATCAACGAGACTTTACGTCTCGTGACACCCCCTGAGGAGGTGACCGTTCACCCGAAGGAGGTCTACCAATGGCTGCGGCCGGAGGCTAGACCAAGTGGCTCCTTTATGGATCACACTAACTTTGGAAGGGTGATTAGAGCTCCCAGGATTCATCCTGGCCGGCGTTATGTCCGTAAATCTAAGGACAATCGCTTCCCCTTCCCTGAGGAGGTGCTTCAGGAGTGGTCGCAGTCCCCTAAGGTGGACGCTTCCATGACCAGGATTGCTGCACGCTCCCTCTTCTCTGCCTCTGATAGCTCCTCATTGAAGGACGCTACTGATAGACAGGTCGAGCAACTCGCCAAGTCTTCTTATGAGGCTGTGGGGTCTTCATTTGCCCCTAATTTTGCCGCGGTCTGGACTCTGCAGGCGATCACCTCCTGTTTGGACGGTATCGCTGACCTGGCAGGGTCCAGCTCAGAAGTCCTGGCGCTCACGGATAGAGCAAGGGCCTATGCGGATTACGCCAGGACAGCAACACTGGAAACTGCCACTCGCTCAGCTGTGGCTTCGGCCAATGCTATAGCGATCCGCAGATTGTTGTGGCTGCGTCTATGGGACTCAGATGCCACGTCCAAGAAGATTTTGCAAAATCTTCCATTCTCTGGCGACAGGCTTTTTGGTACCGAACTGGACAAGTTGATAAAGGATTCTGCGGAGTCCAAGATCCCACAAAATAAACCTAAGCCACGGTATACCGTAAAGAGGAACCCTAAACAGTGGTCCTTTCGGTCCAGTTCACAACCTTCAGCATCGTCTGCCCGAGCGGACAGAGGGAGCAAGCCCTCTACTCAGTGGCGTCCCAAGGGTCGCCAGAAGAAGCCGGCGGGGGCAGCGGCTGCCACCCCCAAACCCGCTTCCGCATGACTCGCTCTCTCATCCTACCTCCCCACAGGTGGGGGGCCGCCTGTCTCTTTTTCGGGACAGATGGCTACTCCAAGTCCAAGATCAGTGGGTACGAGACATAGTCTCCAGAGGTTACAGGATAGAGCTGACGTCACAGCCGGCACACCGATTCCATCGGTCGGTCCCGTCCCCAGAAAAGGCTCAGGCTTTTCATCTGGTGTTGGAGAGTCTCCGCAAGGACGGAGTTGTGATCCCAGTACCTTCTGGGGAGAGGTTCAGGGGTTTTTACTCCAACCTCTTTATCGTCCCAAAGAAGGATGGCTCTTTTCGCCCGGTTCTGGACCTAAAGTTGTTCAACCGCCACGTGTTGGTTCGGAAGTTCCGCATGGAATCCCTGCGATCCGTGATCGCGGCTGTGTCACAGGGGGACTTCCTAGCGTCCATAGATATTCGGGACGCTTACCTTCACGTGCCCATTGCACCGGCTCATCAACGCTGGTTAAGATTCGCAGTGGGGGACGAACACTACAGGTACCGTCACACGGGGCAATTTTGCAAGCAATTTCACTGGCAATTTGCTGGTTGCAGTGAAATCATGGATACAGGATTCCATTTCTACACGGCAGCAAAACAGAACCATGTATCCATGATTTCACTGCAACCAGCAAATTGCCAGTGAAATTGCTTGCAAAATTGCCCCGTGTGACGGTACCTTACCAGTTCGTGGCGCTGCCTTTCGGTCTGGCCTCGGCTCCGCGGGTGTTCACGAAAGTGATGGCCTCTATGATGGCTCTCCTGCATGTGCAGGGACATACCGTCATTCCCTATCTCGACGACCTGCTGGTCAGGGCGCCATCGGAACACCTTTGTCAAGAGAGCCTGAATGTGACTATGAGGTCTCTGGAACAATTCGGTTGGCTCCTCAATATTCAGAAGTCAACTCTGGTTCCGACCCAGTCATTGACATATCTGGGCATGGACTTCAACACGGCCTCAGCCCTGGTGTCTCTACCACGAGCCAAACAACTGGCCATCCATTCAGGAGTGCAACAGATCCTCCTGTCCCCACAATCATCCCTGCGGGTGTTGATGAAGCTGGTGGGGCGCATGGTGGCAGCAATAGAGGCGGTGCCTTTCGCACAATTTCGCCTCCGTCCTCTACAGCTGGAGATCCTCCGCAGTTGGGACAAGAGGACGACCTCTCTGAATCGGCTGGTGACCCTTTCCCAACCGACCAGGGATTCCCTGCAGTGGTGGCTACAACCACGTCACTTATCTCGGGGCCGGTCCTTCATCAAACCGTCATGGTTAGTGGTGACCACCGACGCCAGTCTGAAGGGCTGGGGGGCGGTGTTCTTACACCACAGGGCCCAAGGCCTCTGGACTCAGTCGGAGTCGGCGTTGCAGATCAACGTGCTGGAGATCAAGGCGGTCTATCTGGCGCTCCTGGCTTTTCAGAAATTCCTCTCCGGACGACCCATTCGGGTTCAGTCCGACAATGCGACGGCCGTCGCTTATATAAATCATCAAGGAGGAACCAGGAGTGCACAGGCTCTGGCCGAAGTCCACCGCATCCTATCCTGGGTGGAGGACAACAACTGCCTGATCTCCGCAGTTCACGTCCCAGGGGTCGAAAACTGGGAGGCCGACTATCTGAGCCGGCAGGGGATGGACGCCGGAGAGTGGTCTCTTCATCCGGAAGTCTTCAGAGAAATCTGCAGCAGATGGGGCACTCCGGACGTGGATCTGATGGCCTCGCAGCTGAATCATCAGGTGCCGCAATACATGGCAAGGTCGTGGGATCCCCAGTCTCTGGGAGCAGACGCCCTGATCCTGAGTTGGTCCAGATTCCATCTGCCGTATGTGTTCCCGCCTCTAGCTCTGATTCCCAAGGTACTGTGGAAGATCAGGACGGAGTGCAGGGTAGCCATTCTAGTGGCTCCAGATTGGCCCAGGAGGTCCTGGTTTCCGGACCTGTGGCAACTGTCAGGCGGACACAGGTGGGCTCTTCCAGAACGCGCAGATCTACTCGCGCAAGGCCCATTCTTCCACCTCAATTCCAGGGCCCTCAGATTGACTGCATGGCTCTTGAGGCCTGGCTGCTGACATCCAGGGGTTTCTCCCCTACAGTGGTTGCTACTATGAATCGGGCTAGGAAACCTGTTTCGCGAAAGATATACCACAGGACGTGGAAAATCTTTTTCTCCTGGTGTGCCTCTGGTGGACGGTCTCCTTGGCCCTTGTCTGTCCCGACCCTGTTGGCTTTCCTACAGTCGGGTTTGGAGTTGGGGTTATCCCTCAGCTCCCTGAAAGGTCAAGTGTCAGCGCTGTCTGTGCTGTTTGACAGACGTTTAGCGCTCTTCCCGAAGGTCCGTCAATTCCTGCAGGGGGTGTCTCGGGTGGTTCCGCCATACAGGCGACCACTGGACCCTTGGGACCTTAACATGGTCCTGGTGGCACTGCAGAAAACCGCCGTTTGAGCCGCTGAGGGAAGTTCCCCTCTCTCGTCTGTCCCAGAAAGTGGTATTTTTGGTGGCAATTACGTCTCTGAGAAGGGTCTCAGAATTGGCTGCACTTTCGTGCAAGTCACCCTTCCTGGTGGTTCACCAAGACAAGGTGGTGTTACGCCCACGGCCAGAATTCTTGCCTAAGGTGGTGTCCACTTTTCACCTGAACCAAGAGATTGTGCTTCCATCTTTTTGTCCCGCTCCCGTTCATCAGGTTGAGCGCGACCTCCACACTCTGGATCTGGTGAGGGCTGTGCGCATTTATGTGTCCAGGACTGCCTCCTTCCGGACGTCGGACTCCTTGTTCATCCTTACGGCGGGTCGCTGTAAGGGGTCCGCGGCATCAAAATCAACCTTGGCCAGATGGATCAAGGTGCCCATTCAGGAGGCCTACCGTTCTTCCGGTCTGCCTCTCCCGGTGGGATTGAAGGCGCACTCGACCAGAGCTGTCGGTGCCTCCTGGGCTTTGCGACATCGAGCTTCTGCTCTACAGGTGTGTCAGGCAGCCACATGGTCAAGCCTGCATACTTTTTCTAAGCACTATATGGTGCATGCCCATGCCTCTGCGGATGCAAGTTTGGGCAGGCGGGTCCTCCAGGCGGCGGTTACCCACCTTTGAGGGGGACCATGTGTTATCCGTCTTTTGAGGAACTCTTCCCGCCCTGGGGTATTGCTTTAGGACATCCCCATTGTCTGGGTCTCCCATTATGATGACCAGAAAAAAGAGAATTTTGTTTACGTACCGTAAATTCTTTTTTCTTTAATCATCAATGGGAGACCCAGCACCCACCCAGTTGTTCCGTTGGATGTTGTCACATTTGACTTGTTCCCAGTTGGAACCGTTTATTCCGGGTTGTTGGACCGTTTTGTTCACGGTTTCTTTCCCGAGGTTTCGGGTGTGGTTATTTTGTCTCCTCGCAGCTTATGGACCAAACTGAGGATATTCCCTGCGGTGGGGGTTTATAAGCGGAGGGGGCGGTGTCTACAAACTTGTAGTACCTAGTGTGGCCTCCGGAGGGCAGTGCCCTTAACCCCATTGTCTGGGTCTCCCATTGATGATTAAAGAAAAAAGAATTTACGGTACGTAAACAAAATTCTCTTTTTTTATGTTAAGGAAGGGTTGTATTTTTGCGATATGTTCTGAATATTGGATTCCTGCCATTTCAGTTGTTGGCGGCTGTCCAGACAGTACTCTGGCGACCAGTGACGTCACCGCAGAAAGCAATGTAGCGAGCAACAATGTTACCGTGGAGAGCGCCATGGTAACAACAGATGTGTCCGAGGAAAGTGACAAGGGAAATTCTGGCTCTGCCTCCGATGCTGATGGGAAACTGTGCTTGAGAATGAAACTTATTACACCTGTAAACGAGGAGAGCCAAAGTGCACCACAGTTTAGCCTAGAAAGTAAGAATACCAAGTATATAACTGCACGGGGACACCCAATGCAGGACTGAATGCTGTGATGTGAATGGGTGCAGGGCATCTTATGCAAACTTCGGGATTGCTTTAATGCATTATAAACTTTCCAAGTGCAGGTCTTGTTTTTTGTTGTCATGGCTGTTGGTTAGTGATTAGTACGTGTTATCGTTACTATACATTAGTCGCACGGATAGTACAGTATTCATGAGCCCTCCCCCACCCTGGAAATGCTTGTTTTATGGCCGGATATGTGTGGGCGGAGCCACTCAATATTTGACTAATATTGGACTCGCTATTAGCATGAGTGTACGAGTATTACAAAGTACTCATTGTGTATATAGTGATTATGAATATTTTGGTACTCGCTCATCAGTACTCTTGGTCTGTTATCTATGAAAAATACTAGTTGTCCACTGTGAACCCTACAGTAAAAGATGTGAGGCTTGTACAATGTACGTGCATATGTTATAGATGATGGATGTTAGAATCTAAAAACCTTTTTAAATGTTTTTTGTTTGTTTTTTTTCCCCATGCTCTACCATTTCTTGTTCAGAACCTCCTGTTGCTGAGAGTACAAATGGAGCAGCTACGGTGGAGGGGGGGATCCCCAGGTAATGGGAATCTTACTGCTTTGTACAGCTATATAATATAGTCATTTCTCTCAAGAGCTTGATTAGAAAAATATTTATTCTTCAATTGTGTAGAGGACCGGGCAACAACAGGTTATCTGTAAAGAAGTGTAAGGCTACCTGGGTTTCCTCCTGGCAATGAACGTTGCACGCTTCAATAAGCAAACAGATAATCAGTCCAATGTAGAAAAAAGAAAAGCGGCACTCACCCTTTTAGATGCCAAATCCTTTATTTCGTCTTGCTCATCTTAGCATAGACAAATCAGGCGGAGAGAGGGAGTTGGGGTCGGCGGACGACCGCTTGCCGTTTTGCAGCTCTTGCTGGACCCGTTGAAGCAGCAAGAGCTGCGAAACGGCAAGCTATTGTCCGCACACCCCCACTCCCTCTCCCCGCCTGATTTGTCTATGCTAAGATGAGCAAGACAAAATAAAGGATTTGGCATCTAAAAGGGTGAGTGCCGCTTTTCTTTTTTTCTACATTGGACAGAAAAATATTTAGATCATGCACAATGTAGATGTGAGCACAGTGCTTAAGATATATTTGGCTATAAAGTAACTGAGTTATGTATTTCCTTGAGAAGCTAATTTCTTCCTTTTCGTACAGCGCTAGTCTACCAACCTGCTGACACTAGCAGACGGGATCAGAATAATAGTGCAATCATATTGATCATCTCCCATACAATATTATGTTATCAGCAGCACTTCCTCTGCTTGAACAGGACGACTGGAATAGAATGAAGATCAATATGATTGCGCGATCACCATACAGCATCCTGTTATCAGCAGCCACTTAACATGATTCTGTATGGGGATAGCGTTAAGGCCCCTTTACATGGTGAGACTTTCCAGCAAACCGACCTGACCGGGATTGCTGGAAAGTCTATCTGCAGTCGCTTGGTGAGCTGTCACAGGGCAGACTCACCAGCGACCAGTCAACAGCGACATCGCTGGTAACCAGGGTAAACGCTGGGTAACTAAGCAGTGCGGGCTTCTTAGTTACCTGGTGTTTTTTTTTTTTTTTGTTTTTTTTTAAATCAGATATTTATATTGAAAAACTTCAATGAATAGACAATTAAGTAACATCACATCTTTACATGTAACAATCCCTCAGAACAGACCAGCCCTCTTCTCCCCCCCCACCCCTGCCTCCCCTTTTCCACCCCTCAGCCCCCCTCCTATCCAGCAAGCAGTGTTATAATCTTACTCAGTAGTATATAAAACATCGTAGTAGTATAAACCTGTTACATTGTGCATTTGCTCTCTTCAGTGTCTTGTTAATTCGCATCATATCCTTATAAAAGGACTTCGCGCTGCGCATGCGCGAGTTTGCTCTACGGCAGCTAGCCTGGGATTAGCTGTGGCAGAGCAAACTCGCGCATGCTCAATGCGCAGCACAAAGTCCTATGATATGGATATGACGCGATTTGCGTCATACAGCCTATACTGCCCATAATTGATCTGCATGGGGCGCTGAGAAGCCATAGGGAACGCCCTGTGTGACTTCTCAAGCACTGAGAAACCGCAGAAAGGAAGGTAATAAAAGCACTTTTACATACTTTACAAATACCCTTTTTTTACACAAAGGGTTGCCTACAGTGCATTCCTGGAGGTGCAGGGACAGGTATAAATGATCTGGGGACTGATTTTTAGGGGTCAGGTTCCCTTTAATAAGAGACTAGATATATTAGACCCTATAGTGTGCCGTAATCCAGCCATGGTGACCACAACTTTTCATACAAGCCAGTTTTCCCACGTTTGCAGTAGATTCCCTTTTCCAGCCTTAAGATATTGTTTACCTGTAACAAAAATTCCCTCCTGGACGGTGGATCCTAATCGATCCAGTGTATAGCGATCAGTTTCCTTGCTATAAACAGTATTCTAGCAATTATCACTTTTAAATGTGTTGTTCCACCAGTAGTTCATCTACATTCCCCAATAAACAAATCACTGGTTCACGTGGAATTGCAAATTTATACGTCCCCTCCACTCTGGTGATCACCATTATCCAGTATGCAACTAATCGTGGGCATGACCACATCATTTGTAAAATGCCTGCCTTTTCCGTCCTACATCTAGGGCATTCTGAGGTGGGTCTCAAACCAATCCTAAACAGAAATTCAGGTGATCGGTAAACTCTGTGCAATAAATACAGCTGTGAGAGTCAACTTGGCTCACTAAGAGACAAGTTCAGAACCCACTCCAAAATAGAGCTCCACTTCTCATAGTCTATGGTTCCCAGTTCAGCCTCCCACCTATACTTTGCTCGTGTCGGATACTGGAGCAGGAACGTATGTAGTAGATCCCTGTTGGTCGTAGAGATCACCCCTCTTGTGGGCAATCCTCTGCACACATACTCCAAAACAATATCCTGTTGCACGCTCATTTCCCCTTTTTTATTTTGGGCGTTTAAACCATGCGCCATCTGTAAATACTGATATATCCCTTTGCTATATAGCCCAAATTCCTCCTGCAGTTGGGAAAAGGGTTTCAGCCCCTGTCTATTATTTGGTAGGCCAGCTCTATCACCCTAGCACGCCACTCCGCCAAACATCCCATCACCCGTATTTCCGGCAAATTGTCATTGTTCCACAGTGGAGAATAACTGGTTAAGTGCCCCACTCCTCTAACTTGTTTTAATTTTCCCCAGATTTTTTGTATTAAGAGCATCGTGGGGCAGGATCTCCCAATCGCCCCCAGTGAGCCGTCTTCCAAACTCAATATCAGTGGCCTCCTTCCCGTCAAATTCTCCAGTACCCTTTGGACAGAGGGGTGGCCTGTTCTCTGCGCCCATCCCCTAATATGCTGGCTCTGCGCTGCAAGATAATAAATGTACGGATTTGGCAGCGCCAACCCGCCCTCATCCTTAGGTCGCTGCAGCAGCTCCAACCGTAATCGAGCCTGTTTCGTTCCCCATATTAAGCTTCTGAATAAAGAATTAATTTGTCTAAACTTCCCGTGTTATTCATATGGGGGCATTTTGCAGTATATACAGCAATTTGGGCATTAAAATGTTTTATTAGATTTGTTCGGCCGACGATTGCCAAAAGCAGCTTGTTCCAAACCCTCATCTTTGCCTTAATGGTCCCCAGGACAAGAGTCAGGTTGAGGTCAAGAAAATCCTTGGCCTGTCCTGATATCCATATATACCCAAATATTTAAATTTATCCACCAATGCTAGGCCCCCCCGTCTCCCCATCAGGCGACATCTCAGCATCCAGAGAGAACAGCTTAGATTTATGCCAATTGATTTTCAATCCAGATATAGATACAAACTGATCAATAAGCTTCATAGCACCGCTCAAACAGGCGGTCGAATCTTCTAAGAATAGCAGGATGTCGTCCTCGTAGAGCGCTTTATTCGCAATCGCACAAATCTGAAGTATTCTGGCGGCCAGTGGCTCCATCGCCAATGCGAACAGCAGTGGGGACAGTGGACAGCCCTGTCTGGTTTCCCTACTGAGTGCTATAGATTGTGATAGAATACCATTCACCCTAACCCTTGCTGTCGGTTGGGTGTACAGCAACCGCACCCACGAAAGGAACTGCGGACCAAAATCCAAGTGCTCCATAACCGTCCATAGATACTACCACCTCACGCTGTCGAAGGCATTATGGGCATGATTGTCTCCATTTAATAACATTCTGCAGTGGAGCATGTAAATATATTGGGTAGATAAGTGATGTGTTCCATGGTCAGTGCCTAAATACTGTCTTTCCTTGTGCTTCTGGATATTCGCCCATTTGCAGCCATGCTCTGTTACTGCTGCCACTTTTGGTTCATGTGCCACTGTCACACATCTCATCAATTTCCTTAAAACAGTAAAATGTATTAACTCGAAGATCATGCATACTGAAAAGGTTTGTTTTTGTTTTTTGTTTTTCTTCTACCAGTGGCACAGAGAACTCCTCATCCGTTTTTATACGTGTTTGTGAAGTCCATCGTGAAGAAGAGTCCAGAAGTCATCAGATGCCCTCTACACCGCACAGGTAAATAGCCTAAAACTTAGTACTGCACTTTTCAATTTGGAATCTTATTTATTGTTTTTCAAATATTAGGGTTGAAGTGTAGCAGCTGTTCCAGAATAAGTTGTGTCCATCATACCATTGTTTCTGACTATATGAGGCTTCAGCCATTTCTTTTTGTTGCTCTGCTCTTGCCAGCTCATTCTCTCCTCTCTAGACCTTTTTTTTTTATTATTATTTTTTTACGAAGCAGTTATAAATCCCTCATTGAAGGTTGATTTGAGTATTATTTTTATTTCTATATATGAATGATCATCACAGGAAAATTTAAGTGACAGATATGTGGAGGACAATTCTATTATTCTCTAATAAGATAAAATGCAAAGTTTCCTAATTGTGTTCATTTTGGTGGAAAAAAGTACAGCGTGACTTAAAATAGTAACTACAATGTGAGAAGGACCCAGTTTCATAAAATGTCAATGGCTGGAATCCTATAGTCAGTGCATTTTTGTTTAATGTGTGAAAATTACAGCGGTTATAACAGCCACCATGCCGATGATGTAGAATTGTGCCATTATTGTTTGTACTACTTTATACTGTGTTCACACCTCAGAAAACCGCTACTAAGGCTATGTTAACACGTTGCATTTTTCCAACATTTTTTTAATGCAGTTATTTAATTAATACATTTTTTTTTACTGTACCAGCAAAAGGTATGACATTTCTGCAGTCTCATGGTCAATGTTTTTTTTTACTTTGACTGAGTTGGAAACCTGCAGCACGTCAATTCTTTCAGCATGTTTGCAGCAATTGTCACCCATGGAAAGCAATGAAAAAATGCAAAAACGTTGCAAAAAAGTTGTGCTACATTTTTGGGTAATAAAATTAACGTCATTAAACATGTAATATAGACACGAATAACTCCTATAATTGGCACCAAAAATGCAGCAAAGCCTGCTTTTTATAAGCAGCTTCTTGACTTTCAAGAAAGTAGATTTCTCCTTCACCTCATTGGGGGACACAGGACCATGGCTGTCATGCTGCTATCTCTAGGAGGCTGACACTAAGTGAATACAAAAAACAGATTAACTCCTCCCCTGCAGTATACACCCTTGCCAAACCAGTTTCAGCTTAGTGTCTGTAGGAGGCAGATGTGGTCTATAGACCCAAATTCTTTTTTACTTTCATTTTTCATTTTTTACTTTTTACTGAATTTTTATAAACAGATGAAGATTTTAGATGGGCGACGGCTCCTTTAAGGGCACCGCTTTCCCACAACCACCGACAGATGGAAACGTGGAGTTTCGCCTCCACGTACCCCCTTCTGCAACGCTGGATATGTTTTGGGCTACACGTCACTACTTCATCAGGGTGACGGTTCTCTTAAGGGCGCCGATTTCCCACAACCAACAGAAGGGCACACGAAGTGTCGCCTTCCCGTATCCCCCTCTGCACTGGTGTGGACCCTATATGCCCGACAGTCTCGGTGGCAACATATTTAGGGCATCCCCAACCTCTTCTGAAAAGAGCCAGAGTTGCAGGTATCCAGAGCAGCCCTAGAGACAGCAACATATGCAGTTCCTCATGCATGCAAATCACGGATTACTGTTTCTGCCTGCAAGTAAGTGGACTATATTATAGATCCCTACCCACCAGCGTTTCACCAATGTGGCTGGATGATGGATCCCTCCTCTGTGTGTGGAGCCCTACTCGACCATTGGATCCCTGTTTTCACAGGCAGACTCCTGCACCTCATACTCTCGCCAAGGAGCATGGGACACAGTTCTACACGCTGCAGCCTGATACTGTCTCATGGTGGGCGGATCCCTGTTTCACAGGCAAACTCCTGTCCTTTAAACCCTCACTAAGGAGCCTGGTGCATAGTTCACACTGAAGCCTGATATTGTCCCTGTTTTCACAGGCGGACTCCAGCTCCCCAGTCTCTCACCAATGAGCCTGGGGCACTTTCTTGGGGCCCAATATTTCCTCTCTGCAGAGTCCTAATGATAATGAGGACCTCAGCGGATTGTTTACGTGAGGCAAAGGCGATAGAGAGCTCCCCTGGCATCATCCCAGTACTCCCCTCTATACAATCTCTACCCATCTCTTCTCTCTCTCCTCCCCCGGAACGGGCGCGCACACCACCGCACTTCTGGCGAGTGGTTTCCTGCACTCAACGGTCGTCCCTCGGGCAGCGGCCAAAAATGTAGGCCCTGGCTTTGGCCTAGTAGGTGGCCCACCGATCCTCCCACCTGATGACGCGTTTTTTCGTCTTCACGTCCCCACTCTGATATCATGAGCGGCGCGAACCCGTCCCCTTTTCCCGGGTACGCCTCTTTCTTGATGCTTTTCGCGCATCGCGAGAACTGCTACGTCGTTTTTTTTTTTTTTTTTTGGGCGGTCACACCCCCTCCATCACTTTAACCCTTGGATGGGGGGCTTCTCCATGCACCGGCTGGCATTACCACAGCTTGCACAGGACCAGTCGGGCCCTGCACTGGACAAGGGATGTAGGAACATCAGCTTGCAGGGGAACCTGCGATTCTTTAGGGTAAGAGCTAAACCATTAGTATCTGCAGGGGATACGGTCTCCTGCAGCCTAGGCCTCACTAGCTCCCCCATTGCATGCACCTCTACAGCACAGAGTGCTATCTTGAATCCCAGTATTATCACTTTTTTTTTTTCTGGTGGCTCATGGACTACTCTTCCCTCTATGCAGTCCTCTGGGAGCTCAGAAGCTAAGTCCCATTCAGTCGGCTATATTTTCCTGCGTCACCTGTCACTTAGAACTACTGCGTGATCATGCCACCCCACACTGCCAGGCCTGTGCCCCCACAGAGGCCCAGGAGACCTCCACTGCTACAGTACTGGCTAGTGGAATGGCCCCACCTGACTGGGCCATATTCCTTTCCCATTCCATGAAAAGGTTTTCAAATACCCTGGCACAATCCATGCAGCGCCCTCCTCCTTACAGCACGCCCCATCCTCCTTACAGCAGCCCATCCTCCTTACAGCACGCCCCATCAGAACAGCGCACGGGCAGAGGACCCCTTACTGGAGGGCCCATCAGATGGATGCAGGACAAGTCCCACAACCACAGGCTTGGCAACGATGAGGGTGTACAGAAACTTTTCACCCGTTTCTTCTCAAGACTCCCATGCCTCTCCTACTAGGGAGTCAAGACAAGGCTCCCATAGACTTGATGAACGTCATGTTTTCGACTCGGACCCTGACCTGGAGGTCCCATTTGACTTCGAATCCACTGATTTCCAGGCGATGGTTGACAATCTAATATCACCAGTCAACCAGTCTCTTAAGATAGATGATCCCACTACTATGGTGTCGGACCATAGCGTCTCCTTCAAGAGAGCAAAGCGTCGACATACTGTCCAAACACAGGGACCGTACAGACAAACGGTTCAGGGGATGCAGACCCATTGAGGCCCGTTGCCCTTTTGCCCCAACCCTTTTGCCCCAACCCTTACCAAGGATTGGGCAGACTCCCCGCCGGTTGATCCTCCAGTCTCCTGCCTTGTGGCTATGATGCTATTGTCCCTACCGGACGGGTCCTCCATAAGACCTGACTGACCACCAGGTTCAACAGTTCACCCTGCTCTGCATTCGAGGCAGCCGGCTCATTCCCTTCACCGTCATTTGCCTCAGTATGGGTAGCCAAGGCGATCATGGTTTGGGCAGATACCTTATTGGACGCTGACCCCTCCCCGGACTTGTCAGACCTGGCCACTCAAATAAGCGTGGCTGGAGAATATCTTCCCATCTGCCAAACTCTCCAAGGTCAACAGAAATGGCTTGCGTCCTTTTTTCAATGCCATATCCTCACTCCGCCTTGCGGACTGATCGTTCCCGTGCCAGATCTCAAGCACCTCAAGGGTTTTTATTCAAACCTCCTTGTGGTTCCCCCCCCCCCCCCAAAAAAAAACGGGGCGGTACGACACATTCTGCAGCTGTAGCATCTGGGCAAATACGTTCGTATCTGTTGCTTCAGAATGGAGTCCCTTCGTTCCATCATCGAGTCTATGGAGAAAGGAGAGTTTTCTTGCCTCCATAGAATTACGGGACGCGCCCCTTCACATCCCTATAGCCCCCGCACATCAATAGTTCCTGCGCCTCGCGGCAAACTCGGAGCACTTTCAGTTCGTGGACCTACCCTTCGACCTTTACTACTGCACCAAGGGTATTCATGAAGGTTATAGTGGCCGCCATGACCATTTTACATTCCAGGGGAGTGGTAGTCTAGATTGGGTCGGACGATCTACTATTCAAGGCCCCTTCCCTTTCTGATTGCGAGGGGAGTGTCCAGATAACCATTGACGCCCTCTCACAACTGGGTTGGCTGGTGAACCTTGAAAAATCCTGTTTCCGGCTCAGTCGATCAATTTCCTGGACATGATTTTCAGCATCTCCTGCGGGTTGGCAATTCTCCCTCGAGACAAGGCACTAACCCTACACCGGGTAGTACGCACTCTTCTCCGTCCCTACCACACTCCATCCGCTTCGGGATGAGGGTCCTAGGCAGGATGGTGGCAGCAATAGAAGTCCCAATGTCTCATTTTCACCTTCGTCCGCTGCAGATGGCTCTCCTGCTAGATGAGACAAGAGTCCCTTCTCTCTGGACAGGACCTTCCTTCTGACGCTGCCAGTATAGTGGGCACTACGCTGGTTAACTCAGCCAGCGCCACTTTCCAAGGGGCTGTCGTCCTTCCCAATCTATTGGGCAGTTCTCACCGCCGATGCCAGTCTGTTTGCTTGGGGATGCCGATTCTTCATCATACCATCCAGAGACGCTGGTCCATGCAGGAGTCAGCTCTTCCCATCAATCTGCTGGAGATTCGGCCCATAGCCTTGTCTCTCGAGGCTTTTCACAGACTTCCGGCGGGCCGTCACATCCGAATCCAGTCGGACAACGCCACAGCCGTTGCTTACACTAATCATCAGGGCGGCACCCGCAGCAGAGCCACTCTACACGAGGTAGAACACATTTTACACTGGGTCGAATCGACCTGGTCCGTCCTCTCGGAAGTGCACATTTCGGGTGTGGAGAACTGGGCAGTGATCTTCCTCAGTCGCCAGGGCCTCGCCGCAGGGGAATGTACCCTACACCTGAAAATGTTCCAACAAATCTGTCGCCGCTGGTAGGGGACACTGGACACGGACCTCATGGCATCTTGACTAACTGCCAAGGTCTCCGTGTTCATGGCCCGATCTCACGACCCGCTCAATCACATGACCCACCCTCCTTCGGAGCAGACATACTGGTGCAATCATGGAGCCAGTTTTCGCCTTGCATACATCTTCCCTCCACTACCCTTAATTCCGAGGGTAGTGAGGAAAATCAAATCAAAAGGGCTCTCCGGTCTTATCATTGCCCCGGAATGGCCCAGGCACGCTTGGTACGCTGGCCTAGTACATCTTATCATCGACGTCCAATGGCACCAACCAGACCTCCCGACTCAATGGTCTGATTTGCCCCAGGATTCGAGGGTCCGGCATTTGACAGCGTGGCTGTTGAGACCTAGATCCTAACCCGGGCTGGTTTTTCATCGGATGTCATCGGTACCATGTTTAGAGTATGAAAACCTGCCTCACCCCGTAGCTACCACCGCACGTTGAAAAATTCTTGTGGTGCAAAGACCGGGGGCATTCCCCTCTTGCTTTATCTATCCTGGTGATCCTGTTTTTCTCCAGTCAGGACTATATTCGGGACTGTCCTGAAATTCCCTGAATGGTCACTTTTCTGTGCCTTTGGTCATTGAGCAGCGGCGTCTGGCATTGCGGCCCCAAATCAGGACTTTCATCCAAGGAGTGTCTGTTGTTTGCACTTATCGATGACCACTGGACCCATGGGAACTTAATGTGGTCTTGGATGCACTTCAAAGACCCCCCTTTGAACCTCTCAAAGATGTCTCGCTCTCCCTCCTGTCCTGGAAGGTGGTTCTTCCTTGTAGCGATCACCTCCATCTGACATGTCTCAAGATTGGCCGCACTCCCCTACCCTTCCTCTTCTTTTATCAAGACAAGGTAGTGCTCCAGCCGGTTCTAACTTTACTTCCTTCCACCTCAGTGAATACATCCGACACCGGTGCACCGTGTTAAGAAGGTTCTGTATACCCTAGGACTTTTGAAAGCGCTCAAATGCTATGTGTCTAGGACAGCTCTTTTCCATAGGACAGACACACTTTTTGTCCTCCCGGATGGCCACAGGAAGGGCATGGCTGCTTCTAAGGGCACACTAGCTAGGTAGATACGTTCCACCATCCAGGAAGCCTATCGGCAAAGGAATATGACCTTTCCAAGCGATTTGCGGGCTCGTTCCACTCGCGTGCTTGGCGTATCCTGGGCCATTAGACACCAGGCATCCGGCGAGCAGGTTTGCAGGGCGGCAACCTGGTAAAGTCTGCTTACCTTTGCAAAACACTATAATGTGGATATCCAGACCTCTGCAGAGGCCAGTATCGGAAGACATGTACTGAAGGCCACGGTAGCTCACCTTTCCACTTAAGTGAGTAAAGAGGTATAGTATGGTTTGTTTTTTTTTCCTTGGGTTGTGCACTTTTTTCCCACCCAGGGACTGCTTTGGGACTTCCCATGATCCTGTGTCCCCCAATGAGGCAAAGGAGAAAAGAGGATTTTTGCGTACTCACAGTAAAATCCTTTTCTCTGAGCCATCATTGGGGGGGACACAGCACCCACCCTGTTGCTCAATTGGGCGCTACGTTGTATTTTTTCCTTGAATTCTTTGAGTTTGCATATTCTCTTTGGTTGAACTGTTTTTCTTGTTCTCCTACTGCTTGGTCACTGAACTGGTTTGACCTGGCCCAGCCTGGGGGTGTATACTGCAGGGGAGGAGCTAATCTGTTTTTTATATTTACTTAGTGTCCGCCTCCTAGGGATAGCAGCATGACACCCATGGTCCTGTGTCCCCCAATGATGACTCGGAGAAAAGAATTTTTACGGTGAGTACACAAAAATCCTCTTTTTACCTGCAGAAAAAATAACTGCAAAAAGCCTAAAAGTATGTGCTTTATTTGTTCAAAACATCATAAAACCAAAGGTATATGTAAACTTCCTTATTCATAGCTGTCTGGGAAGAAACACTGTTAACCATTAAAAAGTATATGTAACACCCACACCTCCTCCAGCTAAATGACAAGTGAGTCTCGACAGGTGAATGCTTATGAATGAGATAATTCTCAACCCCTAAAAGCAGAGAAAAATGTTGGAGTGAAAAATAAAAGAAATTCAAGAGATCTAAAAATTAAACATCTTCCCCATGTTTCCTTTTAAAAATAAAGAAATTTAAAAATGAAGAAATGGAATATATCTACCGTATATACTCGTGTATAAGCCGACCCCCCTACTTTTGCCCCCAAAAACTGGGAAAACCTATTGACTCGCGTATAAGCCTAGGGTGGACAATGCAGCAGCTGCCGGTACTGAAAAAATGTTAAAAATGAAAATAGATACAAATAAAATGTTGAACTTTTATTTTAAATAGTAAACTACCAATGCAGCAGACCACCGTCCTGTTATAAAGCCCCCTATTACTGGTATATAGCCCACCATCCGTGTATATAGCAGCCATAACTAGTATACAGTTGCCACCAGCAGGGGTAACACGGAGGCCCCCCAGCAGGGGTAACACAGAGGCCCCCCAGCAGGGTAACACAGAGGCCCCCCAGCAGGGGTAACACAGAGGCCCCCCAGCAGGGTAACACAGAGGCCCCCCAGCAGGGGTAACACAGAGGCCCCCCAGCAGGGTAACACAGAGGCCCCCCAGCAGGGGTAACACAGAGGCCCCCCAGCAGGGGTAACACAGAGGCCCCCCAGCAGGGGTAACACAGAGGCCCCCCAGCAGGGGTAACACAGAGGCCCCCCAGCAGGGGTAACACAGAGGCCCCCCAGCAGGGGTAACACAGAGGCCCCCCAGCAGGGGTAACACAGAGGCCCCCCAGCAGGGGTAACACAGAGGCCCCCCAGCAGGGGTAACACAGAGGCCCCCCCAGCAGGGGTAATACAGAGGCTCCCCCCAGCAGGGGTAATACAGAGGCCCCCCAGCAGGGGTAATACAGAGGCCCCCCAGCAGGGGTAATACAGAGGCCCCCCCAGCAGGGGTAATACAGAGGCTCCCCCAGCAGGGGTAATACAGAGGCTCCCCCCAGCAGGGGTAATACAGAGGCTCCCCCCAGCAGGGGTAATACAGAGGCTCCCCCAGCAGGGGTAATACAGAGGCTTCCCCCAGCAGGGGTAATACAGAGGCTTCCCCCAGCAGGGGTAATACAGAGGCCCCCCCCAGCAGGGGTAATACAGAGGCCCCCCCAGCAGGGGTAATACAGAGGCTCCCCCAGCAGGGGTAATACAGAGGTCCCCCCAGCAGGGGTAATACAGAGGCGCCCCCCAGCAGGGGTAATCTCACCCCCTCGGTGTGCCATGCGCACCCGGGTCCTCCAGCTGCTCCGTCTGCAAGCGCGGCTTCTAATACCGGCGTCCTCCCCGCTCTTCCTGTTTGATTGCGATCATGTGACCGGTCACATGATCGCAATCAAACAGGAAGAGCGGGGAGGACGCCAGTATTAGAAGCCGCGCTTGCAGACGGAGCAGCTGGAGGACCCGGGTGCCTGCACACCGAGGGGGTGAGATTACCCCTGCTGGGGGGAGCCTCTGTATACATTGGGGGGGGCAGGGAGACAGCGGGGGAGGCTATACTGTGCTGGGGAGCAGCAATGTACTATGCGCTGCTCCCCATGCTTTAATTAATGAGCGACACCACGTGACGTGCCGCTCATTCTGCAGCCTTCCCCCGCCTCCTCCTGCCTCCTGCAGTACCCGGACAATAGCCCCCACCACACCACACAGTATATAGTCGTGTATAAGCCGAGGGGGGACTTTTCAGCCCAATTTTTGGGCTGAAAAAGTCGGCTTATACACGAGTATATACGGTATATTGCCACATCCCTGAGAATCCAATGTATCAAAATATTTACAGATAATTAACTCATTAAAAAAAAGTAATTTATTTTCTCTATGCAACCTTGGTTATGACTGTAATCATATTGAACTGAAGAATCATGTTACCAGGTTATTCTTACTGCTCAATAAACTTGCAAAAAAGCTATGGTGTAATTGCATTTTTTCACTTTTTTATTATGAAAGAATGGCAGAATTGTGGTTTTTGTTTTTCCATCACAAACCCTCATGTGGCTAGATTGACAGAAAAACAAGTGTTTTGCCTCTTGGATGAAGGGGGTGAAAAAATGAAAAATCACCCAGACATTAATTCACCAATAATACAGAGCATTAAAGTGCATGTGCAACAGCATGCTAGATATGTGACATATGCTTTGTGTATTGATGAAGATGATAATGGATGCTGTAAACGCTTTATTTAGGAGTGAAGATATTGGATTGAAGACTCTTAATTTTTTCTTTACACATGTGTCTGATGTAAGGTGGTACTGTCCGTCACCTGATTGAATTTGGATTTCTCCAATATGGATATATACAGCTTCCCATGAACTCCTGTTTGCATTCTCATGCTGTAGCTGTTGCAGTCTTTGTCTTGCAAAGGTCATCTGTTTTACTCTGGATTTCTGCTGCCTGATTTTAGCTAAATTGGCTCCAAGACTGAGACTAGTCACAATTGGCATTTTTACCCATACCCCTACCCCACCATGCATCCTTATTTGTGCAGACCTGTCTGTAGATTTTGATCTATGATCTGGTGTCATTATCATTTGTCCATCACAGACGTTGAAAACCAAGAGATGTGCTGATTTGTGGTTCAACAATGACATTAGCAAAGAAGAAAAACTAAATATTACTCTTACTTGGGTGTCATGTAGACCATATAACTGATGAAGTGCTAATATTCCACATTGTGCTGTTTACAGAGAAAGTCCACTCCAATTCTCCAGCAAAGACGATGATGGAACATCTCATACTTCGCAAAACTTGAAAGAAATCTGCAGTGATCAGGTCACAGGTGATCACTCTGTACCAGAAAGTTCAATTGAGGACTTCTCCGGTGATCAGGAGGCCATGGAAACAGAGCCTAGTCTGGAGGAGAATCAACAGGACGCTGGAAAAGAGGCTCCACCCGCTTCATCTCCTGCCCAACAATTGGAGACAGAAGAACATTTATCATTAGGTTTTAGACATAAAGAAGTTCAGACTGTGAATGTAGTAGAACCGCAAACTGTAGTTGTGTCATCTTCAACCCAGACAGACGCGGTGTCTAGCCCAGCAACAAAAGCTGGTGAAGGGTCTGGTCTCCAAAGTCAAAAAGAAGCGACGCAAAATGAAAAATCAGAAGCCACAGAAAAACAAGGAGATGACACAGAGTCTGTGCACAGTCAGGTAACATTCACTGAACTATTTTGCATGGAAAAGAAGTTCTAATAATTTTTATGATGTGATTTTGTTTAGAGTTGTATGGCTTTTATATTCAAACAAATATTTTACCTAGGTTTGCAGATCTGCTAGTGTGAGAGCCACTGCAGTCTGGCTAACAAGTGTGCTGACATTTATTCTATATGCTCTAATAGAGCAAATAATAATGACTTATCTTCAGGTTTTCTTGCTACGGACTAAGTTGTTGTTGCTGTTTTTTTTTTATCAACTCTCATTTTCGTTGAACGTTGCCTCTGTCAATTAATCAGGTAGCGGATATGAGTCTACACACCCCTGTTAAAATGTCAGATTTTTGTCATGTAAAATAGTCATATCAAGAAGAATCATTCCAGAAATGTTTGCACTTTTAATGTCCCCTGCAGTCTGTACAGTTGAATTGAAATACAAACCAATCTTTTCAGGTGAAAAAAGAAAATAAAGAACTCAAATAATGTGGATACATAAATATGAACACTATTGACATAATACTTTGTTCAAGTACTCTTTGAATTTGTATATCTTTCCAGTGTTGGGCCTACAGTAAAGCTAACCTAAAAACTGTGTATTTTCTACCGCCCTTTAATCGCAACAACTGCTTTCTTCAGTAAACCTCTCTGCAACCTTCCAGATCAATTTTCCTCTTTTTTTTTCATCAATTTTTAAGGGACATTTACTTTTGGGTAATGTCTCTGTTGTGCCAAATTTAAGGCACTTCTTGATAACCATCTTAACAATATTCCATGATATATCTAATGTGTGGATTTTTCTTTTTTTTCTAAGCCCTTCTTACTTTCAGCAATGAGATACTTTTGCTTTGTTGTTAGTTGTTTATGGACCATGGTTTTTGCAGAATAGCTAATCTTTATATGGAGTTAATCAGGATAACTGTAGTGTTATGATGTTGGCTGTGCACTGACCATTAGCTAATCATAGTTAAACTCATGTTAAACAATCTTGAGCACCTCCACATCCCCACTTATAAGAAGGAGTTCACACTTATGCAACTACATTATTTTAGCATCATGATTTAGTGATTTTTTTTTTTTTTTGCATGACTGAAACCTGCCAATTTTAAAAGGGTATGTAGACTTATATCCAATATCATATAATGGAGACTTATTCTTACCTAGCTGAGCGTGCACTTTTATCTGTAAATCCAAGATCTACAGTATTTCCAATTATTTACGGTCAGCTCCAGTATAGAAAAATAAAGCAGAATAAGAAACCCAGGATTTGTAAAACCCTGATGCTAAATTGATGTTCAAAAGATTGTAATTATAAGACTCTTTAAAAGCTCCCAATTATTTTCTTCCCTCTTAAGGGTGAGGACGACTTTGAACTACCTCGCCCTCCTCCTGGCCGCAGTGTTCATCGGCACGTCCGGACAGTTCGAGAAGTACGCACCGTAGTCACTCGTGTTATCACAGATGTGTATTACGTTAATGGTGCAGAAGTGGAGCGTAAGGTGTTGGAGGTAAACATTTATGGTTGCCTTGGCTGATTGTTTGATTTGGACTATGTGGAAGGTGAAATGTGCTGGTGTCTGACAAGAGTGGATATTTTTACTCTGCTTTTTTGCCCCTTGTTACCATACTGCACTTACTGTAGATAATAAGCCGTGGTTATACTGGGATTGCTGGAAACGTAATAGATATTTAGAAAGGTGATTGATTGGGTTGAATTCACGGCTCTATGTGTCCTTTCATGCTCTTCCACACCAAGACCTCTATGAACCTTGCTTTGTGCACTGGTGGACAGTCATACTGGAATAGAAAAAAGGCCTTCCTCAAACCATTCCCACAAAGCTGTAATGATACACTTGTCAAAAATGTCTTGGTGCGCTGAAGTGTTAAGATTTCCCTTTGCTAGAACTAAGGGGCCTAGACTAGTTCCTCAAATACAACCCCATAGCATTATCCCTCTTGCACTAAAGTTTTTACGTGGTACAATGCATTTGGGCATTCCCAAACTCTTATCAGAATGCCAGGTAGGAAAGTGTGATTTCTCACTCCACAGGAACACCTTTCCCTTCCTCCAGAGTCCAGTATCCGTGTACTATACACCACTTCATCCAATGCTTGGCATTGTGATTGGTGATGTACAGCTTGCATGCAGCTCCTTTATCATGATACTCATGCCATGCTACAAAGTTTTGTTAATGCCAGTGGAGGTTTGGACTCCGTTATTGGGTCAGTAAAGCAATGGCTATTTTTATATATGCCTCAGCACTTGGCATCTCTGCATTTACATGGCCTGACTTTCTGTTATGGAATATTTAAGAGAGAAGATCTATAAACAGACTTGGCGGTACTTCACCTAAATTCAGTTTTTTAGAGCCATTCTTTCACCAATTTTAGTAAAGGTAGACCGCATGACTATGGAATTGGATGCTGTACACATGCAGAATTGCTACAGAATGAAAAACCTGAAGTTAATGAACAAGCGCTCTGTATGAATACCTTTACTAGTTCAGGACTTGCCCATAGACTGTATACGTCCGGGGTGGGCCACATGTTCTAAAATGCAGAGTAAGCAGATTGTGCAGATGTGAGGTCATGGAGCCGACTGTCAGACATGGCCGACGTCCTACATAGAAGGAAAATGTGGTTTATTTTCAGATCTAACTTTCTGATCTTTGTATACACTGCTAGGAACAAGCTCTTGTTTTTATAAATTAGGAAACTGACAGAGTTTCCTCCTCCAGACTCCAGTCAGCTCTGCTATGCAGTAACTGGAGCTTAGATACCAGCTCTAGTTACAGGGGAAATTGGCAACAAAAAGAATGTATTTCTTAAAATGCTCCCAAAGGTTTTTCAAGACCTTTTAGAGGGCACACTGTCTGCAAATATATTTAAAAATAAAAGCAAGAAAAAGAATGTCACCACTAATCCAAATTGTGGGAAAAAAATTCCAATCATTCAACACTAATGTATAAAAATCTCCATGGAAAGGGGAGCTCAAAATAAAATATATTTCAGAGAGATATAGGTCATAAAAGGGAAAAAAAAGTGTGTGTGTTTATGTATGTACAGTGCCTTGTGAAAGTATTTGGCCCCCTTGAACTTTTCAACCTTTTGCCACATTTCAGGCTTCAAACATAAAGATATAAATTCAACTTTTTGTAAAGAATCAACAAGTGGGACACAATCGTGAAGTGGAACGAAATTTATTGGATATTTTTAAACTTTTTTTAACAAATAAAAATCTGAAAAGTGGGGTGTGCAGTATTATTTGGCTCCTTTACTTTCAGTGCAGCAAACTCACTCCAGAAGTTCAGTGAGGATCTCTGAATGATCCAATGTTGTCCTAGATGACTGGTAATGATAAAATCCACCTGTGTGTAATCAAGTCTCCATATAAATGCACCTGCTCGTGATAGTCTCAGGGTTCTGTTTCAAGTGCAGAGAGCATCATGAAGACCAAGGAACACACCAGGCAGGTCTGAGATACTGTTGTGGTGAAGTTTAAAGCCGGATTTGGATACAAAAAGATTTCCCAAATTTTAAACATCTTGAGGAGCACTGTGCAAGCAATCATATTGAAATGGAAGGAGTATCAGACCACTGCAAATCTACCAAGACCCAGCCGTCCCTCTAAACTTTCATCTCGAACAAGGAGAAGACTGATCAGAGATGCAGCCAAAAGGCTCATGATCACTCGAACTGCAGAGATCTACAGCTGAGGTGGGAGAGTCTATCCATATGACAACAATCAGTCATACAAATCTGGCCTTTATGGAAGAGTGGCACGAAGAAAGCCATTTCTCAAAGATATCCATAAAAAGTCTCGTTTGAAGTTTGCTACAAGCCACCTGGGAGACACACCAAACAAGTGGAATAAGGTGCTCTGGTCAGATGAAACCAAAATCAAGCTTTTTGGCCACAATGCTATACGATATGTTTGGCGTAAAAGCAACACAGCTCATCACCCTAAAAACACCATCCCCACTGTCAAACGTGGTGGTAGCATCATGGTTTGGGCCTGCTTTTCTTCAGCAGGGAAAGGGAAAGATGGTTAAAATTGATAGGAAGATGGACGGAGCCAAATACTGGACCATTCTGGAAGAAAACCTGTTGGAGTTTGAAAGACCTGAGACTGGGTCGGAGATTTATCTTCCAACAAGACAATGATCCCAAACATAAAGCAAAATCTACAATGGAATGGTTAAAAAATAAACGTATCCAGGTGTTAGAATGGCCAAGTCAAAGTCCAGACCTGAATCCAATCGAGAATCTGTGGTAAGAACTGAAAACTGCTGTTCACAAACGCTCTCCATCCAACCTCACTGAGCTCGAGCTGTTTTGCAAGGATGAATGGGCAAGAATTTCAGTCTCACGAGGTGCAGCTGTAATCCCAACAAAAGGTGGCGCTACAAAGTATTAACTCAAGGGGACCAAAAAAGTATTGCACACCTCACTTTTCAGTTTTCTATTTGTTAAAGTTTACAATATCAAATAAATTTTGTTCCACTTCACAATTGTGTCCCACTTGTTGATTCTTCACAAAAAAATTAGAATTTATATGCCTGAATTGTGGCAAAAGGTTGAAAAGTTCAAGGGGGCCAAATACTTTCACAAGGCACTGTGCATGTATTTATGTACCGTATATACTCGTGTATAAGCCGAGTTTTTCAGCCCAAAATTTGGGCTGAAAAGTCTCCCCCTCGGCTTATACACGGGTCATATACGGCATGGAGTGGTGGTGGCTGTGTCCCGGGGCTGTGGAGGCTGGAGGAGGCGGGGGAGGCTGCTGTATGAGCGGCCCCGTCACGTGGGGCCGCTCATTAAATATGCACTGCTTCCCCCTGTCAATCAGCGGCAGGGGGAAGCAGTGCATATAGCCCCCAAATGCTGGCACTCGCCCCCCCTTGTAAGGGCCCATCCCCCCCCCGCTGGTTATATTACCATCCCGGTCTTCTGATCAGCGCCGCTCCTCGGTGCTCCGTCCGTCCGTCCTGCTACATCCGGGATCCCGGATGTAGCAGGACGGGAGCAGCGAGGACGGAGCGCCGAGGACCGGCGCTGATCAGAAGACCGGGATGGTAAGAGAAGCGGGGGGGGGGGGCCTTGCAAGGGGGGGCGAGTGCCAGCATTTGGGGGCTGCTGGGTACCCCCTGGGGGCTGCTGGGTACCCCCTGGGGGCTGCTGGGTACCCCCTGGGGGCTGCTGGGTACCCCCTGGGGGCTGCTATATGTACCCCTGGGGGCCTGCTGTATACTACCACTGGGGCTGCTGGGGCTGCTATATACTACCACTGGGGCTGCTGTATACTACACTGGGCTGCTGATACTACACTGCGGATGTGTATACTACACGGGGGGGCTGCCTATACTACACGGGGCTGCTGTATACTACATGGGGCTGCTGTATACACCACTGGGGCTGCTGTATACTACCCTGGGGCTGCTGTATACTACCACTGGGGCTGCTGGGGCTGCTGTATACTACCACTGGGGCTGCTGTATACTACCACTGGGGCTGCTGTATACTACCACTGGGGCTGCTGTATACTACCACTGGGGCTGCTGTATACTACCACTGGGGCTGCTGTATACTACCACTGGGGCTGCTGTATACTACCACTGGGTGCTGTATAACACTGGTGCTGTATACTACCACTGGGGCTGCTGTATACTACCACTGGGGAGGCCTGTATACCACTGGGGGGGGGCCTGTATACCACACTGCTGGGGGCTGTATACCTGTGCTGGGGTCCACCCTCGGCTTATACACGAGTCAATAGGTTTTTCCAGATTTTTGGGCAAAAGTAGGGGGGTCTGCTTATACACGGGTCGGCTTATACACGAGTATATACGGTATGTATCATGTATGTGTATGTGTGTGCAATATATATTTTATAAAGAAGAAAAAACAACACACAAATATGGTAAATGTGGATTTTATTGCCGAATGGTGTGGCAATGTAACGGATAAAAAATCTTTTATATAAAAAAAAAAAAAAAAAAAAAAAAAGCCTTATCCGAAACATGACCACGGCATTGGGTAGTAATGTTCACATTTAAAGTGATCCTAAACCCAGAAACTGACCCCCCCTTATCTTTAGACCTGTCCCTGCACCCCCTCTTATCATTTCTAGCCATCCCTTTTGCAGAAAAAAATCGCTTTTGTAAAGTAAGAGAAAAGGTTATAATACTTTGTCCTGTGTGAGTTCTCTCTTTCTGTGGAAGCCGCAAATGCCCCGCCTGTCTGCTGCTGCCTGGTAATTTTGCACGCCCCTCTCTGCTTCTAAGAGCCTGGCCACGTCATGAAAGGCGGGCTAAATCCGTCATGCCGATGCCGCCCCCTTTCATGACGCGGCCGGGCTCTTAGAAGCAGAGAGGGGCGTGCATAATTACCAGGCAGCAGCAGACAGGCGGGGCATTTGCGGCTTCCACAGAAAGAGAGAACTCACACAGGACAAAGTATTATAACCTTTTCTCTTACTTTACAAAAGCGATTTTTTTTCTGCAAAAGGGATGGCTAGAAATGATAAGAGGGGGTGCAGGGATAGGTCTAAAGATAAGGGGGGTCAGTTTCTGGGTTTAGGATCACTTTAACTTATTTTTTTGTGCTGTTTTTCCTTTATTATATCATAAGAATGACACTTGAATTGGTGTCTGAAAAAGCCTGCGCTATTTTAAGTTAATTTTTGGTGCTTTTCTAATTTTTTATATACATACATCTCTCGCCTTCATTGGGGGATTCAGACCGTGGGTGTTATGCTGATGTCTGTCATTAGAAGGCTGACACTAAGCTGACAAAAAAAAAAGTTAGCCCCTCCTCTACAGCGTACACGCTCATACTGACTCGAGCTGAAGCCAGTTTTCAGCTTGGTGTCAGCAGGAGACAGATGTGTGACAATGAGCCTTTTCTTCAGAACACACCTGATATTTTTATTTTTTTTAGTATTTATTTTCTATCTTCATCTTTTACACTTTTTTTTTTTAACAAAGAACTGGCGACGGGACCCCTCCAGGGTACCACTTGCCCACATTCAGCAACTCTGGGGCACTTTGAGTGTCGCCTCTTAATGCCCACAGCTACTGCCGGACCTGCTCTGCGTCACCCTTGGGGTGTCATCTTCCCTGGGTGACCAGATGCCTAGCTCTCAGTACCCCTGTTTTTACAGGGTGTGCTGAGAGCTTGGAGGTCCTTTTTCCTCTCCCTCCCTTCGGTCGTGGAGAGAGGGGGTACTGGGACAAGGATGCTCCCCCTGCAGCTCCTGAGCTTCTCCCCTCACAAAAGGGAAGCAGCCAGGCCGGATGCTTCACTCATGCAGGGGCCTCGTCCCCCAGCCTTCCATCCACCACCGGCAGAGTGCAGCCCAGGGACGAACAGAGCATAAAGGGGCGTTGCGGCAGCTTCCCAGGCGAGGACGCACACCGGTGGTAAGTATCCACGGTGTGCATCCGCGGTGGGGGCCCCACTGGCGGTGCCGCCGGGACCATGGCAGGCCACAAAAATCTGGCTTTTGCGGCCTACGCCATGCGACTCCGCTCCTCGCACCTCCAGCCAGCAGCTCGCAAATCGAGCCCCCAACTTTTGCGGCCTAGGTTGCCCGACTCAGCCCGCTCCGCCCCTCGACATGCCTTCGGCGGCCCACAAATCAAGGCCCCGGCTTTCGCGGCCTGGGCGGCCGCAGCTCTACCCGACTTCGGCCCACATCTTAGCCCCCTGTGCGCTTCTCACAGGGAACAAGATCCCCTATGCGCTTCCCTGCCGACACCTCGAAGGGCACACCTCCTTCCAGGGTCCATTTTTTTTTTTTGGACGCCGGCCAGCGGGTATCAGAGGTCACAGCGCTACACTCCATGCAGCCATTCAAATCTGGGACAAGGCGACCACCGGGGGCTGCACAGCTGCACAAAGGACCACTGGGGTTGAGCGGCTACTATCTGCAGTTACGGGAAAGCTGAACTCAGCAGACACTTAACCCCCTGCAGCACACAGGTTATTTACAGTGTAGTTATGCCCAACTCGAAGAGCTCTCGTCCCCATAAGGAGCACACTGTACCTTATGTTAACTGCATAGCATGCCAAACAAGGTTGCTCCGTATTCATTCCACCCTGTACTGCCAACAACTATGTGCCCTGGAGCGAGATCAACAAGCAGCCACCGAACCAGGGTCTAGCGCACTCGTTTCCCCTTAGTGGGTAGCCTCATTGGCCAAGAAGGTTTTTCAGACCATTGCCCAGGCCCTACAACATCTTCCCAACCCCGCGAGACTCACCACAAGGTTTCCAGAGAATTGCCCCCATTCAGAAGACTTCTTTCTGATCGGGGGCCCTAGTTGAGTCACGGTAATTGATTCTGCGAGGAAAAGGGCCCAGAGGAGAGCATCCCCAGCCCCTCTCACTCCTTGGAATCTTTGGCTCCTGAGTTGGGTCCTTGTTCCCCTGGAGAGATCTCAAATTTGGACTCCGCATCCGAAGAAGAAACAACCTTTGATATTGATTCATCTGATACACAGGCAATGGTAGACAGCCTCATTACGGCCGTCAACCAGACACTAAAAATAGAGGACCCCACCGACGTTCAGGAACATGCGATCGCCTTCAAGAGATCCAGGCGAGCGCATAAATTCTTTCTCCTTCGCCTCATTGGGGGACACAGACCGTGGGTGTTATGCTGCTGTCCACTAGGAGGCGACACTAGGCAGAATCTGAAAAAGATTAACATTGGCCCCTCCTCTGCAGCATTACACCCCTGGAAGAGGAAATGCTTCTCCAGTTTTTGCTTAGTGTCTTGTAGGAGGCACACACAAATTTTATTGCTCCTAAAATTTTTCACTTTTTGATGTTTTACTTCAAGAAGAAGAAAAGTGGGTCTCTAACGAGACTCCCGGCATGGTCCCTCCTCGGCCACCCACTGTTGGGGCGCCTGGTTGAGGTAGACTTTTTTCCCCTAACATGCCGCTCCTTCCTCGGCCCCCCAATGTTGGGGGCGCTGGGTTGAAGTTGAGACAACGGTCCTCCCTCCCCATTTCACCACTGTTGGGGTCATTGGGTTGAGGTCGAGGTGACGGACGAGGCCTCTGATGGTGGAGCAGCATCCCTCCCTAAATTCCCCTTTGGGTTCATTTAGGTTGAGACACCACAGGTAGAGCCAGCAGGTGCAGCACTCGGAGCACCCCAGGAGTCCTCAGCCCTGCTGAGCCACTCCATGGACTTCAGCGGCAGCGTGTTCGCCGCAGTACACCCAAGACTCACAGCCTCGCTGTGTACTCCTGAGGGTGCCAAGGGACCAGCAGCGGGGCAGCCAGCACCCTCCCTAATCACCCCTGTGGGACTGTTAGGTTGAGGCACCACAGGTCACAGGCCAGCTGCAGAGTAATCCAGAAGCCTCAGCCATGCTGAGTGCTTCTGATGGGCTGCACATCCCATGGCTGCATATCCCAGGAGCCCCAGCCCTGCTGTGTGCTCCTGGTGGGGCCGGAGGACATCATGTCCGGCAGTACAGGCACCTATTACACGGAGCACAGCTCCCTATGTCCCTGCAGGCCAGCACCATGGCCCTGGAAGCCGGCACCTGCATATATGGCCATGTCCCAGGAGACCCTGACCTAGGGTCCTCCGGCGGGAGCCGCCACCACATTGGCGCCATAATGCCCGGGGGTCCAGCAGCTGCCTCTGCCGGCAGCTGTATGTAAGGCCGAGCTCCAGGAGACCCAGTACCTGGGTTCTCCTGTGAGGGACAGCGCCGCACTATACCTGGGGACCGCGGGGATCCGGGTCAGTTCCGGTCCCTCCGCGGGTCTCCGCGCCGGCCGCGCATCATCTGCGGCCTGGGTACATTACTAGAGGCCGCGGCTTCGGCCTAGAGCGAAGCCGCCGCCTCTTTCCCCGCCCCCGGCCCGCCCCCGGATGACGCGAACAGCATCATGGAGGGGGCGGAACGGAGCGTGCAGGCCACTGTGGAGCAGAGTTTCTTTTCCCTGCACGCTCCGCCCCCCTCCTGGTTTCTCTGCAGCCCTCTACTGCGGCCATGATGGGGGCATCTGATGTATAATGACAGCCATATAATAAAGGATACTAAGGCATCTTCCCCGCATCTAGTATTGAATACACAGATCCCTGCACTTCAGATATAAGTGCAGGGTACTCTGTACAGCCGCTCATGATGCTTGCAGCCCCACTATACTGGGGCCCGTAAGCACTGGGAGCCCACAGGACTTCTTCCCTGCCGCAACATGCAGGCACACAGGGGAAAGGGGCTGTACAGTAGCCTGCCCGGGGGGTACCGGTCTGCGGTGTCCGCAGTGCCCTCATCAATGTCATGGGATCTGACATGCTTCATCCCCGGCTCCCACTGTGGGGTGGCACGGTTGAGGTCGAGACTCCATGTCATATGCCGCCCCCCTTCCCCAGAATTCCCTGGGAATACTAGGTTGAGGAGTCCTCCCCGAATCCTCCAGCCATGTTGTTCAGCAGTGCTGGCGGCGCTGGATCTCACGCTGCACACTCCCTGCAACGAAGCCAAGCAGGGCTCCCTCCCTGCTGCGGCTCTGCATGTTTTTTCCCCTGCAGCACAAAGCATTGTAGCCTGGAGGATAGTGATACGGACCTTGCACCTGCGGGTTTCCAAGTTCAAATCCTCTACACCTGTGTGTGTATATATTATATATATATATAGATACATATATATGTATTTCTGGATGTATGTAAAGTGCTATGGAATTAATAGCGCTATATAAATGGATAAATATTATTATAATTATCAGAGGCTCGGCATACTTCCTCCCGACTGTGGCTCCATACTGGACATAATGTGGACGATAATGCCACAGTAAAGGCGCTACAGGCAGCAGACCAGTCCTGCCCTCAGAAGGCCAATTTAAGATCTCAATACGTCCTTAGTCCTAGAGCCGCCAGACTGTCGCTCTATTGGAAGTTCTAAGATATACTGTAGCCTCAGTCCCTCACAGGCCTCCCATATCCAGGGACGTCTGTCCAGAAGACAACTGGTCACATTGCATTCAGATGCCATGGGAGACCAAAGCATTTCCCTCCCTCAGCGCACAGCCAGGCGGTCCTTCAAGCGCCGTCGGCAAACTGCATTCCAACCGGAATTCATTCGGCCAGTTCACATCTAGACTGACACGGACAAGATTCGCTTCAGTCGGGGCAGAGATGGCCATCACAGCATTAGCAGGTCAACCAATATTGAATGCCTCGTCCGCCGCCCTACTCTGACGACCCAAACAACTCGAGTCGCCACCTCAGCTGACTACCTAATGCGCGCAGCCCTGCACGTTGCCAATTGCTCAGCAATAGCAGCTCACAATGCCATTCCCTTAGATGTGCCCTCTGGGTACGGGAAGGGAAGAATGGACGTGGTCTCTAAGAAGCCCCTCACAGTTTTCTTCCATCCTTCAGAGGACACCTGTTCGAAGGACAGCTGGACAAGATAACTTCAGATGCTAAGAGACGCAAGGGCACTTCCCTCCCTCAGTGCAAACCTGGACGACCGCTCCTTTCAGTATTTATTAAGGTCGGTCAAGACTTAGACCGACACTGACGAGTACTCGGTCGCCACGCAGGTACCTGTCCCAGGATACCCAAAAGGGTAGCTCATCCTGACAGAGTCAGTCTCATCAATCCGAGACCAAATCGTCTCCACTGCCTAAAGGCTCAAGTACTTTTTCCACCCTGTAAAGCCTCTCCTCATTTCAGGAGTCGCTGTAACCGTATCACGCAAAGAGCGTTTTCCAACCTATCTGTGGTCCAATCAGGAAGATACATTACGATCCGTACTGGACCTGAAACAACTAAACTAACATGTCCGGATAACTTATCCCACATGGTATCGCCACTCTAAGTTGCTTCCAAAGAACGATTAATATTCCTTCCGCCCATAGATATACAGGACGCCTACCCGTATATTCTTATGCAGCTACTGACCGAAAGTTTCATCAGATTTGCATTCAAACAGGAACACTTAATTAGTGGCTCCCCCGTTTCGATTCAACTACAGCTCCTTCAGTGCTCACAAAGGTCAGGGCAGACGTCATGACTACCCCTCACTCCAGGGGTGTCATCATCCTTCCGTACTTGGACGTTCTGCCTATCCAAAATTCTGATCCTCGTGGACTGCGAACATAGTGTCTCAGCACTGTAGACACTATAACAACCTCCACAATTATACTCCGGTTCCAACAGTTTAATATTTCACAGCTGCATCTCAGACCGCCTTCACACTCTCCATTCTCAATTCAAGGAACAAGAACCTCAATCACTCGACAGGAGTTTTTCACCTGTCCTCTGAAAGTAGGCGGTCTCCCCCCTACCCCCCCCCCCCCCCCCGGTGGCTCTGACCACTCTTTCTATCATACGGGGAAGGTTTTTCGTTCCACCACGCTGAACAGTTTAACCACTATCACGAGCCTGACGCGATGGGGTGCAGCGTCCCCCATCACAGTACACAAGGCGAGTGATCCCGCCCGGAGTCAAAAATGCCCATGAATATACGGAAGATTCCGGAAATAGTCCTAGCACTGAAGTCCTTTAGCCAATGCCACGGCTGTGACATATGTCAGTCACTAGGGCGGAACCCAGAAGTCTCCAGGCAACGGATGAAGTTCATCATGTACTTCACTGGGCGGAATCCACAAACTCGGCACTATAAGCCGGTCACACGCTGGCTGTAGAAGACCGGGAAGTGGTTTTTCTTCGCCCGCAAGGGGACTACCTCAAGGGAGTGTTTCCCACACTCTCACGTTGTCCCATGAATCTACCGATGCTAGGAAACCCCGGATGAGGTACTCGTGATTCCAGCCTTCAGGACCAGGTCTTATGACCCACAGTCATTGGGACCACACACACCAGCCCAGGGATGGATCCGTTTCCGTCTCTCACTCATAGCAGCCGTACCATGGCGCTTGCCGGACTGTCCAACCAGACAGTCCAGACTCACTCTCTCAAGACAGGTTATACCGTCAGAATTCCTCAACTCTGTATTGACGGCATGTCTGTTGAGACCTGGGTCTTAACCAAGCTGGGTTTTCTTAGGATATTGTGGCGAACATTATGAGAGCGAGGAAACCAGCCTCCGCAAACATTTACCGTCGCACATGAACATTTGTTTTTGGTTGCTTGGTGCACCTCTAGAGGCCATTCACTTTGGCCCCTATCCCTGCCAAGAATTCTCAGTTTTCTCAATTCGGGCCTGGATTCAGGCCTGTCCTTGGGTTCTTTCAAGGGGCAGTTTTCAGCCCCTTCCACCTTCTTCCACAAACGTTTTACTCCCAGACCTCAAGGAACTCCGTCCTTCGAGGGGTTTGCCATTTGATTTCCCCATTCAACAGGCCGCTACACCCGTGGGACCTAAACCTTCTCCTCACGGCTGTACAAGAACCATCCCTTAAGCCTCTATGGGTCACTCCCCTGAGCATTCTCATACTAACAGTGGTGGTTTTTGGTGGCAATTACTTTTTCCTGCAGAGTATCGGAACTTACAGCACTCTCAGGTAAATCTCCTTGTCTGGTCTTCCACCAAGACAATGTTGCCCTTCGCCGATCCCATCCTTTCTTCCACTGGCGGGGTACTTCTTCCGACTAAATGAAGACCTCTCTCTGCCAGCTCTGTGCCTGGTTCCAGGCCATTGGGTCGTGAAGGCTTTACATTGTAGGACCTCGTCAGGGCCCTACGCATCTATGTATCCAGGACAGCACCTTTTTAGGAAGTTGGATTCTCTCTTCCTTCTTCCAGAGGTCCGATATAAAGACACGTCAGCCTCTAAGGCTACTATAGCTAGATGGATTCCACCAACCATCCAGGACGCTTATACCTTCAAAAAGCCGCCCCTTCCTGCTGGTGTCGGGGCACATTCTACTACGGCCGTGGGGGCCTCCTAGGCCGTCCGGCCCCAGGCGTCAGCACATTGGTGTCGTAGGCAACCAGGTGGCTCAGCCTACACACATCTACAAGTCACTGCAGTGCTCACACTCAGGCCTTGGCAGACGCAGGTCTAGGTAGATGTGTCCTCCAGGAGGCAGCAGCCCTCCTGTAGGTACATAGTTTTTCGCTGACCAGGTTCGGCATTACTAGTTCCATCGTTTTTCCCACCCAGGGACTGCTTTGGGACGTCCCACGGTCTGTGTCCCCCAATGAGGCGAAGGAGAAAAGGAGATTTTTGTGTACTCACCGTAAAATCCTTTTCTCTTAGCCTCTAATTGGGGGACACAGCACCCACCCTATTGCCCTTGTGGGCCTTTTTCTACAGTTCTCACATAGCTTCTCAGCTGTTACATGGTTAACATGTTTACACATGTTTGCCTATTGTCACTCTGTTAACTGTTTGAACTTGTGCCTGTTTAGTTCCAGACCTTGTAGTTCTGTGAGTCTGTTTAGTTACAGGCCTTGTTATACGATTATTACTTCGTTATCTCTTCACTGTTTTCCACATGCACCTGCTTAGTTACAGGCCTTGTGGTACTAGTGTTACTCTGCTAACCCTTAACTGTTTACACACGTGCCTGTTTGAATTCAGGCCTTGTTACACTGTTATTACCTTGTTAACTATATTTGTTTACACAGGTTGCCTACGTAGACTTCCTGTGTCCCTGTTATTATCTGTTAACTCTCCTACTGCTTTAGCACAAAACTGGAGAAGCATTTCCTCTTCCAGGGGTGTAATGCTGCAGAGGAGGAGCCAATGTTAATCTTTTTCAGATTCTGCCTAGTGTCGCCTCCTAGTGGACAGCAGCATAACACCCACGGTCTGTGTCCCCCAATTAGAGGCTAAGAGAAAAGGATTTTACGGTGAGTATACAAAAATCTCCTTTTTCCAATCATGCCAAATTCCAGGACCTAATTTGGAAGTACAGAGAGAATCCTGATAGAAAGTTTGTTGGGGGCAGGCTCATAGACTTGTATTACTCCTTCCCTGCCGACTTGCGCAAGGAATGGGCTGACTCCTTGATGGTGGACCCTGCTAACTCAAAGTTGTCCGCAAGAACCCTTCTGTCCCTGCCGGACGGGGCATCAATTAAGGACCCCATGGATAAGCAGATTGAGATCCTCTCATGCTTTCGAGGTGGCTGGCGCGATTCTTTTACCTTTCTTTGCCTCGGTCTGGGTGGTTAAGGCCCAGGCCCATTGGGCAGATTCTCTCCGTAAGGAGATCCAAAACCGATCTCTACCAGTGGAACTGATCGACCTGGCGTTTCAGATTTCCATAGCCGGAGAATTCCTAAATAATGCCTCTCTTGATGCAGCAAACTGTGCGGCTCAAACTGCTAACAATACCATTACCATCCGCAGAGCCCTCTGGCTTAGTGACGGGCACTCTGAAAAGTCCCTTACAGGGCTTTCTTACCAGAACAGCTGTTTTTTTCGGGTAAGGCCTCAATAGACTTATTGCCGATGTGACAGGGGGAAAGGGGTGTTAAAAGCACCTACCTACTGCAACACAAGCCTACGCGTTTCGTTCCCAGGCGTTAGGCCATTCGTTTTTTGTCCCTTTCAACTCTATAGTGGGTGGACCAATCCGCAGGCGCCCCACAGACCAGTTAGGTCTCCGCCCAAAGACAGACTGAACCAGGCGTTCTTCAAAACGTACACTCCCTGGTGCTCGCGTCCAAGCCCACTCAAAACCATGGAGCACGGTCCCGCAGATTCCAACTGGCATGACTCGTGTTCCCTCTCGGAGAGCAGCACTAGAGTAGGCGGCCATCTGCTCTTCTGCAGCCAAGTCTGGCTCACCGTAGTAGAGGACAAGTGGGTCAGGGATCTCGTATCCTCAGGATACAGAATAGAGTTCCTAGTCTTGCCGCCAAACAGGTTCTGCAAGTCCTGCCTTCCAAAACAAATTGTACAGGATCGCGCTTTCCATCGGGCAGTCGAGTCCCTGCGACATGCCAGGGTAATCGCACACGTCCCAAAGGACGAACACTTCAAGGAGTTCTACTCCAACCTCTTTGTTGCGCCAAAGGAGGACGGATCCATCCGCCCTATTTTAGATTTAAAGCTCCTCAACAGTCACCTCAAGGTCCGGTCCTTCCACATGGAATCGCTGCGGTCAGTGATGGCTTCCATGGAGAGCGGGGAGTTCCTGGAGTCTCTCGACGTCCAGGACGCCTACCTCCACATTCCCACTCCACATTCCCATTCCACATTCCCAATGTAAAGAAAAATTAAAAAGCAATTTATTTTAACTAGAAAATATCTTGGAGCCATTAAAATCTGCATTCATGCCCGGTTAGGAAAGGGAACAAATGACCTGGTACTGTTCTGAGTGTATTTCTAACGCCTTATGGTTGACCTGACTAGTTGACTGCTTTCTCAGCGAGTCTTCAAGTTTCAATACTGTCGTGTATCCACTTATCAGCTTGTGACTTGGGGTTGCCCCTGCAAGGGTTAAATTATCTCCTCAATCCAGCGCTTGACCTCTGTCCTATGCTGAAAGGGAGCATAAATCTCAGACTCAGACCGCGCACCCTGCTTCACACACGCTGCCACCCCCCACCGGATTTAGGGCCAATTAGTCCCCCTAAACTAAGACAATCAACAGAATCACACCCTCTCTAGGGTTATGGGTTCTTTAGGAAATACAAGGCTCAGACTTCTATTAAAGTTTTAAGCTTAATATAAAAGGTACAGTGCTTAAACTAAAAAGATTTAAAAATAGAAATAAAGTGACGTACAAATATGCAAGACAGTTATAAAATAAAAAGGAGAAACTTGCAGAAACCTAAACTTTGCAGCTTGTCTTCTGTTGCCCAATGGGGAGGACGGGAATATGGAATGATGATCACAGCAGTGTTCAGCTACCCCTTCTCTGTGACAAAGTACTTTGGCTGGGAGAGTCCAGTTACAGGCTCAGACTGGAGATCGGATTTCTAGACCGGCCTTCCATTTTAACATTCTAATTCTGGGTCTGTGATTGAACTCTCACTACTTTAGCCATGCATACATTATTTTTTAAAATGCTCTTTGTCTAAACCAATTCTCTTTCTGTTGGTCTGTACTGGGTCCCTTATAAGCTGCTACAAGTGTGAAATATTCCACTCTGTGCTTTTCCCAGGATGGCACCCTGGGGAGTTAGGAGACTTTTTGGGAAGTTAGCTTTGTGCTTAGATAACGTGATAATGTTAATCGCGATGTGTGTACTGTAGTTTTTAATGCTGGTGTAGGGTTAAGCCTTAACTGCTTGTGTCCAATCCCCTGAGATACATATTTCACTACGAATACTAAGATATTTTCTGAATTTTTGTTTCTTGAAAGGAAGCCGAGGAACCGGTAATAGAGTGCCACGAATATGAAAATGAAGTGTCACCTTCCAGGACAGTTGTCTCCTCTCTGACTTCTGGAGATCTCGCAGATATAAGTTCTTTCTCATCAAAAGCTTCAAGTCTTCAGCGCACCTCTAGTGGAGCGAGCAGTGGCCTTTCTGCTGGGCAGAGCACAAGTGGTAGTTCTGACCGAGGACGATCAACTGCAGGCAAAGGAAAAAGTGGCCAGCAGGATGCCGGAGACTTCGCAATACCAAGTGGAAGAGGAAATGTTGGTAAATTGAGGTACTTGTCTTGTACACTGACCTAATATTTTTATTCAAGTTCATGAAACCCAACTTTATTACACAGCCATAACATAAATGATATTCATTTTTTTGTTTGTAGTCCAAGAAAAGTGGCCAACCAGCTAGGGTCATCACCACGACCAGGCAGACAAACGGGAATGCAAGTGAGTGAGGAGGATGCAGATGCTGGAAACAGACCAGGGGCCAAAGCTCCACTTACACCCCGTGGAAAAGGAAGGAGGGGACGTCCTCCTTGTCGAGGATCTGGAACAAGGTAGTCTCATCTTTTATTTTGTTAGTGAGATATGTCTATGTATCATCGTTTCTTACCTTAGCACAATATTGTTGACGAGAATGCTAATAGTTGCAGATTATAGATCTTGCAGCACAATGTGTTCCCTAGTGACTATACAATTGTGTCACTGTGTACAGATTACATATTTGTAGATCTGAATTGTTAAAGATATTACAGAACTGTATTTCCTAGTATATTCTGCAAGACTCCAACACACAAGTTTGAACAAAATTGACTTTAATATTTTATAATATGGTATGCCATGGGTTTTCTAAAACATGGTTTATATGAATTGGTTTACTGAAGGTGTTACTCAGTCTGAGGGCCTCAATACACCGGTGCGGAGAACATCTGAAATTGTGGCTCCACCTGGCAAACTTGTTACAAAAAGCGATGCTGTGTTCTTGGATTATAACCACATTTAGATCATGGCCAATGTAGGATCTAATCCCTACACATACTCCCAACATAACACGAGCCCCCAGCACGCAGTCTTCACCTTACAGAATAGAGCTACTTTATTATATGGAAGTTTATTGCATGTCATAAACCAATCTTATAAAGAGAAGACTCGTGTGATGCCTCTTCTGGTAGGATTGGTCATGTGGTTACATGAAATGGAAAAAATGATAGTTCTACATATCCAGTTATGACCAATCCAGCCTCAATCATGTTGGCTAGCCATGCATATATGGTTTCAATAAAGTTGGATATTTGTGAAGAGCTCTCTAGATGCTGGACTTTGTTTTTCTGTTTGCTGTCATCCTGTTTTGGGGCTTCCATTCCCAAAGGAACCTTGCCATCAAAAGTGGTTAGCCGGCGATAACTGAAAAGGAATTAATCATCAAATTGTAACACAATTGAAAAATGTTAAGAATTAATGTTTGTTTTTGGTTATTTTTTTTTAATAGTCTAGCATGAAAAATAATATAAAAAGGTTTTAATATACTCAACTTATAAACACTAGGGGGATGCAGCTGCTCAGATTTGACATGAAAACCAGTTGTACTGCAAGCTCTTATTACAACTGCAGTAAAGTGCGGGATCCGCTCCATGTGTGGGTGTATGCAAAAGGAGAGGAGATAACATTTAGGATCCCAATGCAATGTGACACTACATGTGGACAGTGTTACAAAGGATGACTGGCAGGGAAAATTCCAGTATTTCTGATGGAGGCAAACACTGATATGGTGCTGTTTCCCACAGTGCAGTGTAAACTTGCAGAGGATAAAGGCAACTCCTCCACTAAACTTGCACAGTCTTTTTTTTTTTTTTTTTGTGACGAGAAACAATTGATATTTAAAAAGAATTTAAAAATTGATTGTGGCACCATTCCGTTAATGGAGATATGTTTGGGCTTGTTCTTTGTGAGGGGGAGCTGCAGTTTGTATTGATTCTATTTTGTGGTACATACGATCTTTTGAGTAGTTTTCATTGCATTGTTTTAGGGAGTTGGGGATACTGGAAAATTAAAATTCAGATTTTTTTTTTACTGTTTTTGCTACATACTGCTGGGGTTAATTTTTTTTTTTGTTTTGTGTTTGACTGGACTTTTACAAATGCGGGAATACCAACTATGTTTATTTTTCTCATTTCTTTATTTTTAATGGGAAAGAAGTGTGGCGATTCGATTGCACACTGAACACTGACTGAGCTCTGCTATCGCGGTGTAACTGCTGCCTCTACTGCACTCGGTTCAGTGTAGTTGTATGTGCAGATCGCAGTAGCCAGTGACAAATTTGTCTCTCACACTGAGAAAGCAAAGCTCAGCCAGTGTTTAGAGCAGAGGATATATGCTGATTTGACTGCTGAGCTCTAATAGCAGAACCTGTTGGCTGGCTTACCATTGTACGACTAATGCCAGGCTGCGGACCTGTTCACTATTGTAGCCCTGGTGCCCAGAATGGTTGTCGCTGCTGATTACAGTGATCATAGTGCAGCAGTCCGTGAGATCTGGTCTGGCTGCCAGAGCTGTGTCAGTGATTTTATTCCAGTAGTGAGAAATTTCAGTAGTCTGCCATGTAGTACAATGGAAGACTAACCAACCTGTTTTCACGGCGGCCGCCCTGGGCCCGGGCCTGTTTTCACGGCGGCCGCCCTGGTGCCAGGGCCTGTTTTCATGGCCGCCGCCCTGGTAAACTGCATATGACAGGTGGGATGCACAGCTCATCTCACAGCTGGTGCAGATCATGGGAGATAGTATCGGATACTTACTACAGTCTTCTATGGCCTTGGGCTATTATATTTTCTATGTCCAAGTTTTGTGCACTGACACATATCTGCAAATAAAAATGCCAGCCACCAGTGCACATGGGAAAATACTATAAAATAAAATATGTACGGCATATAACTCTTAGAGAAACTTATAAATTTAAATATACGGTAATTCAAAATAATGATGAAAAAGTATAAATCCCCTTTAAATAGGCACCATGAAATACTTCTTAAACTCAGAAGAGTGGTCCTGAATGAATAACCTCTTTTTAGGGATTTCAGTGTTATTTTTCTTGCCACCTAATAGTGTAGGTATGATTACAGAGCGCTATTGATCATAGCAACATATAGATACACTAGCCTGCAGCTAAATCAGCCTTGCTTTCTTTCTTTATTCTGGATTGTATAGATTGTTTGACCAGTCAGAATCACACTAGGTTCTGCAGATAACAACTTGTAAAAAAAAAAATCTAAACTCTTATGTAAATGGTTGTACTTTATTTTTTTTTTTTCAATTCCAGAGATAGTGGCTCAGCTGGCTAATACACATGGGGAGGACTCCACTGCTGCTGCCATTCCTGAGGAAGAACCGTTCACCCGCATAGATATTGGTCATCCAGAAGCACGTGACAAATCAAGCCCTGGGACACCCATTATGCATCACAGTGACTCTCATGAAATCCCATATCAAACTCCAAAAAGAAATGAAAGCTTGGACTCCACATCGGGCAATAGTTTTGTGGGACTTAGGGTTGTGGCCAAATGGTCCTCCAATGGCTATTTTTATTCAGGCACAATTACCCGAGACGTTGGAGGAGGAAAGTACAAGTTGCTGTTTGATGATGGATATGAATGTGATGTTCTAGGGAAAGACATTCTGTTGTGTGACCCTATTCCTTTGGATACAGAGGTGACGGCCCTGTCTGAGGATGAGTATTTTAGTGCAGGTATGTATTCCAGAATAATTATAATGTTCTACAGATATATCATTAGTTTCTGTAAGCCTGAATTCACACTGTAGATCCATGTGCTGTATGCACCAGGGAATGTATGGGCATTGTCCAGAGGCATAGATCATGTGGAACTACAGTATTCTTCATAATGTTATGATGGGCAGGTTGTTAAAAAAAAAAAAAAAAAAAAAAAATCTATATTGCACATTCTGGTTAAGGGAAGAATACAAATATAATAAAAATGGGTGGCAAACTCTCCTTCCAACAATCCTTTCAAACCCATCATAGACAGCTTTTGAGGTCTGTGCTGGCTTCGGAAGAAATGTCTTTTTTATCTGTTAAGAAGAAGTTAGACGACTGCTGTAGTGGTCAGGTAAATGGAGAATGTCCGCATAGAAACATCTGAGGTTGTAGTCTTCTAGTCCTCTCACCACTGCAGCCACTCCAACACCACAGTGGTCCTCTGACTCCCAAAGAAAGCAGACATCGCGTATGGTACAGGTGCAGAGCATCGCAGCGGTCTGCGCTGGAATTCGGGGGCAAGTGGATCTCAATATAATTGATTTGGTGTATATTTTTTTAGGAGTGGTAAAGGCTCACAAGAGAGATTCAGGAGAGCTATTTTACTGTATTGAAAAGGAAGGTCAGAGGAAATGGTACAAGAGGATGGCGGTCATTCTTTCTCTAGACCAAGGAAACAAGCTGCGGGAACAGTTCGGACTCGGTCCTTATGAACCTTCAACGCCATTAACAAAGGGATCAGACATAAGTCTTGGTAAATATTTTGTGTTGACTTCTAAATGATCTAAGATTGTAGATAGAAATCTGAATAATGTAGATATCTTTTTCTGGTTGTTCATCGGCCACCTAAGAATGAATATAAAAGTAGTTGGCTATATATTGTCCATATATCAGAGAAGGCTCTCGGTCATAGCCTGGCCACAAAGCCCCCCAGCTGATTAGAGCAGAGAGGCATTGGTACTGTCAAGACTAGGTCCCTTTTACAATGACTAATTTTAACTAGTCCAAAAATTGGAAATGAAGCTTATTTTTGCACTTTTACTTTATTTCCGTAAATTTTTTAAATGAGTATAGATTTATTTGCAGATTACTGCTGTCTTTATTTTATTCTTATTTTTAAGAGCAGTTTGGTATTATATCCAGTTTGTGTGATAGTTTGCCCTCTCTTTCAGATAATCTTGTGGAAGGGAAGCGAAAGAGGAGAAGTAATATAAGTGTGTCAAGTACGACCACCACCTCTATTTCATCCAGCACAAGCACACCAACTAGGAAAGGATCTGAGACCCCTCGCAGCTCCCTGGGTCAACTTTCTGGTAAACGGAAATTAATCAGTGTAGATGATGACAAATCTCCAGCAAAACGTGGACGCAAATCCATTCTAATGAAGTCTGGTAAGAAATCACTAGTTCTGAAGTATTTCTTCTAAAATAAAATTAATTTGGTTTGACAGTTGTTTTTTTTTTTTTTTTTTTTTTTTAATATGGGCATCTTAGAGGAGGTACCTGTGGTTTGTGACCCCCTCCCAGTAATCTAAAGAGAGGATCCTTTGTAAGCACAGCTGTTTCTCTACTCAGTGGTGTACCTTAAAGCTCATGTGTGCCCCGATGTGAAAGCTCCAATGGGGTCCCCAATTATTGCAAATTTTAGCATTGGTTTTTTTTTCTAACAGCGAAAGGTACTTTTGGGGCCGCCTAGGCTCCTAGGCTCCAGGTCCTGCGTGCGATTGCAACCTCTGCACCTTTTCTAGATATGCCCCTAGCTGTACTGGATCCAGTCTGTCTCTTACATGGTTGTCCCTCCATGTGACTGTGGCCATGTTGGAGTACATTGCCCTTGCTTTGGGGATCCTGTATCCTGCTTCTGTTCTCACCTGTACGGTTTGCCAGTCACCAATGGGAATCTTTTCTACTTTTAATTCTACAGTTCAATTTCAAGTGAATTACACAAGCAGCATCTCCTTAATGTTGTTTTCTACGATATTGCACTGATTTCTCCTTCGCCTCATTGGGGGACACGGGACCGTGGGTGTTATGCTGCTGTCTACTAGGAGGTGACTAAGCAGAATTGCAAAAGATTTACAGTGGCTCCTCCTCTGCAGTATACAACCCTGGAGCGGCGCTGCCTCCCCTGTTTTTGCTTAGTGTATTTAGGAGGCACACCTAAATATTTATATTTATATCTTTCTTTTACTTCTAATCTTTATTTTTCTACTTTTTACATTTTTTTCTTCCAAAGAAGAAGAAAAGTGGGTCCTGTGTGACCCCCGGCATGCTCCTTCCTCGGCTCCCCAATGTTGGGGCTCTGGGTTGAAGTTGAGATATCCTTACATATGCCGCCCTCCTTCCTCGGCATCCCACTGTTGGGGTACTGGGTTGAGGTTGAGACATCCTGGCATAACATCCTCCTTCCTCAATTCCCCAATGATGGGGACCTGGGTAGAAATTGAGATTCCATACCATCTCCATGTATTAAGCAGCAAGTTATTACCGCAAAGAATACTACCAGCAGACGTTCCCCCTAATCACCCCTGGGTCTTTAGGCTTAGGCACCACACGTACCAGCAGCACAAAAGGCTGCACTCGGCTGCAGGGCACGACTGTGTGCTGAATGCCCCCAGCGCTGGGACTGCTATGGTTTGCAGTGAGGACCCAGCCCCAAGAGTCTGGCGGGTTCAGGTCTGTTCCAGTCACATGACTGTACCTCCGCGCCGGCCCTCCACTGTTTTTCCTGGCCCGCATCTAATCGAGGCCCCAGCTTCGGGTCTAGCGCTTATGCCACCTTCCCTGCACCGGCCTTGTTCCGCCCACTGGATGACGCTGATGCGTGTCATAGCGGGATGCGGAGCGGTCCTAGAGCGCGCTTCCTGTCATACAGAATGCCTCTTTCACCACTCCACCCCCTCCTTCCTCTCCCTCTCACACGCTGACGCCATTCCACCGTACATGGAGAGCCTTCACCGGGGGACACCGGAATCTTTGGGCTGCTACGGAGGCGCGCTTTTGGTGGTAAGACCTCTGCAGAAGGCTGTCTCTGCAGAGGATTATTCCATCTCTGCACTTTCTCTGCACAGGCACTGTCTGCACACAACAGGGGATCTCAATACAAGGGATCTAATCTGTTTGTACACAAAAAGGTTTTCAATACAGGGGGTCTATTCACAATGCCTGGCTCTAAGAGCAAGAGGACCACCAGGTAATTTTAATACTTATTATGCGACCTGCACAGCTTGCAAGGTTTCTCTGCCTGCTGGATGCACATCTCCACATTGCCAGAACTGCACCCAAAATACGGTGGCAGAACCCCCCCCACCATTTACCCTGGCACCGACCAGTGCACCTGATACTGCGCCAGAATGGGCCATTATTATGTCTCAATCCATGTCGCTATCTTTTGAAAAATTGTCCTCGACATTGCTCCAGTCTCTGCAGACTCGATCTTCCCCCTGTTCCACTGCCCAGCCACCTACCACTCAGGGCAAAGCCTTGGACTAAGGACCGTCTACTGACCCTATTCTATCTACCTCTAGTTCAGGACGCAAGAGGGTCCAGACAACACCCTCCCTGGCATCGTCTCACAGCTCTAGGGCCTTCCCTTCCCACAAAAGCCACGTAGATTCCCAGGAGTCAGAGGATCCCTATGGTCCTGCTTCAGACTTGGACTTAGATACGTCCCTGGACCTTGAGCCTATATCACGACTAGCTGCAAGGATGCTTTTCTCCTTACCAGACAGTTCGTCAATCAAAGACCCAACTGACCGCCAGGTGGAGCAGATGGCTAAATCTGTCTGAGTCCTCAGTATCCTCACTGGCCCCAGCGTTTGCCTCAGTTTGGGCAGCCAAAGCCATAATAACTTGGGCTGGTAACTTACATACTTCATTACGATCTTCAGACGCTGATCCAGCTCTATTAGATCAAGCAGCTCAAATTTCAATCACTGCGGATTACTTAATGCAGCAACCTCCAATGCTATTACAATCAGTTGTGCCCTTTGGTTGCGGGAATGGAAGGAGATGCAGCTTCTAAGAAATCTCTTACAAGCCGCCCCTACCTTTAGTGGCTGTCTCTTTGGTGAGATGTTGGACAAACTAATCTCGGACTCAACAGGGGGCAAGAGTACTTCTCTTCCCCAAAGCAAACCAAAGAGGCCCTTCAACTGTTAACAGCAAATACGCTTCCCATTCTTTCGGAATTCGTTCGGCTGGTCAGCCTCAAGGCCAGCGCAGTTGGCAACCGATCACCACGTCGGGAGCGTTCGCAGGCTACCCATAAATCCAGCTCAAGCGGGCAGTCTCACTCTCCCCAGCCCAAACCTCGGGGATCAAAATCCCATAGGTTTTCTTCCTCCTGACTCTTCTCATCCAGAAGCCACCTTAGAAGTAGGCAGCCAACTTTTACACTTTCGGCAAGTCTGGCTCGCCACTATATATGACAACTGGGTCAGAGAACTGGTGTCTTCCAGCTACAATATTGGGTGGACGGGACCTCAACTCCATCGTTTTTTACCTGTCGATTCCTCCAAAACCACCATCCAAGGCTCGCGCCTTTTTCCGGGCGGTTGATTCACTATTAAAAACAGGAGTCATTATACCAGTTCCTCCAACCGAGCGCTTCCACGGGTTCCACTCGAACCTGTTCGTGGTACCCTAGAAAGGAGGTACAGTCAGGCCCATTCTGGACCTTAAACAGGTAAACAAATTCGTCCACGTACATCATTTTTGCATGGAATCTCTTCGCTCCATTATATAGTCCGTGGAGGAGGGCGAATTCCTCACCTCCATAGATATACAAGATGCGTACCTCCACATCCGGATATCCTCAGCCCACCAAAGATTACTTTGATTCGCAATCAATCAGGACCACTACCAGTTTGTGGCTCTCCCGTTCAGACTTGCCACAGCTCCCAGAGTGTTCACCAAGGTCATGGCGGCGGTCTTGACCATACTTCACTCGAGAGGAGTAGTCCTCCTTCTGTACTTGGATGACCTGCTCATTAAAGCTCCTATACTCAGGGATTGCGAGCAAAGCGTTTCCATCACAGTGGACACCCTACGTCGCCTGGGCTGGTTAGTCAACCTTCAAAGGTTGTCTCCAGTAGCAAGGCAGTCACTGACGTTTCTGGGAATGCAGTTCCACTCCTCCAGAGGTCTGGTTCTCCTTCCCCAGGAAAGAGCATGGGCTCTCCGCCAAGGAGTCCGCACCCTCCTTCTTCCGTCACCTCTGTCATTTCGCTTTGCCATGAGAGTGCTAGGCAGGATGGTCGCCTCTATGGAAGCAGTCCCTTTCCCCAAGCTTCACCTCAGACCTCTCCAACTGGCAATACTGGCGTCCTGGGACAAGAGTCCCTTTTCCCTGGACAGGAAGTTCCGGCTGTCACCTGCAATCAGGCGTTACCTCCATTGGTGGGTCAGACCAGCTTCTCTCACACAGGGGAAGTCCTTTCTTCGGACTCACTGGAAAGTCCTCACCACCGACGCAAGCCTGACAGGTTGGAGAGCAGTATACTGGCACCACAGAGCACAAGGAACATGGCCCCCAGTGGAGTCATCCAAACCCATCAACCTCCTGGAGCTCCGCGCCATATTCCTGGCACTGAAAGCCTTCCATCGTCTCCTGGCAGGGAGCCATGTCCGAATTCAATCGAACAATGCCACGGCGTGGCATATGTCAATCACCAAGGCGGAACCCACAGTGTCCAGGCGAGGCAAGAAGTCCAGTGCATTCTTCAATGGGCGGAATCGACAGCATCGGTGCTATCGGCAGTGCACATACCGGAAGTGGACAACTGGGAAGCGGACTTCCTCAGTCGGCAAGGCATAGATTCAGGAGAGTGGTCCCTGCATCCCGACGTCTTCCAACAAATATGCCTTTGCTGGGGAACCCCCAGATGTGGACCTGATGGCATCACGGTTCAATGCCAAGGTCCCCGCCTTCATGGCCAGGTCACACGACCTGCAATCTCTCAGAGCAGATGCCTTGGTTCAAGATTAAACACAATTCCACCTTCCTTACATATTCCCGCCTCTGCCACTAATACCCAGAGTCGTATGGAAGATCAAGCAGGAGGGCATTCCAGTCATTCTTATAGCCCCAGACTGGCCCAGACGAGCATGGTATGCCGACCTCGTCCAACTCATGGCAGACAGGGCATCTCCCAGACCGTCCAGACCTTCTCTCTCAGGGCCCGTTTTACCATCAGCATTCAGTGGCTCTGAATTTGATGGTGTGGCCTTTGAGACCTGCGTTTTGACCCAAGCGGGGTTTTCCCCTGCTGTGATGGGGAGTATGATCAGAGCACGAAAACCACCCTCCGTTCGGATCTACCATCGCACCTGGAAGGCCTTTTTTGTCTGGTGCTCTTCCCGAGCTTACTCTCCGTTCTCCTACTTCTTGCCGATAGCTCTTGGTTTCCTTCAGTCGGGGCTGGAGTCCGGTCTGCCCCCAAGTTCCCTTAAGGGCCAGGTCTCGGCTCTTTCAGTTCTTTTTCAGCGTCGCGTTGCCATCAAACCACAGGTGAAGACCTTTCTTCAGGGAGTTCGTCGACTTCTGTCCGCAGAGTGTTGGATCTATCAGCACTCTCTTGCAGGCCGCCCTTCCTAGTGTGTCATCAGGATAAGGTTGTACTCCGTCCGGTTCCATCCTTTCTCCCGAAGGTGGTGTCCTCTTTTCAACTTAACAAGGAGATTTCCTTGCCATCCTTTTGCCCGCCACTGGTTCATCGGATTGAAAAGGATCTGCATACTCTGGACCTTGTCAGGGTGCTTCGCCTTTGTGTCCAGGACTGCACCTTTCAGGAAGTCAGACTCTCTCTTCATTCTTCCGGAAGGCATCCGCAAAGGCACACCAGCTTCTAAGGCTACCCTGGCTAGATGAATCAGACCACTATTCAGGATGCCTACCGGATAAAAATTCACTACTTCCGGCCGGTATCAAGGCACACTCTACCCATGCCGTGGGGGCTTCATGGGCCATTCGACACAAAGGCTCAGCACTAAAAGTGTGGAAGGCTGCCTCCTGGTCGAGCTTACACACGTTTACTAAACACAATAGTGTTCACACCCAGTCCTCAGCAGATGCGAGCTTGGGTAGGTGCATCCTCCAGGTTGCAGGAACCCACCTGTGGGTATCTTTACTGTTGAAGTTCCATTGTTCTTTCCCACCCAGGGACTGCTTTGAGATGTCCCACGGTCCTGTGTCCCACAACGAGGCGAAGGAGAAAAGGAGATTTTTGTGTACTCACCGTAAAATCCTTTTCTCTTAGCCTCTAATTGGCGGACACAGCACCCACCCTGTTGCCCGTTTCGGGCCTTAATTGGTTTCTCATGTTTCTCATGTTGCTCTCAAGCTATTTCATTGTTGCCTTTTTACAGGCTTTGTTGTATTGTTAACCTTGTTCTTTTATCATACTGCTTTTGGCACAAAACTGGGGAGACAGTGCCTGCTCCAGGGGTGTATACTGCAGAGGAGGAGCCACTGTAACTCTTTTGCAGATTCTGCTTAGTGTCACCTCCTAGTGGACAGCAGCATAACACCCACAGTCCTATGTCCTCCAATTAGAGGCTAAGAAAAAAGGATTTTACGGTGAATACACAAAAATCTCCTTTCTATGTCCTACATGGGACAGACACAGGGTATCTAGATGGGTAATGGAACTATATAATGTTCTGTATCAGCAGCAACACTAGGTTACTCTTCCAGAATATTTAAAGGGGTTCTCCAACTTTATTTTTTTTTATACCACTGCAAAGGAAGTGAAATAAAAAAAAAAAAATTGCTGTTCTCCTCTCCACAGATCTGATACTGAGAAGTCTTCAGTTTGATTACAAGTGCTTAGCATGTGATAGCTGTGTTCAGTTTGCTCTCATCAATCCTTTGTTGTACTGGTGGCATCATGGTCCTGATTGCTAAACCGTGCTGCCCATAGAGCAGCATGTGACCACTGTGATCACTGACTGGCTGCAGCGGTCACATACTGAGCACTTGTAAACACATGCCGTAGCACTGCTATTGTTATGTGCCAGAATTTGTGTGTGCTGGGGAATGAGTTGTGACAAAAAACAAGCATTTGTTTTTTCGTGGGACGCTGCCCCAGTGGTTAGCATGGTTGCTTTGCAGCACTGGGGTCCTGGATTCAAATCCTACCAAGGGCAACATCTGCAAGGAATTTATATGTCATCCTCGTGTTTCTGTGGGTTTCCACCGTGTTCTCTGGTTTCTTCCCACAATCCAAAGACATACTGTTAGGATGTTTATATTGTGAGCCCCAATGGGGACAGTGATGATGTATGTAAAGTACTGCGGAATATGATAGTGCTATACAAGCATTACATAATAAATTGAAATAAAAATTTTACATTTGCAAATGTTTTCTTTTTTTATAAACTACTTTAAAAGATGTGTAGCTGCTTTATATTATAAGATAATTTGCACATTCCCAGTGCATTTTGAGATAAGAGTCTCCTCGACCTCAAGGAACATCTGATTTTGGCCACTGCAGCAGAAAGGAGGACATCAGTCTTCACCACACTGATATCTTTTTAGAATATGGACTAGGCCAGGAACTGTTTGGTGAGCTGCATTTCATGCTACATGTTCAGACCTGCCAGAAATGGAAGCTTGTGTCCCTGTTGAAAGAAAAGAAAGAAAAGCTACAAAGTCTAGAAGAGAGAATAGCTACATTGAAGATGAGGAGTTCTTAGGCTGTTTAAGATCAGTGATTTTTCATAATTGTTGGCAGATCGAGCAGATTTCTCCGCATCTGCCGCGTAACGGCCGACTTGCGGCACGAATCTGGCAAGCCCCATTGATTTGCTTTGGGGCTTGCGGTCAGGTGCAGCAAGTGTGGTTTTACCGGATTCGGCACTTGTGGCCATGCAAAAAAAACCAAACACTGCTAGCAGAGGGTTTTTTGTGTGGCTGCAAGTGCTGGATCTGGCAAAACCACACTTGCCACACCTGACCGCAAGTCCTATAGAGAATGGCTTGCGGGGTACGTGCTGCAAGTCGGCAGTTACACGGCAGATGCGGCGAAATCTCCCGGATCTGCCACGATTATGAAAAATCGCTGATGTGAAAGGTCCCTTAGACACAGTAGAAGTCTCTCTTCAGAATACAGAAAGAGAAGAAATTTGTAGTTCACCTGATGAAACCGAAGAATGGAGGCATGTGACAACAGAGAATCAGGAGGATCAAGAGGCAGTCAGCACCCATATTTCTCAGGAGACAGTACTAGGCTCTCAACGCAAGAGAGTGATAATCAAATACATCAAGATAAGACTTTGAGTGCTTACAGGGTTGTTCTTTGTGGGCCGAGTCTTGGATGGAGGAACAAAAATCTTGCTGTGAAAAATAAACGGAGTGGAGGTCCTGAAGGATACCTGTTGAGTGGAACATAGGCCATTATCTGCAAACTGGATGTAACCACAAGACAAGTGTGCTGTCTTACGGGTGCAAAAATAAACTATGTCTGACAGGATATCGGGACTCTTTAGACCTACAGATGACTACCCATTCTTGCTAATACATATGGGGAGAAATGACACTGCAAGAAGGGACCTGGAAACATCTCCAGTAACTGTTAAGACTTAGACAAGAAAGCAAAAGTAATGGGAGCACAGGTGGTCTTCTCATCCACCCTCCCAGTGGATGGGTATGGAACAGGGAGGTGGGCAAGATTCTACAGGCAAAAAACTGGCTATGTCATGAATAGCAGAAAATCTAAGAATTTTTTGTGTCTTAAAAATGGGTTGGAGATATTGTATATCATATTATCCTCAAAAACCGCAAGGAAGAGATTTGCAAAGGTGCATACAACAGATTTGTGGCTGACACTTGCATAATATGGGGTGGTAGCAATAATGAGTTCAGAGCCTTTGTTCAGTACCTAAAGGAAAAAAATAAATTCAACATGTGGAGAAAAAAAATAAATTCAACATGTGGAAAAAAAATAAATTCAACATTCAACAGGGTTTTTTAGAAGTAGTAATCGACACTTTTTGTATGTCAAATTAGAAGCTTGAGAGGGCAAAATAAAAAGATCCCTTTTATATAAAACCCACTAATACAAATACTTTCTTACATTACAAAAGTGCACATCCTCCATACGCTAAAAGCTCACTACCATATAGACAATTCCTGAGATTACAAAGGATTAATAATGAAGAATTCTTTTGAAGCCTCCTTGGAAGTGCAGAGGCTATACAGATAACATGATAAAAATAGCTAGGACACGAGCAATCTTCACCTCACAATCAGAGAATGAAGTCAACAAAAGAAATAAATGGTAAAAGATCTTTTTTTCAATTTCAAATAATGGTCCTATGCACTCCACTATAAAATCTATATTAAAACATTGGCATGTATTAGAAACCGATAGAGAATTACAGCAGTATGGGATTGAACGTCCTATGGTCACCTATAGGAATACTAAAAATCTACAGGATCTATTCGTATTCAACAGACTGAAAAATCAGAGAGAAAAAACATGGTTAGAATATAATTGACTGAAAGGTTACCATAAATGTAAAAACTGTCCCTTTTGTAAATTGCATATTAGCAACCCCGTACAAATCGGAGACAAAACAAAGATGGTAATTACATGTAAAACAAGTTGGGTAGTTTACGTTATTTTCTGCCCATGTAAACAATGTTACATGGGGAAGACCATTAGGCCATTATATGTTCGTTTCAGAGAACATTACAAGTCAATAAAATCAGGACAAGGATTAATAAGACTGATTAAACATATCAAAGATGAATATGAAGCAAATCCTGATGTCCTATGTTTTGTTGGTTTCGAAAAAATCTTGCCATCGCCACGAGGAGGACACACCAATAAGATCCGACTGAGGCCAAATGGATTGTGGACACTAGAGCTCAAGGGCCATTAGGCCTAAATGACAAGCTGGACTTATACCGATAGGTTTCTGTAATAACCTGTTCCTTGTAATCGCTTTTCTATCATGCTAGTGCACGCTTCAAAAATGATCCCTCTGAGTACAGCTTTCATTTAGGTCCCTTATAGTTTTTCATGTACTTACTGTTTTAAAGGTCTTTTTTTTTTTTTTTCTCCCATGAATCTTATTTGAAAAAAATCTTACTCCCACATTTAATAAAGTAACTGAGCAAAAGTGATATATATATCATTATGCTCGCAATAGAAATAAAACTAAGAATACATAATTAAGAATAAAAAGTTAATGGACAATAGAGAATAAAAATATGAAGAAATAAAGGAATAACTGTACAAAAAGCTATAGATTAATTTTGTATTGATGACTATTATAAGGCTTTTATTAATAAATATGAACATAAGAAAAAGAAACAAATTGATGCATTACTCTGTTTTTTGATTTTTGGAATAAAATTAGGTAGTAATCAAGACCCCCCCCTCCCCCCAAAAAAAGCCTCATTTATAGGAAAGTTAATTCCATAAACAATATTAATATTATATCCTGTTTAAAATATATATCGTGCAATAAGGTATTCTCAATCGTTCCTCCTCTTTTTCCTGTTTTTTGTACCCTTTACTTAAGAGGCCTACTAAATGTTAGAAAGTGCTATTAATAACTAAAGGACTACGTATTGTTGCCAATAAGAAAAATTCACTGATCAGATGCTCCACCCGCATAGCTTTCTACTTATTTCAGGCTTATAATGAACTAATCTGCCAGTCTCTAGCTAGAAACCAACATCAAAATGATAATTATTTTGCCATTTTTCCCATGTAAATAAGGTATAACAACTATATAGGAGGCATAGATATTGCCTTTTAGGACTCGAATGTATATATATTTATATATATATATATATATTTTTTTTTTTTTTTTACTTTTTCATTTTTGCTATTGTGTATTTTATATTTGTTTGAATATAGCGGTGACATATAATAAATATATGTCTTCACCATGCTATTAAAGGAATAAGAGTCCTAGCTATCTATAAACAGAGAGCTAGTGGGGAATAGTTAGCTAACATAAATAAATTCAAGTCTCCATGTCCAGATAAAGTACACCCCAGGGTACTGAAGGTTATCGCAGAGGAAAGTTTAAAACCACTCTCCATAATCATTTGGACTTCTTTAGTTATCCAAGAATTTTCAGAGGACTGGAGAAGACAAATGTTGACACTATCTTTAAAAAGGGAGGCAGGTGGACCCAGATAACAATAGGCCTGGGAGCCTGACTTCTATACTAGGAAAGATCTTTGAACAAATTATTAAACAACATGTATGCAAGTACCTGGATGAAAATAAAGTGATTACCAGATCCAGCATGGGTTTGTAACTAATAAGTTATGTGCAACTAACTTAACTTCCTTCTATGACAGAATCACTGACTGAGTGGATCAGGGAAACGCAGTAGATATACTATATCTTGACTTCAGCAAAGCATTTGACAAAGTATGTCATACCATCCTTATTACAAACTAGCTGTACTACCCGGCTTCGCCCGGGTTAATAACTGCTGTTAACAAAATAGAATGTGTTAACAAAAATTTATTCAGCACACAAAAACCACAAAACAAATCGATAGCAATGTAATTATTAAAAGGCAAAAACTAAGCTAATAGAAGCATTTCACAACATATATTTCAACACCACAGATATTCCACAGTTTCTATATCCTCTCACATAGAGGTAATGTGACTGACATCAGCCTTTCCACCAACACACCCTAACTGACATCCTATTACCTCACAGACATCCTATTACCTCACAGAAGCTTTAAGGTGGTGTCACACCTGGCGACGTCGCCAGAGCGATGTCGGCGGCGATCCAGCCTATACCGCAGCGTTGCTGCGGATCGCTCGCTGGGCTGAGCCCAGCCCAGCGAGCGATGTCACCGCCCGCAGCGATGCTGTGTGACAGCTGGCCAGCGATGTCGGAAGCGAGCGGGCACCCGCGCATCGCTTCCGACATCGCTGGCCAGATTGTGCTGTGTGACAGCACCTTTACTGAGAATGTCCTTTGTTGTCTATATTAACCAATCAGAGCTCAGCTTAACAGTAGCAAAATAGAAGCTGAGCTGTGATTGGTTGCTATTGGCAGCCTGATAAATCCCCAGGCAACAGGAAACCCTCCCCCCTGACAGTATATATTAGCTCACACATACACATAATAGACAGCTCATGTGACTGACAGCTGCTGTATTTCCTATATGGTACATTTGTTTCTCTTGTAGTTTTGCTGCTTATTAATCAGATTTTTATTGTTGAAGGATAATACCAGACTTGTGTGTGTTTTAGGGCAATTATGTGGCGAGATTGGTGTATGTGTGGTGAAATGTGTGCTGAGGGTGGTATATGTGTTCAAGCACGTGGTAGTGTGAGGCGCATTTTGTGTGTGTATTCATATCCCTGTGTGTGGTGAGTATCCTATGTCAGGGCCCCACCTTAGCAACTGTATGGTATATACTATTTGGCGGCATTGCTGTCATTCTTTAAGTCCCCCTTGTTCACATCTGGTAGCTGTCAATTTGCCTACAACACATTTCCTTTCACTTTTTCCCCATTATGTAGATAGGGCCAAAATTGTTTGGTGAATTGGAATGCGCGGGGTTAAAATTTCACCTCACAACATACCCTATGACGCTCTCGGGATCCAGACTTGTCACTGTGCAAATTTTTGTAGCTGTAGCTGAGAGCTGTCGATTTTCCTCCCACACGTTTCCTTTCCCTTTTTCCCCATTATGTAGATAGGGCCAAAATTGTTTGGTGAACTGGAACGCGCGGGGTTAAAATTTCGCCTCACAGCATAGCCTATGACGCTCCCGGGGTCCAGACGTGACTGTGCAAAATTTTGTCTCTATAGGTGACCGCTGTCGATTTTCCTCCCACACTTTTCCTTTCCCTTTTTCCCCATTATGTAGATGGGGGCAAAATGGTTTGGTGAATTGGAATGCGCGGGGTTAAAATTTCGCCTCACAACATAGCCTATGACGCTCCTGGGGTCCAGACGTGTGACTGTGCAAAATTTTGTGGCTGTAGTTGCGACTGTGTAGATGCCAATCCCGGACATACATACACACATACATATACACACACACATTCAGCTTTATATATTAGATATTAGATATGACCAAGTGTGGAATGGATAAGGCAACTATTAGGTGTATTAATAACTGGCTTCATAATAGGACCCAAAGAGTGGTCATAAATGGCTGCACATCCAGTTGGAAGAATGTATCAAGTGGGGTACCACCAAGCTCTGTTCTGGGCCCTGTGTTCAACATCTTTTTCAATGATTTAGATGAAGGAATTGAGGATAAACTGATTAAATTAACTGATGACACAAAGCTAGGAGAGATGGCTAATACTAGATAAGAGATGGGATGCAAAAAGCAAACTGCAACACTGGGCAGCAGGAAACAGAATGGTTTATAACAGGGAGAAATGCAAAATCCTGCATTTGAGCAAGAAAAATGAAAAGAGCATATACAGAATGGGAGGAGTAGGGCTAAAGAACAGCATGTGTGAAAAAGACTTGGGTATACGAATAGATCGCAGACTGCACATAAGTCAACAGTGTGATGCAGCAGCAAACACAATACAAGCATAGTGTCTAGATCACGTGAAGTCATTATCGCCCTCTACTCCTCTTTGGTCAGACCTCATCTGGAATATTGTGTCCAGTTCTATCTGGGATGATTTAGTGAATCCTGCTTTAGGTTCAATCTCTGTTTATTCAAAGTATTTTGCAGTATATAAGCATATACAATGATAATCAGACCATTCGACATAAGAACATGAATAGCTCAGTATCAGGGGAACATAAAATGATAGAGAAGGGATAGACATCCTCATGGGACCCATATCATTATAATAAAGCCCTATTGCAGGCCAAAAGCCACGAGTTGAAACTACCAATAAGAATCCCAGCCTATAGCCCAATCCTCTATTCCTTCCCCTGATGGTAATGAAAAGTGTTTTGTCTCGCCCCCTCCGAATAGTGGCCTGGGAAAAGATCATTGCATAGGCGTAGGTTAAGTAAGAGTAAGAAAAAGACGGTAGAAGAAGCAGAGTATGAAGAAACAAGTCTAGAGAAATAAGAGAACGGAAGCTAAGCGAGTAGCACTTCCAAGAAGGGAAAGAGGGATCTAGAAAAGCGGGGCAGAGAGGTAGGGTGGAAAAGGAAGTAGGGGAGTGAGGTGAAGGGAGGGAGAGATCCACCTCCATTTCCAGCTCAGTATCTTGGTACAGGGGCATCGCTTAATTCTTATTTTTATCAGCAGAAAATGTCCCGGAAGCCTGGCAAATGCTTAAAAAGGATCGATTCAATTCAGATCGCAGAGAACTTATCAAGGGAGTCTGATGCTTAAGCAGCCAATTCCGCCATCCTGTAAATATCTGTCAGCTCGTTATACCAGCCAGCAATAGTAGGCACCTGGGTGGATTTCCAGAATCTTGGGATTACAGAGCTAGCCACTGACACACAGAAGCTTAGGATGTCTTGCTTGTGAAATTTTAAAATTAAGAGCTCATGCAGAAACCAATTATGCACACCCTAGTAATCAAGTATATAATTTTTATTATATCAAAAAGGCTTACAAAAACACACTGGATAAAAACAATGGAAACCGGTGTATACTTCCGGTATGCGAGTTGTGTCATAGTCTACAGGTGCTGTTGAAACTTTGATCTGTGGCCTTGAATGTTTGGTTGGTCACATGTTACAACTGTACTCCCCATTTGATCTCTGTCCCATTATACCAGCTGTACTTCTTGAATTGTATATTATGTGCAGCCTGGGTCACGAGACCACCTTTGTTTTTAATTGTTTTTATCCAGTGTGTTTTTGTGAGCCTTTTTGATATAATAAAAAATATATACTTGATTACTAGGGTGTGCATAATTGGTTTCTGCATGACCTCTTAATTTTAATATTAACTTCGGTCATGCAGTATTTTGCACCCCTCTTACATGAGAGCTATGCATCACCAGAGTCTTTGTTGTTTCTTGTGAAATTTGATTGATTCAAGAAAGATAGCAAAGCCACCTCTGGGCAGTTTTTAACCTCTGACGAAGCCAGAGCCCCCTGACGAAGCCATTCGGTGAAACGACGTAGGGGCTGGGCTTGGACGCAGTGGCTCTGCAGCACGAGCTGGTATGACCTAACAGCAATGTCCTGATTAGACTGTAAGCTCAGGGCAGCCTCTATACTTCAGGCTGCCACAGACAGGTTATGTGGAATGATAGGAGACTGACAGAGGTGGCATATTGATGACTGGGCTATGCGTAACCTAATGTTATAAACTAGTCTCTGGCAGGGGTTGATTGTGTAGCCTCATTAGATGTTAAATATGGGCTCATCACCCCTCCTATGCTGTGAGAGGGGCTTTTTCATGTTTGGTATGTGATATATCATTGGATGCCTCCTTCTGTAACAAAACTGTATGAATCCCTATTGTTACCTGTCAAAACATGTAAGAGCCATTTGTCATCAAGTGCATATGTAATAGGTCATCCAATGCTGGCGAGTGTACTTCGTTCATGCTGTCACTGAGCACTTTACTTATGAAACCTATGAAATTTACTTTATCTCTATTTATTCTGACCTGTGTGGATTTTTCTAATAAATGTAAATCCCTTTTTGCTAGTACAGCTGTTGTCCTCCTGATTAACTGTAATTGAATTATAAGTGGCAAATACCCAAGATCAAAATTTCAGAATTTCGCCACAACTCCTCCAAATGTGGAGCACTGTGCCTTTCGCTTTTCCGCAGCGCCAGCAGATCTCAGGTGCTCCAGAAAAAATATTGTGAAGGTTAGCTGGACAGAGGTACCACCTGGTCAGGAGTTTAGTTTTTTTTCTTGCACTGCACAGAAGTTGGCCAGTTTGAGTGAAGAGGAAATATTTCTCCCACTCTGTCCCAGAAATCCCTCTGTCCTGCTCCCTCTCCCACATTCGTTGGAAGTGGTGCTTTTCTTTTGCGCTCCATTGGGAGACCCAGACATTGGGTGTATAGCTTCCGACCTCCGGAGGACACACAAGGCATTACACCTAAAAGTGTAACTCTTCCCCTACTGCCTATACACCCCCTCCAGGGAGAATCCCATCAGTTCTTTGCTTTGTGTTGAAGGAGGCACACTCTACACTCATGCTCTCTCACTACTTAGTGTCGGATGGAAGCAAAGAGGATCTTTTGATCCCAGCATGTCTCCTTCCTCTTCCCCTGGGCGGAGGCAGTTGAGGTAGCCTTGGGGTACAACGGGCTGGAGCCCTCATGCTGCGTATCCTTCCCCATCCCTTAGGGGCTCTGGGGAAGTGGGATCCACCTGGCCCCCCTGTCTGGGCTCATCCACACAGTCCACGGCTCCCTGGGTGTCTGCTGGCCTGCGTGAGGGATCCACTGGGTCCGGACCCTCCACCACAAATGAGGTACTCTGTGTGGGTCTGGGATGCCTTCTGCAGCTGCATTATGCCGGCTGGGAGTGGGGCACTGTCTCCCCCGGCCTCCTGGGATCCTGGCCAGTCACTCCCGCGATTTTCGCGGGTGCACCGCGCTGGCCCCCTGCTGGCAGGCGGCCGCAGTGTTAAATTTAGGCCCCGGCTTCGGCCTAGTCTCTCTGGAGCCGAGCCAGGGCTTCATGGGGCGGAGCTGTGCCTCGTCCTCACAGACTGTGAGAGGCTTGTGCCCGCCCCTCTGCAGGCCGAGCCCTGATCCCCTATGGGAAAGGCTGTTTGCTGCTTAGGGGGTGGTGCTGCAGTGGGGAAAGGACCTGCCCTCCAGTCACTCCCTCTCCCTCGGCTTCTTCGGCCATCTTGGAGGCTTCTCTCCCTGCATTTTGCTGCTGGCTGCAGGGTCTGAGCGTCTCTGGAGGGCACACAAGGTCTGGTAGGTCACCCCAGTCTCTGGTGGTGCTCCATTATCCCCCCCTGTCCGCAGCTGCACCCCAATTCCCTTCCTCTGAGATCTATCATTGGATGCACTGAGGGGACACCATGTCTAGCTCCAGGAACAAAGCTCCTAGAGTGCAGACACGTTATCATGCTTGCACAGCATGTCAGGCCCAGCTGCCTGCTGGATCCTCTTTCCCTCATTGCTCGGCTTGTGCCCCGCAGGAGGTTGATATCTCACCGGCTAATGTGATCCAGGTTTCTGCCTTGGTGCACGAGCCCCCCCCCAGTTCTGGGTCTTTGGCTTCTCTGCCTGGCCCGGTGGACCCAGCAGTACCTCCGCCTTGGACGGCTGTTTTTGCTCAGTCCATTTCTGACTCTGTGTCTCAATCTATGGCAGCTATGACCAGAGCCTTGCAGGAGTCTCTATCAGGTGGATGGGAGGGTTCCCCTGAGGCCTCCGCCACACGTCGGAGGCGTCGGAGCGGTTCTTCCTCTACTAGAGGTTTAGACTCTGGCGACAATTCTGGGCTCTCGGAACCGTCCCCGCGACCCCCTAAGTGGCCTCGCCGGGCAGTTTCCCCGGCACCCTCGCAGGCGGGCTCACGTGCTGTGACCTCTCTATTGGAGGGGGAGGAGGACTTGGCTCCGTCTGGGCTCCTGATGAGGACCCGGTTCTCTGGTGGACGACTTGGTATCTTCCATCAATACGGTGCTGGACTTGACGGCTCCTGCACCGCCGGTGGATTCCTCTGTTTCAGAGGAACTTTATCAGTTTCTCCCCCCGGCCAGGTCCAGGGGATCTTTCCTGGATCATTCCAATTTTCGCTCGACGGTTCAGACCCCTCGGGCTTGCCCTGACAAGCGCTTCGCTAAGAAGCTGAAGGATTCCCGTTACCCTTTCCCACCAGATGTGGTCAAGGGTTGGTCTGTTTCTCCGAGAGTCGACCCTCCGGTCTCTCGGTTGTCTGCCAACACCGTTATGTCGGTGGCGGACGGGTCCTCTCTCAAGGACCCTACGGACAGGCAGATCGAGCTTCTGCAAAAGTCCATTTTTGAGGCTACTGGGGCCTCCTTTGCCCCTGCATTTGCTGCTGTGTGGGCTCTTCAGGCGGTTTCAACTTGTCTCTCGGAGATCCCTAGGGTTGCTTCGGGGATTCCTGAGGTAGCGGTCCTGACGTCTCAAGCTGAGGCGTTTACAGAATATGCTAGATCCGCAATCATGGAATCGGCTAGCCGTTCGGCGGTAGCTTCGGCTAACTCGCTGGCAGCACGACGGATGTTGTGGCTGCGCGACTGGAAGGCGGACGCTACATCTAAGAAGTTCCTCCAGGGCCTTCCGTTTTCGGGAGATAGGCTATTCGGAGAACGTCTTGACGATCTCATCAAGGAGTCGACGGGTGGCAAATCCACCTCTTTGCCGCAATCTAAGACGCAGAAGACCGGTCCGCGTCAGCTGCATGCTAGGTTTCGCTCCTTTCGTCCCTCCTCCAAGTCAGCCTCGTCATCTTCATCCTCTTCCCGTCCAGACAAGGACCAGAGATCCCATAGGTCCTGGAAGCCTAAGGCCCAGCAGAAGAAGCCTGCCGGCGCCTCAGCTACCAAACCTGCCTCCTCCTGACTCTTCGCCTCCTCCGGGAGTGTCCAAGATCGGTGGCAGGCTCTCCTGCTTTGGAAACATCTGGCAGGATCGCATCCAGGACCGGTGGGTGGTGGACGTGGTCTCCCATGGCTACAGGATCGAACTGGAGTCGAGGCCTCCGACTCGGTTTTGCCTCTCTTCGCCTCCTCCGGCGAGGGCTGCGGCTTTTCAGCGGGCGCTGGACGCTCTGCTTCAGAGCGGGGTTGTGGTCCCGGTTCCGTCCGAGGAACGGTTTCGGGGGTTTTATTCCAACCTTTTCACGGTTCCGAAGAAGGACGGTTCAGTCCGACCGGTGTTGGACCTCAAGCTCCTCAACAGACACGTGAGGGTCAGGCCTTTCAGGATGGAGTCCTTGCGCTCGGTGATAGCGTCCCTGTCTCAGGGGGACTTCCTGGCCTCGGTGGATGTGAAGGTTGCTTATCTCCACATCCCCATTGCCTCTGCTCACCAGAGATGGCTGCGGTTCGCTGTGGGAGAAGACCACTTCCAGTTTGTGGCTTTGCCCTTCGGCCTCTCATCGGCTCCGAGGATCTTCACCAAGGTGATGTCGGCCATGGTGGCGGTGCTGCATGTACAGGGGCACGCGGTCACCCCGTACCTGGACGACCTGTTGATCAGAGCCTCGTCTGCGGAACAGTGTCAGTTGAGTCTCTCTGCCACCTTGGATACTCTTCGGACGTTCGGTTGGGTAGTCAATTCCCCGAAGTCGGTCCTTGTTCCTACGCAGACGATTTTGTATCTGGGCATGGAGTTTCACACCATTCCGGCTCTGGTGATTCTCCCTCTCGACAAGCAGTCCTCGATTGTGGAGGAGGTCCGGTTCCTTTTGCAGGCGGACTTGGTTCCCATCAGGCACCTGATGCATGTTCTAGGGAAGTTGGTGGCGACCATCGAGGCGGTCCCTTTTGCGCAGTTTCATCTGCGTCCGCTTCAGCTACAGATTCTGCGCGGATGGGACAAGAGGCCGTCCTCTCTGGATCGGTCCATTGCCCTTTCGTCCACGACGAGGAGTCTCTCCGATGGTGGCTGTTACCAAGGTCAATGTCCGAGGCAGGTCGTTTCTTCCCATCTCTTGGTTGGTGGTCACGACAGATGCCAGCCTTCTGGGCTGGGGTGCGGTGTTCCTGCATCACAGGGCTCAGGGCACCTGGACAACTCAGGAATCTGCTTTGCAGATCAACGTCTTGGAGATTCGTGCCATATACCAGGCTCTCCTGGCCTTCCAGAGGTTTCTGTCAGGAAATCCAATTCGGATTCAATCCGACAACGCGATGGCTGTCGCTTACATAAACCGCCAGGGAGGCACGCGCAGCCGTCAGGCGCTCGCGGAGGTCCAACCCATCCTCCGGTGGGTAGAAGACAAAGATGCGTCCATCTCGGCTGTCCACATCCCCGGAGTGGACAATTGGGAGGCCGACTACTTAAGCCGGCAAGGAATGGACGAGGGAGAATGGGCCCTTCACACAGAGGTGTTCCTGCACATCTGCAACGAGTGGGGAACTCCCGACGTGGACCTGATGGCGTCCAGGCTGAATCATCAGGTCCCAGCCTTCATGTCTCGCGCTCGAGACGACCTGGCAGTGGGGACGGATGCTCTGGTCCAGGATTGGTCCCGATTTCGTCTGCCCTATGTGTTTCCCCCGTTGGCCTTGTTACCCAGGGTTCTGCGGAAGCTCGGGGCGGAATGCAAGCGAGCCCTTCTCATCGCCCCGGACTGGCCCAGGAGGGCTTGGTACCCGGACCTGTTACGGCTCTCGGTGGGGGTTCCATGGAGGCTCCCGGATCGGCCGGATCTCTTGTCTCAGGGTCCGTTCTTCCGCCACAATTCCTCGGCCCTGAGCCTGACTTTGTGGCGCTTGAAATCTGGTTGTTGACGTCACGTGGTTTTTCCACTCCCGTCGTTGCTACCATGAGACAGGCCAGAAAGCCGGTTTCTGCGGGAATCTATCGCAGAGTATGGAAGATTTTCTTCTCCTGGTGCCGTGTTCACGGTTCTTCTCCCTGGCCTTTCTCTCTGTCAACCCTTCTGGCTTTCCTCCAGTCGGGTTTGGATAAGGGTTTGGCTCTCAGTTCCATCAAGGGACAGATCTCGGCTCTGTCGGTTCTCTTTGATAAGCGTCTGGCTACGCTTCCCCAGGTTAAGACGTTTGTCCAGGGGGCGAGTCACATCATTCCTCCCTACAGACGTCCTTTGGACCCATGGGATCTTAACTTGGTCCTTGCAGCGTTGCAGAAGCCGCCGTTTGAACCTCTTAAGGAGGTCTCCCTTTCTAGGCTTTCTCAGAAAGTTGCCTTTTTGGTGGCCATTACTTCTCTGCGGAGAGTTTCGGAGTTGGCTGCCTTGTCCTGTCGGTCTCCTTTTCTGGTGTTTCACCAGGATAAGGTGGTGCTTCGGCCTGTGGCGGAATTTTTGCCTAAGGTGCTGTCTCCTTTCCACCTGAATCAGGACATTGTCCTGCCATCCTTTTGCCCGCATCCAGTTCATCAGTATGAGAAGTCCCTCCATACTTTGGACCTGGTCAGGGCTCTCAGGATCTACGTTTCCTGAACGGCGTCGTTTCGCCATTCGGATGCCCTGTTCGTGCTGACTATGGGTCAGAAGAGGGGTGAGGCAGCCTCCAAGTCTTCTCTGGCAAGGTGGATCAAGTCTCCTATTCGGGAGGCTTATGTCTCTGCTGGTTTGCCTTTACCTGCTGGTATTAAGGCTCATTCTACAAGGGCTGTGGGGGCCTCGTGGGCCTTGCGTCATCAGGCCTCAGCTCTTCAGGTGTGTCAGGCGGCCACGTGGTCTAGTCTGCACACCTTTTCCAAACATTATCAAGTCCATGCTTTGGCATCGGCTGATGCCAATGTGGGCAGGCGGATCCTTCAGGCAGCTGTTGCTCATTTATGATGGGCCTGCTTTTGGTTTTTTTTTTCCCGCCCTGGGATAGCTTTTGGACATCCCAATGTCTGGGTCTCCCAATGGAGCGCAAAAGAAAAAGAGAATTTTGTTTACTTACCGTAAATTCTTTTTCTTATAGCTCCTATTGGGAGACCCAGCTCCCACCCTGTGCCTTTTGGGGCTTTGTTTCTATGCTAGTGCCTGGTGTCTTTTCACCTCGCGTGTTGGCCCTGTTGGCCGTTTATTATTTCCCAGTCCTGTTGGTCTGGGCGCGGGTGGTCTTTCCTCCTTCCTGCTTGTGCACCGAACTGATGGGATTCTCCCTGGAGGGGGTGTATAGGCAGTAGGGGAGGAGTTACACTTTTAGGTGTAATGCCTTGTGTGTCCTCCGGAGGTCGGAAGCTATACACCCAATGTCTGGGTCTCCCAATAGGAGCTATAAGAAAAAGAATTTACGGTAAGTAAACAAAATTCTCTTTTTTTGTACCTCTCATGTCTGTAATGAGTCGATATAATGTGGAAATCCTAGTGAATACTGCTTTGAGCAGGTGGTTGGACCAGATGACCCAAGAAGTCCCTTCCAACTCTACCCTTCTATGATTCTATGTTTGTACTGCAGATATGTAATTATCACTTACAGCCGGTATAGTACTCGCTCTTCTTTCTTATATTTTTGCTTTAGAAGATGCTAAAAAAGAATTTATGAGCCCAAATGAAAGTGGAGATATCAGTGACCAGACAGCCATTGATGAGTCACATGGACCACTACCGAAGAACAAGTTATTGTTCATGGGCTATTCCGTCTTACTGACACATTCTACATCCAGTGATAAGCTCAGTAATCGCCTCATGTCAAATGAAATCCCCTCCATCAGCAGTGAAGAGGATGAAGGTAAGTACAATTGTGGTACATTTCCACTTTTTTCACAGGAGGACAATCTGTAGGGAAAACATGTAATTATTTCTGATGTCTCAGCAACATGACAAGTAATTTTTGTACATGTCTTATTGCAGAATATGTGGAGAGCACACCTTACAACCGACAGTACACGGAGGCACAAATCCGGGCTGGGGGTGGTGAAATCTTGGCTAGTTTCAGTGAAGCACTGGTAAGTGCAACATGTTTAGTGCAAGAATACGTGAATGCCAGGTTTTCTTTCTTGTAGGGATGAGTTTATTACTTTTATAGGAATCTGTGTTATGCTTAGCAATTTGATCATGAAGGGGCGAAAACTGCCAACTACAGTTCTATGAAGTAGGCAAACCTGGTCGCTAGCTGGCTTCAGCTGTAGATTTATTACATGATCCTTGTGTAATAGGTCTGTTTTTGCATGGTCTCCAATTGAGGTTAGCCATCATCGTTTTATTTCATGGTTTAACATAATGTATGATTGCATTGATCTTCCTTATAGAGTAAGACGGGGACAAAATGTTTACTGATTGCTGACCAGCACTGCCGAACCCAGAAGTATTTCCTGTGCCTTGCCAGTGGGATCCCCTGTGTGTCTCACATCTGGGTGCAAGACAGCTGTCATGCTAATGAGTTACAGAATTTCCACAATTATCTTCTCCCATCTGGATACAGCCTTCAAGAGGACAGGATTTTGGAATGGTAAAACATTCATTTTGTGTATTTTCATGTGGCGTCCTGGCTTAACTGATAAGGTGTTTGCTTCACTGGTTATATTGGGATTTTGCAGGCATGACTCTAAGCATCCTTTTCATGGTTTGCGCTTTCTTGTGATGTCAGACCAGCAAGAAAACTTTTTGGAAATGTGGACAGAAATTGTAATGACTGGAGGGGCAGCATCTGCAAAACAGCATAACTCTACAGATCCCAACAAAGGTATGCACCTCTTTAGCATTCAGATACTCTGGCATGATTATGTAGATTTGCAGTAATTACTGCTAAAACTAAGGAAGGAGGTTCAAACCTGACTTTCACTAATGTTTCCCTTGTCAAAATCCGGATTCCTAGCCATACATCAACAGCTAGATCACCGGAGCATCCCCAGGCAGCTTTTATACGGTGCTTTGCTCATTAACAAAGTGTCAAGGGGCCAGTCTGGACCGTACATTTGCCACCTCACATGAAAGTCTCGAACACAGTTCTGCTTGATGGTTGGTTACAGGACTTACCAGGTTCTAGAATAGTAAAAATTCTCTCAGCCTGTTGTCAAGGCCGGGAAAGCAGCATTTAGATTACAGAAGAGCAGGTAATCACATTGTCCTTCCAGCAGGCAGAGATGGCAGTGGCTCTAGCTGCCCATGTGATCCTCTGCTGATGCCACATAGTCATGTGACCACTGTTCAGATTGCCACCATACAGATTTTTGCCAGTCATGTAGTATGACCCACTTTTTTACTTGTAGCAGACACTACTAGGTTTGGTCTTTGCTTATAAATCTTATTGACCCCCCCCCCCACATGTTCTTTAATCTCCTCTACTGTTTAGTAGGATCACTTTCAAGGGGATCAATTAACAAGATGTGATTTTAATTGATTAAAGGTTAAAGGTTATTTTCCTCTCTGCTCTGTGTTTGCAGCATCACAAGGGGTCAAATACAACACAGAAACTGTCACAGCAGGGATACCTGCTTAGAGAAACATATGGAGTCTAGATAGGGCAGATCTGCAATAACTCTCTCCCTCCGTGTCCTCAATAGAACAGAAGGCGGAAGCTCCTGAGGACACTGAAACCACTCTGCACTTGGAGCAAAGGGAGGAGGGAGGAGAGAGCGAGAGAGCTGCTGAGAAGTCGTGGATAATTACATGACAGTTTATACAGCAGCCGGACTATTCCTGTTTGCTTATATAATGGAGAGGACTAATCCAGGAGCTCCCTGCAGGGTGTGACAATGCTGATAACATGGAAACTACAAAGAATAGAATAATGATTTTACATGTTTTTAAAGGGTCTGCTCAGACACTATTCAAGGGTAATATTAGTATCATACTAAAAAATGACCTGACAGGTCTCCCTTTAATATGTACATCCTTTCTAGTGGTTCCTGTTTTGCATAATGTGGTAGTGTCATACTCCTGCAATTCAAAGCAGTAGATGTTGGTGATGGGGGACAGGCGGGACATGTTCTCCAGACGCAGTGAGCCAGAGAGGGATAGGAAGCCCAAAGAACAGGGCAGTATTTGCAAGAAAGCAGTTCCAGTAAGTGATGTCAGAAGGAGAGACTTCCCAAGATCTTGCAGTGTAGAGATAAAGCAGAGACGTTTCAAAAGCAGCTGGCAGATGAGACGAGAGCAAGAAAAGTCAATAGTGCACAGTGCAATCAGAGACCAGACTAGTCCAGTGCTGCCCCTGGCTGACTTCTCACCTCCCAGATGATTGACATGTTTCTATCATACTTGTACATAGTGAGACTTAAGGCCCAGTTATACACACAGATAATTGTGCAGAGATTGTTCGCAGATCTCTGGTTACTGTGAAATCATGGACACATTGTTACATTTGTACACGGCCACAAAATGGAACAATGTGTCCATGATTTCACTGCAACCAGAGATCTGCGAACAATCTCTGCACAATTATCTGTGTGTGTAACTGGGCCTTTAATGAGACTCCTCAATTAACTAGAGTGATGTGGGGGAAAGGCGGCCAAGAGTGGCGCTGCATCGGTCTGGTCTCCTGCTAGAGAATAATAAAAAAAATCATACTTTTTTTGTGACAAGTCCATTTTGTTTTAAGTTTAACCTACTGTCTTTCTCTTTCAGATGTTGCTTTGGGTGTTTATGATGTACTAGTTACAGATCGATCTTGTCCAGAATCCATCCTAAAGTGTGCCCAAGCTCTGGACCTCCCGGTAGTTTCTGCTGAGTGGGTCATTCAGAGTCTCATCCATGGAGTGAAAGTTGGATATGATACCCATCCGAAATACAAACATGACTATGTTTCGAGTTAAGAAGACCACACTACTCTTTATCACCCTTTTTATCAGCTCCTTTTATTTTTGCTGCTCTTTGCATTGTGCATACTGTGTTTTAGATAGTTTTAAATAAATGTTTGTGCGGTTTTCCCCACCGTTTGCATGTGTTTACTTGTACATAGTTTTAACTGCCGGACTTTTATGACCAAATAAATGTCGAATTTACTTGTTTTAAACATGTTTTCTTCATGCCCATTTTATGTACTGTATATTTGAAAATGGTAAATTTGAAACTTATTAAATTACTGTTTGCAAATCTGCATAGCGAGCATTCATAACCAATGGAAGAGTTAATGTCATTACTAGACCATTTATGCAAGACAATATACAGGTCATATACCTTACTGCTGACTTCATAAGTTATGACAAGTTTGATGTAAGAGAAGCCACATTGTGTTGCCTTCATTGCACAAAAATGTTTTTTTAAATACTTCAACAAATCTCTTGATTCCCAGATTTTTTTTTTTTTCATGAGTCAGATGATAGCAGAAAATGTAGTTCTGCCTTCTTTTGGTACCTTTTGCTCCTCCTAGAGAGAAACCCATCCACAAGTTGGACATGCTCAGAGCAATGTGTCTCTGCTTGTCCATCGCTGACCTCTTCCTGTGTCTGTACTTATTTGTCCTCCTGGAAGATTTTGCTAGGGCTTTCCTTCCTGTAAGGCAGCTTCCTCCTTGAAAATTTATAAGGTGAAGGTAAAAGATGCCCTATTCAGGGTAACAACCTACTCCACACGAGAAGGGCTTCCAGGACGGTATGCCATCAAAAATCTGCACTGTTTTTGAACAAAGGCCACCCAGTGGTCTTCAGTTCATGTGTTCTCAAAGTCAATATACTTTTCCATTTGCAAGTTTTGGTAGAAAACTGCTTCAGTTTTCTTTCTCACATAAGGGGACTGCTTTAGGACATCCCATGATTCTTCTGTGTCTCCAGTAAAGCTCCCGAGATAAAAGTATTATTAGTACTTGTCCTCAAATGAAGGCTACCAAAAAATTTCACAGCATTTCTTCCTTCACCCTCATTTGCACTGTTGGGTGTTTGTTCCTATTTTTGGAAGTTTTTTCTGGGTCTCCTTCAGTCTTATGTCTAGGCTTCTGCTACTACTTTTAAACCATCTGGGTTAGCTTGGTGCCTGTAATCTGTGGCGGAAAAATTGCGTTTTTTTGTCTCTTTGGTAAACCATGTTTTAAAAAAAAAAACAAAAAACTTATTGATACTTCCTGGTTTTGACAGTCATGTGCAGATTATATACATTTTTGGTAGGTTTCCGCAGCGGAAAGTCACTAACACACCCACGTCTATGTAATTCTATGGGGAAAATTTGCACATAGAACTCAAGAGGAAATAACATGTGAATTTAAAAATATGCACCGCAGGTCAGATTATGATGAGTAAAAAAGCACAGTGGACATGAGATTTCTACAAATTCCATCCACTTTTCTAGAACTGTAAGATGCTGTGTTCTTGACACAGCGAAAATATTCCACATCTAAAACTCACTGAACCTAATCATGGGAATTTTGAATCTGTCTCCTGGTGGCAACAACCATGGTTCTTGAATACTCGTTGAAAGGTTTTGAAATAGAGATTTTAAGTATTTAAAATCCACTCTCTGCTCTCTTTTATCACTGCATGGTTACATGGTCCTTTACACTTACAGTTGTGGCCAAAAGTATTGACACCCCTGCAATTCTGTCAGATAATACTCCGTTTCTTCCTGAAAATGATTGCAATCACAAATTCTTTGGTATTATCTTTATTTAATTTGTCTTAAATGAAAAAACACAAAAGATAATGAAGCAAAAAGCAAAACATTAATCATTTCACACAAAACTCCAAAAATGGGCCAGACAAATGTATTGGCACCCTCAGCCTAATACTTGTTTGCACAACCTTTAGCCAAAATAACTGCGATAAACCACTTCCGGTAACCATCAATGAGTTTCTTACAATGCTCTGCTGGAATTTTAGACCATTCTTCTTTGGCAAACTGCTCCAGGTCCCTGATATTTGAAGGGTGCCTTCTCCAAACTGCCATTTTTACATCTCTCCACAGGTGTTCTATGGGATTCAGGTCTGGACTGATTGCTGGCCACCTTAGAAGTCTCCAGTGCTTTCTCTCAAACCATTTTCTAGTGCTTTTTGAAGTGTGTTTTGGGTCATTGTCCTGCTGGAAGACCCATGACCTCTGAGGGAGACCCAGCTTTCTCACACTGGGCCCTACATTATGCTGCAAAATTTGTTGGTAGTCTTCAGACTTCATAATGCCATGCACATGGTAAAGCAGTCCAGAGGCAGCAAGGCAACCCCAAAACATCAGGGAACCTCCGCCATGTTTGACTGTAGGGACAGTGTTCTTTTCTTTGAATGCCTCTTTGTTTCTCCTGTAAACTCTGTTGATGCCTTTGCCCAAAAAGCTCTACTTTTGTCTCATCTGACCAGAGAACATTCTTCCTAAACGTTTTAGGCTTTCTCAGGTAAGTTTTGGCAAACTCCACCCTGGCTTTTTTGTGTCTCGGGTAAGAAGTGGGGTCTTCCTGGATGTCCTACCATACAGTCCCTTTTCATTCAGACGCCGATGGATAGTACGGGTTGACACTGTTGTACCCTCGGACTGAAGGGCAGCTTGAACTTGTTTGGATGTTGGTCGAGGTTCTTTATCCACCATCCGCACAATGTTGCGTTGAAATCTCTTGTCAATTTTTCTTTTCCGTCCACATCTAGGGAGGTTAGCCACAGTGCCATGGGCTTTAAACTTCTTGATGACACTGCACACAGTAGACACAGGAACATTCAGGTCTTTGGAGATGGACTTGTAGCCTTGAGATTGCTCATGCTTCCTCACAATTTGGTTTCTCAAGTCCTCAGTTCTTTGGTCGTCTTTCTTTTCTCCATGATCAATGTGGTACACACAAGGACACAGGACAGAGGTTGAGTCAACTTTAATCTATGTAAACTGGCTGCAAGTGTGATTTAGTTACTGCCAACACCTTTTAGGTGCCACAGGTAAGTTACAGGTGCTGTTAATTACACAAATTAGAGAAGCATCACATGATTTTTCTAACAGTGCCAATACTTTTGTCCACCCCCTTTTTTATGTTTGGTGTAGAATTATATCCAATTTGACTTTAGGACAATTCTTTTTGTGTTTTTTCATTGAAGACAAATTAAATGAATATAATAATACCAAAAAATGTGCGATAATAATCAGTTCTTCCTGAAAATGATTGCAATCTGACAGAATTGCAGGGGTGTCAATACTTTTGGCCACAACTGTAAGGTTCCAGTTGGCAGATCGATGGTTCACTGGTAGCTGTTTCGCCCGACTATCCCATACGCAGGAGAGCCAGATATGCCGAGTACTTCTGTGTTTGAGATCTGCTGCTAGGAAACCCTGACATGGGATACGTTGGATCCTTATCTCCCCGATATTTGTTGGGAATAGTCGGGGCCCCAATACACATTAGATTATCAGCTGAACCCGTCACTAAAGGCTGATTTAGATGACATTATTTTAATGTTTTTGGGGGCCTTTAGAGCTATTGGGATGTTTATGTAAGATGATAATCTGCAAAAAAAAAAAACAGCTGTTATCTGCTTGCGCAAAAAAGTGTTTTAGGCTTGGTAAACAGTGATAATTGTAAAATTTCAGCCTTTAATTTTAATATGTAGATTGGGATGTAAAAAAAAATGATTTAAACCAAAGGTGATTTTCTGATTTATGTATTTCCTTAACAGTGCTATTATTGTGTTTCTTGTGCAATATATGGATGCAGCAAATGTGTTAATGCAACTGCTGTGGTGGCCCTATACAAACTGCAGCACACCTGCTACACATTTATGGCCACGCCACACAAGTTGCAAACGAATAGGCAAATCTTCATGGTGAAACAACCAGGGTAAATAGGTGGAGAGAAAAGGACCAGAGAGCTAGTACAGAGTTGGCCGAGTTTTGTAAATATGCTCGTTTTATGGATGCAATTCAAGGGCTAACATTAGAATAGCTGAGTGTTCTTCACCTCGCCCTGGGGAATGTCTTCTGTATAAAGGATGGGAATAGGAGTGCAGCAAAGATCAGAAAGATGGTGTGAGGGAAATTGGACAGGCTGCATCATCCACTGTTATAGTGCTAAGCATTGAGCTGTCTTCTGGGTACTCGGCTTCGGTATATTGGAGATTTGACAGACTGCTGCGCAGTGTTGTAGACTATGCAGTTGTCATAGTACACATCAGTACCAATGGCAAAATTAGTGAGAGATGCAAAGTCCTTAATGACCGGTGATGGTCGTATTCAGGGTGTATGAAGCGGATTGTCTAATTTTCAAACAGAACAAATCTGATTTGCTTTTAGGGTGAATGCCCATGATCAGGTTTTGCAGCCTTTGACAGTGTGTATTTTTGCTGCATCCAAAACGCTGCATTATACAGTACAAACAGTGGATGGATTTATAAAAATCTCATGCCCCCCTGTGCTTCTTTTTTCCACAGCATAAACTGACAAGTGGTACGGCTTTCCGAGCCATAGTATTTTAATTTATGCTTACTGAGACTCAAGTAATTAATGTGGGAGAACACAGAGGAAATCCTGATAGTGTGCACTGACAACACATTTTCCTGCAAAGGACACAAGGGTCTCTGCAAGTTAAATTGCGCTGCGCCCAGAATTGTGATTGTGTGCACTGACAACCCGTTCTCCCACCCAGGATACTAACGTTTGTGTAAGAGAAAATACGCTGCACCAAAAGCAGGCATTCCTGATTAAGGGCGCTTACTAGGGATGGTAAGAGTAGTGAAATACTCCGCTTCGGGAGATTTGTAGCAAGTATTTTTTAATAGTGTATTCGTCCAAATAGTCCAATGTTAGCCAACTAGTGATAGGCTCCACCCACATACAGCCAGCTATAATATGAGCGTTTCCAGGACAGGGCAGGAGGGTGGGCGTTTCTGAGTTGTCACTGCATACGACTTGCTGTAACTCCCAGTGAGACCCTTCCTTTCATGCGGCTCTCACTGGGGTGCTGACTCCTTGTGTACTGAAGGAAGCTGCCAATTTGTCAGATTGCTCAACTGTCAAGAGCACCAGCATTACTCGCTGAGTAACGGGTATCGCAAACGCTGTACTATCCGTGCAGGTAGCGAATAGTAACGAGTATATTTGCTCCTCACTATCGCTTAACCTTACAGCAGCTGCTTGATATTACATAGAGCTGGTGAGCTCACATGTAGCCAAAATTCTCAAGGCATTTTCTTGTTCTGTAATTCCCATTTGATTTAATGCATACATTACTGTGACCTAGAGGCATTACTTTACTTTCATCAACATTATAGTTCATTTCCCATATTCTTGCCTTTGTTCCTAACTTCTATGGTCTTCTGTAAAATTGTTTAACTGAGTTTTAAGTATCGAAGGTTTGTGTTGTCTGCAAAAACTGACCATGCATATATGTAAAAACATTTTTTTTACAGCAGTTGCACTATGGAATATCCTAAAAGTGATTACAGATACTGCCAGCACCATAATATTTTGTCATTTATATAGCCCTATTAATTCCATAGTGCCTTACATAAATTTGTAACACTGTCCCCACTGGGGCTCACAATCTAAATCTCCTATCAGCATGTCTTTGGAGTCAGGGAGGAAACCGAAGTACATTGAGGAAACCCATGAAAACACGGGGAGAACACACAAACTCTGTGCAAATGTCCTTGGTGGGATTTGAATCCAGAACCCCAGCACTGCAAGGCTGCAGTGCTAACTAGAGATGAGGCAACCTTTGGAAACACAAATTTGGTTCGATTTGTTGAAATTGCAACTTTCAACAAACTTCCAAACCCCATTCAAATCAATGGGAGGCAAAACACAAGGGCCTAGAAAAATCCTTCAAAAGGGGCCCAAAAGCTGCCAAATGCAGCTCATCTGATTGTACAGTGAAGCCTGCTGTTGTGGCACAGACAATACCTTCCTACACTTATTTAGCAAGCTTCAGTGCTGCTGTCACACTCAGCATACTTGTGGTCCTGCTCATGAATCTCAGTCACCATCATGATTTCTCTCAGGTTACACAACGGACATCACACAGCAAGGAATCTTGCTGTGACCCGGACATGTTTTTTGATTCTTTTTTTTTAAAGCAGATTTTGAGAATCTTCATGTCTATCCTGAAACCACCAAGTCTGAGCAATTCAGAAGTGCTGTCTCAACATGTTTTTTTTTTTTTTTAACAGCAGATTTTAGGGGAGATACAAATCTAAACCACATGTGCAAGGAAACAAAAAAGCAACGTCGGCACAGCACTTCTGACCTGTCATAGACTGTGCTGACCTCAGGATAGACATGCAGATTTTGATGCAGATTCTCAAAATCTGTGTGACAAAAAGCATCTGGCCCTGTGCCCACAGTGTGTTTAAGAGATTCCAGAGAGAGCCACAGTTGTGGTGAAAGGGCTTGAAGATTCCTCTTGCCTCGTGGCTACTTCCACAGAAACTTCTAGGGCAGGGATGGCCATCTACAGTCCTCAAGATCTGAACACAGTGCAAGTTTTCAGTATTTCCTTAGCATTGCACAAGGTTCTGGAATTGTCACATCTGCCAGTGATGAAATGGCACCTGTGCAATGCTAAAGAAATCCTGAAAACATGCACTGTTTGTGGCCCTTGAGAACTGCACTTGGCCAGTCCTATTCTACTGCAGTAGGTGTAGTGTCATTTCCATATGTCGCACCTTCAGGCCAGAGGCCTGCAGCTTGTTCACCAGTCTCTAGGGCAGTATCAAAGTACCTGTTTGCAAAAACAGTCCAGCACACAAGAAGTGAACTCAAAAAACTTTACTATAACATAGACTAAGTCTCAAACACAAATATAACAATACACAGTTGTGTTCAAAAGTTTACATACCCCAGCAGAATATGAATGATAAGAGAAAAAACATTTTTCCCACTCATGGTTAGTGGCTGGGTGAAGCCATTTATTGTCAAACTATCATGTTTTCTCTTTTTAAATCATAATGACAACCAAAAACGTCCAAATGATCCTGATCTAAAGTTCACATACCCTGGTGATTTTGGCCTTATAACATGTACAGAAGCTGACACAATTGGGTTTGGATGGCTAATAAAGGTAACATCCTCACTTGTGACCTGTTTGCTTGTAATCAGTGTGTGCATAAAATCTGAGTGAGTTTCTGTGATCCAGACAGACTCTTGTGTCTTTCATCCACCTACTGACGTTTCTTGATTGTGAATCATGGGGAAAGCAAAAGAATTGTCAATGGATCAATGGGAAAAGATAGCTGACCTGCATAAAACAGGAAATGGATAAAAATAAAAAAACATCCAAGGAATTGATAATGCCTGTCACCAGTGTTCAAACTGTGATTAACAAATGGAAAATCAGGGGCTCTGTAAAAACCACATCACAATCAGGTAGACTAACAAATATTTCGGCCACAACCGCCATGAAAATTGTTCGGGATGCAAAGAAAAACCAACAAATAGCATCAACTGAAATACAGGGCTCACTGAAAACTAGTGGTGTGGCTGTTTCAAGATGCACGATAAGAAAGCACTTGAAGAAAAATGGGCTGCGTGGTCGAGTCGCCAGAAAAAAAGCCATTACTGCACAAATGCCACAAAGTATCTTGCCTACAATACGCCATACAGCACAGATATAAGCCTCCAAACTTGTAAGGCTCCTTTCACATCAGTGGTTCTGTCTGAATCTGGCAGATTTACCACATCTGCCGCCTAACGGACGACTTGCGGTACACTTGTGGCAAGCGCCCATTCATTCTCTTTGGGGCTTGCGGCAATTGCAGTTTTGCTGCAATCCGGAAAATCCGACAGTTGCGGCCGCAAAAAAAAACAAACCGCGATTAGCAGTGGGTTTTTTTGCAGCAGCAAATGCGGGATCTGCTGGATCTGGCAGAACCGCACTTGCCCCACCCGACCACAAGCCCCATAGACAAGGCATGGGGCTTGCCGGATCGGTGCCGCAAGTCGGCCATTAGGCGGCAGATCAGGCACCATCTGCTGGATCAGCCGGAAACATCAGCAAACTGCTGATGTGAAAGTGGCCTAACAGCAGCTTTCATACAGTATCCAGGAATACTGGGAAGAATGAACGCTCGCTGCCGGCTGAGCGATCGGACTCCTATCTATAGTGCTTGGGGGCTTTAGTCAATTGTTTGGCTGACATTCAGCTATATTTTTAGTCAAGCACACTTGCACTATAATGTTTTAGGATCAAGTCTGTTAAGTTAAAGATTACAACATCCACATGACTACATCACCAGAACCACCAGCAATACAATATCATTACAACCCCTGTCAGACAGTACGTTCCCTATATAAATGTGTATGCCATACTGCTCATCCTTCTTCCACATATCCCATACTTTTCACCCCCCATATGTCCCATGCAGCTCATTCTCCATCCATATGTTCCATGCAGTTCATCCTTCTCCCCATACCCCTCCAATGTTCCATGCAGCCTCTCCCTCATCCATGTAGCATCTCCCCTACATTCCCTGTACCTTCTTCCCCATCCACCCATCTTCTGCCCCTTTTTCCATGTCTCCCTCTATCCATCCATCTTCTGCCACCTTTTCCATGCCCCCCTCCTCCATCCATCTTCTGCCCCCTTTTCCAAGCCGCCCCGTCCATCCATTAATCTATCCCATTCTGCCCCCTCTTCCAGGCTGCCCCATCCATCCATTCTGCCCCCTCTTCCAGGCCACCCCATCTATCCATCCATCCCATTCTGCCCTCTCTTCCAGGCCCCCATCTATCCATCCATCCATCCCATTCAGCCCTCTTTTCCAGGCCCCCATCTATCCATCCATCCATCCCAATCGGCCCCCTCTTCCAGGCCGTTCCATCTATCCATCCATCCCATCGGCCCCCTCTCCCATGCCGCCCCATTCATCCATCTATCCCATTCTGTCCCCCAGACTGCTATTCTTCGGCTGTAACAGCGCCTTACCTGATCCACGCTCCTGATTCTGGATCCCTCATCCGGCAGCTTCTTCCTCTGCGGCTCCCGGTCTCCAGCTCACCTGCACCCAACAGCACCAGGCACGTGCACCAGCACCACCCCTGTGTATATTCATATCCAGCACCCTGTGCCCCATCCATATCCCTGCACCACCTGCCCCTTACATATCCCTGCGCCCCTGTCATCCATATCCTGCACCCAACCATATCCCTCTGCCCTATCCATATCCATCTGCCCTATCCATATCCTGCACCCATCTTCCCATCCATATCCCTGACCCCTGTCCCATCCATATCCCACCACCCCTATCCCTGCACCCATCCATATCCCTGCACCCCTGCCCCATCCATATCCTGCACCCATCCATATCCCGCACCCATCCATATCCGCACCCCTGTCCCATCCATATCCCTGCACCTATCGCCCCATCCATATCCCTGACCCCATCCATATCCGCACCCCTCCCATCCATATCCCTGCACCTATCTGCCCCATCCATATCCCTGCACCCCATCCATATCTCTGCACCCCTCTGGCCCCATCCATATCCCTGCACCCCTGTCCCATCCATATCCCTGCGCCCCATCCATATCCCAGCACCCCTTCCCATCCACATCCCTGCGCCCCATCCATATCCCTGCACCCCATCCATATCTCTGCACCCCCTGCCCCATCCATATCCTTGCGCCCCTGTGCCCCATCCATATCCCTGCACCCCTGTGCCCCATCCATTTCCCTGTGCCCCATCCATATCCCTGCACCCCTGTGCCCCAATCCATATCCCTGCACCCCTCTGTCTCATCCATATCCCTGCACCCCTATCCCATCCATATCCCTACACCCCACACATGTCCCTGCACCCCTCTTTCCCATCCATATCCCTGCACGGCAGGTGGCAGCTCCCAGGCGGCAGTTCCCAGGCGGCAGCTCCTCAGCAAAACACAATTACCCAGCGCTGCCTGAGCCGCCACTGTCGATGTGCTGCCCGGGCATCTGCGGGAACTTCAAATTCCTGTCTCTGCTGCCGCCCCCACACACGTGCCCCTGTCCCATCCATATCCCAGCACCCCTATCCCATCCATATCCCTGCGCCACATCCATTTCCCTGCACTCCTCTGCCCGATGCATATACCTGCACCCCTGTGCCCCACCCATATCCCAGCACCCCTGTCCCATCCATATCACTGTGCCCATCCATATCCCTGCATCCCCTGCCCATCCATATCCAGCAACCCTGTCCATCTATATCCTGCACCCCATCCATATCCCTGTGCCCCATCCATATCCCAGCACCCCTGTCCTATCCATATCCCTGCACCCCATCCATATCCCTGCACTCCTGCGCCCTATCCATATCCCTGCACCCCTCTGCCCCATCCATATCCCTGCACCCCTGTGCCCCATCCATATCCCTGCACCCCTGTGCTCCATCCATATCTCTGCACCCCATCCATATCCCTGCACCCCTGTCCCATCCCTATCCCTGCACCCCTGTGCCCCATCCATATCTCTGCACCCCTCTGCCCCATCCATATCCCTGCACCCCAGGCGGCAGTTCCCAGGCGGCAGCTCCTCAGCAAAACTCACAATTACCCCGCGGGAACTTCAAGTTCCTGTCTCTGCTGCCGCCCCCACACACATGCTGCCTGGGGCGGACCGTTCCCCAAGCTACGCCACTGCCTGTTTCTGGAGTTTGGATACATAAACTTCACAAGCTGCTTCCTCCTCCTCCGACTCCAGTGATCTAGGCTAGGAAGGACTCAGGACACAGATCACCGCAGGAGGGAAAGGGGTTGATCTTCCAATCGGCTCTTCATGGAGAGTCCCAATGCTAGGGAGCTTAAGGTCAGACTGAGCTGCTTCCACCACATGGCTAATTTACATGTGATGCAAATTAGCCATGTGGACTGGTAGCGGCCATAGCGGCACACTCAGCTGCTGCCTGTCCTGGAGGGGCCCCTGGCAGTCAGAGCAGCCTGTCCCTGAGGGGCTTTTGGCATTAAGGGCTGCTTGTCTCTGAGGGGCCCCTGGCAGTCACAGCTGCCTGTCCCTGACAGCGTGGAACCCCCCCAGCTATCCAGGGCCCCAGAACTTGCCCGGGTGTGCCTTGTGCGGACACCGGCCCTGAATGCATGGGCGCCTGCTCTGCCATGCCCACCAACTAAATTGGTCTCGTCCACTAATAAGTTTTAAGTATGCAAGGGGGTCTTTGCGCTCACAGGGGGTCTTCGCTCCAGGCCACTTGTATTACAATCATCTCCACGACTGTGTGGACTTTTAAAATGAACGCTTCTTGGATCGGTTCTTGGAAGAAACTGCCAAACCACACCCCTGACTGCAAACCATGCCTACCAACAAAGCCTATCACGCTCCACAACTTCCAGCTGCTTTTTGTAAAAGTATGCCATTATGCACTTGCCAAAAGTCTGTATTGTATAGTATGAAATGTAAGCCCCCCAAGGGAAAGTGTTGCAAGTGTATGTAAGATGCTATGGAATTAATAGGGCTATATAAATGAATAAATATTATATATAATAGTATTATTATTATGACATGAAATAGTTATTGCACATTTTCAAGAAGCAATATCAATAGTATGATGATTCAGGAGTGTGAACAGACCTATAAGATCATGGATGAGAAGTATATAACGGCTAAATGCTATTTTTATATGAATTACTATCACATAAGTGTAGAACAGATGGCCTTGCATGCTGCTGACCCAGCCAGTAAGTCTTCCAACAAGCGTTTTGGCCCCCAATAAACAGGTAACGTTTTAGGGCCATTTTAAACTTTATAACTTTTTCTCAAACAAAGCCATGTTCGACGACCTATGGGGACAGCGTTCCGAGTTCCCGATCCCCAAGCCCAATCGGCCACGTTTGTGCCGAATTTGAAATTGGCGAGCATATTCAAGCAAAGTTCGCTCATCACTGGTGCTAAACAACAAGCCACCATGCCGCCCTGAGGACTATATGCATATCTAAAAAGACATGCATGATATGGAGTTATAATCGATCTGACAGAGTTATGTATAATTGATCAAGAAAGGTTGAACTTGATGTTCTTATGTCTCTTTTTAACATACATTATTACAATATATAACAGAGCAAGTAGAAAACACACTATAATTTATTATATATAAGAATATACAGGAACAATTAGTAGCCAGACTTGGGACGGTTTTCTTGTCAGTGTTTGGTAGCCACATTCTCGAGCTTCTTTTTGCAAACTTGAATAACCACAAATGGATTCCTCTACCTTCATCCCGCCGTATTCATAATCCAAAACTGCAAAATGAAAAATAATTTTCCAATTAATATCACTGATTATTACGGACAACCAACTAAGTGAAAAAAAACAAAAAAAAAAAAGTTTTGCATCTGCCTATGCTGTTTATACAACACTTGCAAACACCAGGACCGCTCCACCAGCTCTGTGCTCTATGGTCCTGGAGGTATGGAGAGAAGCATCAGGCTCCACAGCAGAGTCCCGGGCTGCGGACCTTGGCTCCCCTGCACAGATCCCACAGGGTGAGCGCACACACATGCAGCGGTCCCCACTGCACTGACACACTGTGCCGAATCGCCTTCACAGCAGTGGATTCGGTACAGTGCATTGGGGACCGCTGTATGCAATGGGGATGGGTGGTGACATTAGGGGTTGGGGTGGGCTATAGGAGCCCTGGAGGTGGCCGGCCATACCGAGACTGGGGAGGGGGCGGGGCTGTTGGAGCCCTGGGGGTGGCTGGCCATAGCGGATAATGGGGGAGGGGAGTGTTTGTAGGAGACTGGGAGGAAATGACCAGTTTCCCATTTCCATGCAGACTCCAATACAAACACACCCCCCTGGACGTTCCCTGGCTGCCGCAAATATGTGATATCTAGGTAATCCTGCAAAATGTTGACAATATGTATATTACAAACTGTCAACATTTTGCAGCCCAGATACACACATGAATTATAGCAAAAGTCCGGACAACCCCTTTAACAAATGTTATAAGCTTTGTCTTTTCTTACCTGCCCAGTGTGCCCCCAGCTTGTGTATAATATTTATTATAATCTAATCGCAAAAGCAGCTGTGCTAGGTCAGGATTGATCTGATGGTTGCGGACACTCGAAAGAATCTTGAATAGAAGTGAGGACTGGCAACTAAAACCCTGGAATAAAAGGCCAACATATGTTCAGAATAATGTGCAAATATAAGACTTTATATTAAAATACACATCACTTACCTTAACTAAGATATCCAGCTGCCCGGTGCCACGCTCATCTAAAGGACCCAGATTTTGGCTGACTAGAGAACAGAAGCTGTGACATAAATCTAAGATTTCATTTAGACAATGGAAAACCTGAAAAATTAATAGGTTTCAATAAATTCTGTGAGCAATAACATACATTATTAGTTGTAAAAGCACATTGTATACTTACCGGCTTTAATAAAATGAAGGACTGGGCCAGGAGGTTGCTGAGGAAGTGGTCATGAGCCAGGCGAATGCTCTCAAAATCCCGTGTAGCATTAATCTGTTCTAAAAGCTGCGAGAACTGGGATTCCAAAACATCTACCTGCATTAATGAAGAAACAAAATACAAGGTGATTTACCTGCCTGCAGCATATCATGAAGGGGAGGGACAATGTCAAAGCCAAAAGAAAAATAAGCATCAGTAAATACATTCAGACGTTTTCTATTCATTTCTCACCTGCAAGTAATACTGAAGATTGTCCACCAGAAATGCCATATGATTTCGAAGCCGCCACTTAATGGCATCAGTGTTATTAGATTCCAAATGTTTCCTCTGCATCTGTAGAGCCCAACAGTGCTGCAGCTCTGACTGCACGTGCCGCACACTAAGCAAGTACTTAAAGACGACATTGTACCTGGGAAGAGAAGATTGAAAACCAGACATCAGTAATGCATTGGAAAGTCTCTTTTGGTAGGTCAGAACTAAAAGGAGACTATCAGACTCTGAAGTTCATTTGAAAATTGCAGATATAGAGTAATGAGGCTTGAAGTGGAGTAATATAGGGTCAAGTATAAATACTATACTAAAGAAAGCGGCACCCTGCTGTGACAATTAGAATATAGAAATATTCAGCTAAGAAAAATAGAGATACTTAGCTTTATAAATAGGGCCATATTGATAAACGCAAGGCGTATGTCTAATGGTGGGTTTACATGCTAGGATATCGTAAACGATATCCTTGGAACCATCACGTGACAGTGATCGTTATGACATCGTTCATGCGCTGTCACACACAAGGATGTGGGTTAACGATATCCTATACGGCAGCGCAGCTGTTAAATAGGAGAGGAAGGAGTGAGCGATGTAATAAAGTGGCAGGAATAGGAGCTTTTTGAACGATATCATTCATAATGGTGTCACACTGAACGATGCTGCTTCCTGAAGCAGCGTTAATTGGACGACGAATAATAGATTTGAAGTCAGGATCTCAAATTTAGGATGAACGATCCAACAATCTTTTCATCCAATATCGTTTGTTTACACGCAACGCCCGAACGATATCTTTTCAACGATCACATATCTGTGACGTTACAAGGATATCGTTCAGGATATCCTAGCGTGTAAATCCACCATTAGATCGGGACCCTAACTTTCATTTTCAGGATCTATCTGGGTTAAAAACCCTTCTCTTTTATGGACAAACTAGAAAAAAACTGATAACGGAGAACAATAACATAATGGGACACGGGCAGGGAAAGGTGCACTAGAAAGTGTGAACCCATATTACAATTTAGAATTTTTTTTCTAAATTAGAAGTATAAATACTATCCTGCCGTATAAATATTCACAAAGTGTGTATACCACCAGATAGAATTATTTGTAGAGGAAAAGGGAAAACAGGAGTGTGTGAATACATACAAATACAATTTTACTTTTATTACCAAAGTTAAAATATTTATTTTTAAAATAGTTCCAGTGAGCCATAGACCCCAAATTCAATCCCGGCCTATGGGGTACAATTAGCCCCTAGAAGAAGCCAGACTAGATGGCGAAACGCTCGCTGGGATGTAGTCCTGACCAAGCTGAGGGAGAGGCAGAATTCTTTGCGTATGTCATGTGTGAATAGTGCATGCACAGTTAGAATAGTCCCTGTCCCAAGAATACCTAAAAATAAATATTTTATCTATTTATATAATCCGCAGTTTGGGATTCGGGCGTTGTAGCCGAATCCCAAAATGCTTTGCAGGACTGCAAGCGAGCGATGGCGCCGATTCCCCCAACAATGTCCGCTACACACACCGGCCGCCGCTCCCCCGCTCCACCGCCGCCAGGGCCGCACAGTCCATTCCACAGTGCAAGCCCTCAGGCAGCAGCCAGGGGGAGCGGCTTTAGAGAACGGGCCGCAACAGCCATCAGCGCCTGCCTTCATGACACACGCTGCCTGCCGCAGCTTCCCCCAGGTAAGATGGCAGCGGTGGCGGCGCACTCTCATGGCAGCCTGCAAGCCCGCCGGGGCTGCAGTCTGCTATAACCCCCCACACCTCAAGCTTACAGGGACGCCGGAGGCACATCGCGCCGCACTCCCATTGCAGCCTACCCCCCCCTACCCGCTCCTCAACTAAACTTGCAGCGGCGGCGGCCCTTACATCTGCTCCCACACTGCCCCTCATTACCCCCTACTCAACCACACTGCCCCCACTTACTCACACTGCCCCTGATTACCCCCTACTCACCCACACTGCCCCCACTTTCCCTGCTTACCCCCCTACTCACCCACACTGCCCCCACTTACCCCCACTGCCCCTGCTTACCCCCTACTCACCCACACTGCCCCTGCTTACCCCCTACTCACCCACACTAACCCCTCTTACCCACGCTGCCCCTGCTTACCCCCTACTCTCCCACACTGCCCCCACTTACCCACACTGCCCGATTACCCCCTACTCCCACACTGCCCCACTTACCCCCACTGCCCTGCTTACCCCCTACTCTCCCACCCTGCCCCTGCTACCCCCTACTCACCCACACTGCCCCCACTTACCCACACTGCCCCCACTTACCCCCTACTCACCCGCAATGCCCCCACTTACCCACACTGCCCCTGCTTACCCCCTACTCACCCACACTGCCCCCACTTACCCACACTGCCCCTGCTTACCCCCTACTTACCCACACTGCCCCTGCATAGCCCCCCACACTCACCCTCACTGTCCTTGCTCACTCCTCTTACCCCCCCTATGCCCTCACTCACTCCCCACACTGCCCCTGCTTACCCCCTACTCACCCACACTGCCCCCACTCACCCACACTGCCCCTGCATGGCCCACCCAACTCACCCACAATGCCCCTCTTTACCCCCTACTCACACACACTGCCCCCACTCACCCACACTGCCCCTGCTTACCCCTCTTATCCTCCCACATGCCCTCACTCCCCACACTGCCCCTGCTCATGCCCTCACTCTCTACCTGCTTACCCCTCTTACCTCCCCCACATGCCACCACTCACCCACACTGCTCCTGCTTACCCCCCCCACTCACCCACACTGCCGCTGCTCAACCCCCCACTCACCCACACTGCCTCTGCTCATGCCCCCACTCACCCCACACTGTCCCTGCTCAGCCCCCACTCACGCCACACTGCCGCTGTTTACCCCTTTCACATCCCCACTCACCCCACACTGCCCCTGCTCACCCCTCTTACCCCCCCACATGCCCTCACTCCCCACACTGCCCCTGCTGATGCCCCACAGGGTAAAGTGAGAGCTGCTGCCCCCAATGCCAAACAGCCCGCCCCATCTTGATGTCACCTCACTCCCGATGCCATATCATCGGCCCTTTATATAATCGTGAGTTTGGGATTCGGGCACTGTAGCCCAATCCCAAAATCCTTTGCGGCACTGCGAGCGATGACGCAATAGCGTCATCGCGAGCCGCAGCCGCACTAGCCGACACCCCCACCATCCTGCCAACCGACGGCCCCGCCACCAGCAATGACGCAATACCCACATCACCAGTGCCCTCTGCCAGCTCAACGCTGCCCGCATGCCGCCGGTGCCTTCCGCCCCTCACTGCTCTCTCACCGCTGGGGCCTCGCTGTCCCCATGCTGGTGGAGTAGCGGTGTAGGGGCTGTGGGCAGGTGCCGGAAGCCACTCACGTCGTCCTGTGGGCGCCGGCGGACAATGGGAGTGAGCAGGGTGTGTCACCCTGCAAAGCCTGACACGCCCCGCTCACTCCCATTGCCTGCCGCCCCTGCAAGTGGATTGCCCACTCTGTTGTAAACACAGGAAGCCCATCCCATTGCCCAGGACTCGGCATCCTGGACCAATCGCATGACCGTCCTGTCTTTACCACAGAGCGCCCAATCCGCTCCTTTCCCTCAGGTCACATGTGTGACCTGAGGGGAGGGACTGATCCCTCTCTGCAGCCCCCACCCCGCCGCAGAGGACAATTGTGTGTGACTGGGGCTGCCATCAGCGCCAGCACGCAGCCACGTCCTGCCTCCGAGCCCTAATGTCGCCCCTCCAGCCTCTGCTCTCCTCACTCCTCCAGCCTCCCGCCACATCATACTCTGCTGCCCACAGAGCCGCCTCTATACTCTGCTGCCCACAGAGCCGCCTCTATACTCTGCTGCCCACAGAGCCGCCTCTATACTCTGCTGCCCACAGAGCCGCCTCTATACTCTGCTGCCCACAGAGCCGCCTCTATACTCTGCTGCCCACAGAGCCGCCTCTATACTCTGCTGCCCACAGAGCCGCCTCTATACTCTGCTGCCCACAGAGCCGCCTCTATACTCTGCTGCCCACAGAGTCGCCTCTATACTCTGCAGCCCACAGAGCCGCCTCTATACTCTGCTGCCCACAGAGCCGCCTCTATACTCTGCTACCCACAGAGCCGCCTCTATACTCTGCTACCCACAGAGCCGCCTGTATACACACAATTAATTTCACCGCGCTCCCGATGCAATTGCATCGGGCCTTTTTACTAGTATTAGATAATAAGTTACATTTTATATATGCACACTCTCACTTCTGCTTTCCCCTTTCCTCAATAGATAATATAGGACTACAATGTAGTACTGGTATTATGGTAGATTTACAATGCCATACTTTATAAATCTGAGATTAATTTTAGGTTCTTTCATAGACCATGACTATCATGTATGCTTATTTCCAGATGTTGCATGGTCATTTCATCTCCACTGAAAGGCTTTCACTCGAGGTTAAAATGACAGTATTCGTCAGTCTGAACTCCAACCACCCGGGGATTTCATTGCCTGGCTGTAGGTAGATTCTTCTGTCGTGATTTTATGTTAAATATCTGCTCACCTAAGGTGAACACATATTTAGTAGAAATCCGTTTGGGATACAAAGGAGACAAATGATCAAGCTCACCAAACACAGCCAGACTGCCCATCGCTAGCTCCTATGACGATCTGCCGTTCCTGCTGCCATTCTCCTCATATCTCTAAGCTGTATGAACTATATTGAAGTTTGGAAGGGTGTATCAGCAGTGAGGATGACTCACATGGAAAATCCCTGTTCTGACCTTCTCTGTGGGTGTATTCTGTATGTTCCCCCTCTGTGAAGCTGTCTGCTTTATGATTGGCTAGTGTCACAGAGGTGGAAAAAGTACACGCCCCCTGAGAAGAAAATATTACCGCCCATGTAGCTGTAGGGAACAGATAAAAAATAAGTTCATACCTCAGGAACAAAAAGGTCAAGTACAAAACGAAAAAAATGTGTTAATCGGCTCGAGCCAATACCTCAGGATATAGCCAGTTTAAAAAGGTAAATATTCATGAAATATCCTCTTTAAATATATGGGAAGTGGTTGTGATTTTGTTTAGCATAGGTGTGTAGTTTTTGAGTTTACAATGATCACATTCTTTAGATATTCAGCTGTCTGTAGCTCATATATATTTAGGTTCCATTAATAAATCAGTATAAGATCTTTTTATTAAAACCATATCGTATTTGCAAATTGCAATGAATAGTTTCTAAACAACATGTGAAGTCATATCAAATGTGGAGGTTTACTTCTGGACTACAGCCCAGCACCACTCACTTTTCTAAGATAGCCGGAGTGAAGAGAATGTGTAGTGGCCACTGCACCTTATAGGACAGTCCGAGAGCTGCCCAACCGGACGTAGGAGCCTCCCTTGGAGATGTTTCACGTGACGGACCATCCCTTGGCTGAGACACATCTGTGGATATGTATACATACATGAATGGGATAAATGTGATAGAAAGAGGATTATAAAAAACACATTCATCCACCTCTATCTTACAGGACACAAGCTCTGAAAAGTCCTATACATCAGTAGACTCATCAGGCTTCTACTGTGCCTGCAGTCAATGTGGTTAAGGGGTGTTCAGTGGGAAAGAGAAAAAGTAATTAAAGGAAATATCATTATAAGTTCTAAATATTTTAATTAGAAGCTGTTTTGATAATGGAAGTAATCATTATAAAATGAAATTTCTATCGTCATGTTACACTGATAGCACCTATCCTAAAAAAGAGAATTTTGTTTACGTACCGTAAATTCTTTTTTCTTTAATCATCAATGGGAGACCCAGACAATGGGGTTTAGGGCACTGCCCTCCGGAGGTCACACTAGGTACTACAAGTTTGTAGACACCGCCTCCTCCGCTTATAAACCCCTACCGCAGGGAACATCCTCAGTTTGGTCCATAAGCTGCGAGGAGGAAAGAAACCACACCCGAAACATCGGGACGAATGCCGTGCACAGACGGTTCAACAACCCGGCAAACACTGTCTCAACAGAGAACAGAACAAATGCAAAACATGCAACGGAACAACTGGGTGGGTGCTGGGTCTCCCATTGATGATTAAAGAAAAAAGAATTTACGGTACGTAAACAAAATTCTCTTTTTTCTGGTCATCATAATGGGAGACCCAGACAATGGGGATGTCCTAAAGCAATACCCCAGGGCGGGAAGAGTTCCTCAACAAGACGGATAACACATGGTTCCCCTTTAAAGGTGGGCAACCGCCGCCTGGAGAACCCGCCTGCCCAAACTTGCATCCGCAGAGGCATGGGCATGCACCATATAGTGCTTAGAGAAAGTGTGCAGGCTAGACCAAGTGGCCGCCTGACACACCTGTAGAGCAGACGCTCGATGTCGCAAGGCCCAGGAGGCACCTACAGCTCTGGTAGAGTGAGCCTTCAATCCCACCGGGAGAGGCAAACCAGAAACCCGGTAAGCCTCTTGAATGGAAGCCTTAATCCATCTGGCCAATGTCGACTTTGATGCCGCGGACCCCTTACAGCGACCTGTCGTAAGAACAAATAAGGAATCCGAACTCCTAAAGGAGGCGGTCCTGGACACATAAATGCGTACCGCTCTCACGAGATCCAGAGTATGGAGGTCGCGTTCAACCTGATGAACGGGAGCAGGGCAAAATGATGGGAGAACAATCTCCTGGTTCAGGTGAACAGTTGAAACCACCTTCGGCAAGAATTCTGGCCGAGGACGCAACACCACCTTGTCTTGGTGAACCACCAGAAAGGGCGGCTTGCACGAAAGTGCTGCCAATTCTGAGACCCTTCTCAGAGACGTGATTGCCACCAGAAAAGCCACCTTCTGAGACAAGCGAGATAGAGAAACATCTCTCAGCGGCTCAAAAGGTGGTTTCTGTAATGCCGCCAGGACCATGTTGAGGTCCCAAGGGTCCAGAGGTCTCTTGTAGGGCGGAACCATCCGTGACACCCCCTGCAGAAATTGACGGACCTTCGGGAGGAGCGCCAATCGCCTGTCAAACAGCACTGAAAGTGCTGAGGCTTGACCTTTCAAGGAACCAAGGGATAATCCTAATTCCAAACCCGACTGTAGGAAAGCCAACAACGTCGGGATGGACAAGGGCCACGGAGACCGTCCACCAGAGGCACACCAAGTAAAAAAGATCTTCCACGTCCTGTGGTACATCTTCCTTGAGACTGGCTTCCTAGCCCGATTCATAGTGGCAACCACCGTAGGGGAAAAACCCCTGGATGTCAGCAGCCAGGCCTCAAGAGCCATGCAGTCAATCTGAGGGCCTTGGAATTGAGGTGGAAGAATGGGCCTTGCGCGAGTAAATCTGCGCGGTCTGGAAGAGCCCACCTGTGTCCGCCTGACAGTTGCCATAGGTCCGGGTACCAGGACCTCCTGGGCCAATCTGGAGCCACTAGAATGGCGACCCTGCACTCCGACCTGATTTTCCACAGCACCCTGGGAATCAGAGCCAGAGGCGGGAACACATACGGCAGATGAAATCTGGACCAAGTCAGGACCAGAGCATCCGCTCCCAGAGATTGGGGATCCCATGACCTCGCCATGTATTGCGGCACCTGATGATTCAGCCGTGAGGCCATCAGATCCACGTCCGGAGTGCCCCATCTGCTGCAGATGTCCTGGAAGACGTCTGGATGAAGGGACCACTCTCCGGCGTCCATCCCCTGCCGGCTCAGAAAGTCGGCCTCCCAGTTTTCGACCCCTGGGATGTGAACTGCGGAGATCAGGCAGTTTTGTCCTCCGCCCAGGATAGGATGCGGTGGACTTCGGCCAGAGCCTCTGCACTCCTGGTTCCTCCTTGATGATTTATATAAGCGACGGCCGTCGCATTGTCGGACTGAACCCGAATGGGTTGTCCTGAGAGGAATCTCTGAAACGCCAGGAGTGCCAGATAGACCGCCTTGATCTCCAGCACGTTGATCTGCAACGCCGACTCCGACCGAGTCCAGAGACCTTGGGCCCTGTGGTGTAAGAACACCGCTCCCCAGCCCTTCAGACTGGCGTCGGTGGTCACCACTAACCATGACGGTTTGATGAAGGACCGGCCCCGAGACAAATGGAGTGGCTGTAACCACCACTGCAGGGAATCTCTGGTCGGTTGGGAAAGGGTCACCAGCCGATTCAGAGAAATCGACCTTTTGTCCCACCTGCAGAGGATCTCCAGCTGGAGAGGACGGAGGCGAAATTGTGCAAAAGGCACCGCCTCTATTGCTGCCACCATGCGCCCTACCAGCATCATCAACACCCGTAGGGATGATTGTGGCGACAGGAGGACTGCTTGCACTCCTGATTGAATCGCCATCTGTTTGATTCTTGGCAGAGACACCAGGGCTGAGGCTGTGTTGAAGTCCATGCCCAAATACGTCAAAGACTGGGTCGGAACTAGAGTTGACTTCTGAATATTGAGGAGCCAACCGAACTGTTCCAGAGACCGCATGGTCACATCCAGGCTCTCTTGACAAAGGTGTTCTGATGGCGCCCTGACCAGTAGGTCGTCTAAATAGGGGATGACGGCATGTCCCTGCACGTGCAAGAGAGCCATCACCTTTGTGAACACCCGCGGTGCCGAGGCCAACCCGAACGGCAGCGCCACAAATTGGAAGTGTTCTTCCCCCACTGCGAATCTCAGCCAGCGCTGATGAGCTGGTGCAATGGGCACGTGAAGGTAAGCGTCTCTGATATCTATGGACGCCAGGAAGTCTCCCTGTGATACAGCCGCGATCACGGAGCGCAGTGATTCCATGCGGAACTTCCGAACCAACACGTGATGGTTGAACAACTTCAGGTCCAGCACCGGGTGGAAGGATCCGTCCTTCTTCGGGACGATAAAGAGGTTGGAGTAAAAACCCCTGAACCTCTCTCCGGAAGGCACCGGTATCACCACTCCGTCTCTGCGTAGACCCTCCAACACCAGGTAAAAAGCCTGAGCCTTTTCTGGCGATGGGACCGACCGATGGAATCGGGATATCGGTTTTGACGTCAGCTCTATCCTGTAACCTCGCGAGACCACGTCTCGAACCCACTGATCTTGAACGTGAAGTAGCCATTTGTCCTGAAAGCGAGACAAGCGGCCCCCCACTTGTGGGGAGGTAGGAAGGGAGAGCGAGTCATGCAGAGGCGGGTTTGGGGGTGGCAGCTGCCGCCCCCGCCGGCTTCTTTGGAAGACTCTTAGAGCGCCACTGAGAAGCGGGCTTTCCCCCTCGGTCCGTGCGAGCGGACGGTGCTGATGACTGTGAACTGGAACGAAAGGACCACTGTTTTGGGTTCCTTTTAACGGTATACCATGGCTTAGGCTTATTCTGCGGTATCTTAGACTCAGCAGAATCCTTTATCAGCTTGTCCAGTTCGGTGCCAAAAAGCCTGTCACCAGCGAACGGAAGATTCTGCAAAATCTTCTTGGATGTGGTATCTGAGTCCCAAAGACGCAGCCACAACAATCTGCGGATCGCTATAGCATTGGCCGAAGCCACAGCTGAGCGAGTGGCAGTTTCCAGAGTCGCCGTCCTGGCGTATTCCGCATAGGCCCTTGCCCTCTCGGTAAGTGCCAGGACCTCTGGACTGGATCTTGCCAGGTCAGAGATACCATCCAAGCACGTAGTAATCGCTTGCAAGGTCCAGACCGTGGCAAAATTAGGGGCAAAGGAAGACCCCACAGCCTCATAGGAAGACTTGGCGAGTTGCTCAACCTGTCTATCCGTCGCATCCTTCAGCGAGGAGCTGTCAGAGGCAGAGAAAAGGGAGCGTGCAGCAATCCTGGTCATGGAAGCGTCCACCTTCGGGGACTGCGACCACTCCTGAAGCACCTCCTGGGGGAAGGGGAAGCGATTGTCCTTGGGTTTACGGACATAACGCCGCCCAGGATGTAACCTGGGAGCTCTAACCACCCTTCCAAAATTCGTGTGGTCCATGAAGGAGCCACTTGGTCTAGCCTCAGGTCGCAGCCATTGATAGACCTCCTTCGGGTGCACCGTCACCTCCTCAGGGGGTGTCACGAGACGTAAGGTCTCGTTGATAGAGGACACCAGATCCTCCACCCCGTCTGGAGGTTCAGATATAGACACAGACCCGAAATTTGAACCCCCATCATCGTCCTCCCCATCAGAGGAACGCTCCTCCTCAGAGAGAGCCTGGAGCTCGGGTGACTCCTCACGACGAGCCCGCTTAAGGGGTCTCACAGCAGAAGAGGGAGACACCCGGGGGTAACTGGACGGAGTAGCTGGGCTGTCCAGCCTCCTATTAAGTGCCTCCAGGGATTGCGACATGGAGGACAGTTGGGACAACAGAGATTCATTGATCTTATTCTGAGTCTCCCATGGCCCTGAGATCACCTGAACCTCAGGGTATAGCACCGGAGCTGCTGACTCAGCAGTGTCAGTCCGGGCCTCTGGGCGTCCGCAGTTATTGCAGGACCCCTCCACCAGTGTTCCATTGCATGTAGCACAGGTAATGGTGGTCTCTGCCGCCCTAGCAGCACGTTTCCTAGCTGAGGACATCGCCACAGTAGGGGAAAATAAGCCAAATTGCAGACAACAAAACCGGGAGTCCCGGTGGCTTACCGACCGCAGTAAAGCGGTACGAGGAAGCGGTGTGTGTGTGTGACCTCCGCGACGGTTTCCGGTCTCCCCTGGAGTGCAGGCGCACGCTGCATACAGATCCCAACCGGGAAGTGAGGGTAAAGATGGCCGCCGACAGTGAAACTGTGGGCGGCGCCGAAAACACGCGGGAAACACACACACACGCCCAGCGGTGACGTCACCGCACGGGCTGCTTCCCATCCTCCAAGCAGCCTCAGCATGAAGGTGCCGGAGCCCGCAGCGCGGGAAATAGTGTAAAATACTATACACAGACTGCACACAAACAAACATCCGCAGCCTACAGCCTCAGCCCCTGTGACACACAGGGCGGTCAGCCAGGGTGACCCCAGCACAGGGTACACCCGCAGATCCGCGGACCCGAGGGTAACGCGCGGTCTGAGTGCCAGGCCACATAAAGTGACAGACACTACCCCCAGGCACACAGGAGACACCGAGTGCCTCAGTGCCGGTCCGGTCTGTAAGCACCATTTAGGGAGGCCTCGGACGGGGGTTCAGCACCAGTCCGGAGTGTAAGCACCATTTAGGGAGGCCTCGGACTGGGCTGGCTCCAGTCCGGTCTGTAAGCACCATTTAGGGAGGCCTCGGACGGAGCGGAGCTGTGCAAGGCTCCCATCTCCCACTCTCCAGAGCCCCCCGGAGAGGGATGGAGAGGAGCGCGACAGCGTACCGGGAGGACACAAAGTGTCCAGGCCCAAGGCCCTCCGGTACCTCCACCTGCGTGTTCCACAAGGGTGAGCGGGGAGGCTGTCGCAGGTCCCGACCGGAACCATTTTACCTTATCTTCAGACGCCATCACGTAAGCTGTGAGAATGCAGTGAAGTGCAAGCAAAGCGTGATCCTCCGAGCACACTAAGTTTAAAACTGAGGATGTTCCCTGCGGTAGGGGTTTATAAGCGGAGGAGGCGGTGTCTACAAACTTGTAGTACCTAGTGTGACCTCCGGAGGGCAGTGCCCTAAACCCCATTGTCTGGGTCTCCCATTATGATGACCAGAAAATATTAATTTTCCTTCATGTGTAGATATATGTGCTCCCAGTGGATATTAACTAATTAACACCTTCACAATGATATACATGTACGTCATAGGTCACCTCACGCCGTTAGATGTGAACGTCCTATCGGCGCTGTCAATCCTCTCTATCGCGCTGTCAGCGACTGGCAGCCTGATCCAAAGCATCCAGCCAGGATCTTGCTCCCGCCCGCCATGAACGCGGGTCCCGTGAAGCGTTCACGGGACCTGTATGCTGTTACCTGGACAACCCAGAGTCCTGTAATGACTCCTGCTGGCGATGACCCAGTGACATCATCATCAGGGAGTGATCATTTTCCCCTGTCTTTAGATGAGCAGCAGCTCATTTAAGGACGCAAGAAGTTATCAGTGTGCAGCACTGAGGCCCGCTAGGGGCCAGTGTAAAATAATGAAAAAAAAATATTTAAATAAAATGTTTCAAAAGTATGAAGATAAAAAAAAAAATACACAAAAACTCAAATCAACCCCCTTTTGCACCATTGAAAATAAAGCTATTAAGAAAAAAAAAATACACAGATTTGGCATCCCAGCTTTTAGCAATGCATGATCTATCAAAATATAAAATCAATTAATCTAATCAAACTACGTAACGGAAAAAAAGTCCACATGCCAAAATTACACTATTTTAGTCGTCGCAACATTGCAATAAAATGCAATAACAGGCGATCAAATCAGCATGTCTACCCAAAAATGGTATAATTAGAAACGGCACGTCAAGACGCAAAAAACAAGGGTTGACTCAGCTGATCTAGCTGGCTAGGTGGGTGTCCCCTTCCTCACAGCTCCATGAGCACTTCCCCCCCCGAAGCTGCGCACTTGCGCTTGGTCGAAGAGAATTGCTTTCTATGGTAGATGAAGCACCGATCTTCGGTCAAGGGTATACTCTGTTGCCGTTCTTCCCCTAGTAGAATTGCCTCTTCAGCGAACATGGAGCAACTCCGCTCTATTGGCTACTGACTGTGGCTCTGCCCCATGAACTAGAGGTTATCGCAGGTACTTCCAGCTACGCATTTGTGGCCCGTATTTGTGGCAGGTCCAGGACTACAGAATTTCTGCACCCTGAGAGAGGCCTCTATTTAGTCTAGGGTTCTGGTTCATATCCAGTCCAATGTATTCCCTGTTCATCAGCTCCTGGTTCTCGATAGACAGTCAAGGAGCCCCTATTGCCATCCTTCTCATTTTCCATGTACCTACGACCCCAGAGATCCCTAATATGAGATCATATTTAGTGCCTATGGCTGGGGTAACTATTTTGTTTCCACAAAAATACTGGTCAAAATCATCCATATCGCTTTTCCCACACTCACCCTACCTTCCTTAGAACCTCCAATCCCCTGATGGGAATCTCATCTCTTTCAATGTAGGGAAGACCCTCCGCCCTTCTCAGTACTTTAAGGAAGGCCTTCGACAGGCCTTTACACAACATCGACATGGTTAGGGCTCTGTGCCCTTTCATTTCTCGGACTGCGTCTTCCAAGAGTCACAAGAAAGGTACAACAGTGTCGCAATCCACGATCTCTCACTGGGCCACGTCAGCCATTTCCTACACTTACAGGGTAAGGGGTAGGCCCGCTCCCAGGGGCCTCAGGGCGCATTCCACCCAGGCATTGGGGGCTTCCTGGGCAATTTCTCATCAGGCCTCTGCTTTGCAGTGTTGCAGGGCTGCTATGTGGCCTAGTTGTCACACCTTCTCAGGGTTCTACAATGTTCATACAAAGGCTTCAGTGGCTCCAAACCTGCATAGAAGGACTCATCAAGCATGAGGTGGGAATAACAGTATTTATACTTCAACAGGTTGAATCAGCTTTTCTTAGGTTGATTCCGTTTTGTTTAATTCCCACCCAGGGATTGCTTTGCACATCCCATGGTCCTGTGTCCCTCAATGAAGCGAAAGAGAAAAGGAGACTTTTGTATACTCACCATAAAATCTCTTTCTCTGAGCCTTCTTTGGGGAATACAGCACCCACCCTTGTTTTTTGGGGGTTCTGTGATTCCTTATTGAGTTTGTTTTTTCTGTGATCATCAGCTCTCTCTCCTACTACTAAACTGGCTTAATTTCCTGCTGTGTTCAGGGTGTACACTGCTGAGGAGGAGCTAACTTTTTTGCATTATTATTTGCCTAGTGTCGCATCATACACCCATGGTCCTGTGTCCCCCAATGAAGGCACAGAGTAAGACATTTTACAGTGAGTATGCAAAAATCTTATTAAGGGTGCGTTCATACACTGCGTATTTGCTGCGTATATGTACGCGAGTGCTGTTGCAGTTTTTATAGCCAACACCAGGAGAGGAACAATCAGAGGAAAAGTCTAATAGAAACAAGTGCTCCACTTCTGTATTTAATCACCCACTGCTGGTTTTAATCAGCTATTCCTGGTTTTGGCTACATAAACTGCAAGAGCACGCAGCAATTACGCAGCAATTACGCAGCAAATACGCAGTGTGTGAACGCACCATTATAATGACATTTCATTTCATTTAGCTTTTTTGCTTTATTGGAGAACACATTTTTCAGGAGTAAAATCCTTTTAGAAAGTCTTTATCAACAATGATAAATATCAATTTATGATAAAAAAATATAAATCAAACAATAAAGCCAGAAAAATATGTGAGTTACATACCTTTCTGCTCCTTTCCATGGTAATCAATGGTTAAATGGAGCAGGGGAAGAAGGTTATCATCATCAAACAAGACCTTATGTGCAGAGAGCTGGAAAGCTACATTGACATCTGGAGAACAAAAACTTTAGTGTCTACACATATTCAACATTGCTTACACTGACATAAGTCCAAGGTTTCCATTGATGAAGAATGGCCCCACTATCTTTGTACCCCATATACCACACCATACCATCAGTATTTGTGTTCCAACAGTCTTTGATAGGTCTATTCACTGTGGGTTAGTGTCAGACCAATAGCGGTGGTTTTGTTTGTTAACTTCACCATTCACAAAAACGTTTGCCTCATCACACATCCGGCGCAATGCATTATGGGGCCGGTCACGTGATCGGCCTTAGTGCATTATGGGGCCGATCACGTGATCGGCCTCAGTGCATTATGGGCTTGATGACGTGATCGGCCCGGCTCTGCGCATGCGCAATGCGCTTATTGAAGCCGGGCCGATGATGTGATCAAGATCAAAGTGCACTAAGGCCGATCACGTGACCGGCCCCATAATGCACCGTGCCGGATGTGACGTCCGGCCGGTGTATAGAATGACACAGAGGGAGGGAGATTCCAAATACTGGGGGCAGACAGGACAAAGAATAATGCCGCCCAGCGGGGCGTGCACTACACCACGGAGGAGTGGTGAATGGAGCGTGGCCACGCCTTCCCAGTCCCCAAACTCGAGGACTGCAGTAAGTTTAAACTTATTTTTCACATGTTTAACAGGGCCACTTTAGATGAGAAAGGGATAGATAGGGAGCAGCTAGGAAGGTGTAGGGATAGCTAGTGATAGTGTAGGGACTTAGAATCAGGTGACAGGTTCCCTTTAATTATACATATTGAGAGAAGTATGCAGCTGCTTACTTATCTCAGTGATAGGAGAACAGCACTTATGAATATTCTAGGATTTAAAATGCGGTAAGCACACTGCTGACCTTCAGACAGCAGTCTATAAGACGCACATACATCTTAGCAAGACTATCCCACTAAAAAGTGCATCTTATGGTCCGAAATACATGGTACACACATGCACATACATATAAATATACACACACACGATAATACCACCCTCAAAATGTTTTTAGATGTACTTTAGAAATGTCATTTAGGACCCCTGTGCCATGAGTAGTGGGGTCTTACACTGTAATCTGCATCTTATGATCATCCCTAGTTACATGGCAGTGGTATGCTGAGCACATACAATCTGTATCATCTATGCCGGCTTGTCTAACACTCACCATGTTCTGTGACGGCAGTAGGTGGCGTTTTTAGCATGTGTTGGGCTATATCTATAAAGGCCTGAAACAATTCACCTCTTCCTAGTAGGTAGAAATCTTTTATTATCTGAAAGAGGAAATTAAATCTGTTTTCATAGACACAAATGAATAATAAGTGGAACATTTGTGAAGAATAAGAAATGACTCACAACATACTGGTTATATGACTATACTATAATAATATAATGTAATACTTGTCACCAAATAGTCAGGTTTGAATAATTTATCACACACAAGTGATATTAGAGCATACATGCATATCTTTAAAGACACTCTGTCACCAGAGCTACAATGAATGCTTTACATCAAAGCATATTCATATGTGTAAAGTCCAGATATGAATCCTAGTGCGGATCTGTGGAAAGACATGAAAATTGCTGTACACAGACGTCGCCGTCCAATCTCACTGGGCTAGAGATATTTTACAAATAGGCAAAAATTTCAACCTCTTGTTGTGCAAGGTTGATAGAGACCTAACGCAAAAGACTTGCAGCAGTATTTGCAGTGAAAGGTCATACAAAATATTGACTCAGGGGGGACTGAGTCAATATTTCTTTTACACTTCACATATAAATGTTGCATGGTATATAAAATAAAAATCCATTTGATTGTGGGGTACAAAAGTGAAAAAAATATATTCACTTATATAGCGCCATTAATTCCACAGTGCTTTACATACATCAAGATCGTTTGATTGCTCATAATATAAATATCAGCATGTCTTTGTAATGTGGGAGGAAACCAGAGAACACTGAAGAAACCACAGCAAACACGGGGAGAACATACAAAGTCCTTGCACATGTCGTCCTTGGTGGGACCGAAACCCAGGACCCAGCGCTGCAAGGCTGCAGTGCAAACCAGTGAGCGACCGTGCTACCTATAATATATATTTTTAGGGTAATGTCGTAGCTGAAAAACAATTATTATGGCACTTCCGTTTTTTTTTTCTTACAGTAGGGGTAATTTGATATTTTAATAGATCTGACTTTTGTGGACCTGGTGGTACCAAATGTGTTAATTATTTAAAGGTCGTTATTTTAATTGCGGACAGGGGGTTATGTAAACTTTATTGTTGGTCTACTAGGCCTTGCTCCCACCTAGCCAGAATCCTACTTCACACTGATGAGGGGCAACACCCCGAAACAGCTGTCTTTGGATGGATACCTGGCCTGGGTATTCCCTTGTCATATCTCTAAACTTGTAAAAGAGCTGGATATTGACTAAAAGGGCCACTTAATATGGTGGTTATGGTGTTCTCCGCAAGTAGCCACCCCTTGGCTGGGTCCTTCCCTGGAGGGATATATGGCTAGTCCTGTGTTTGAGACTCCTAACCGAGGCTCCACAGACTCTATTTGTATATTCATTATTCCCAGGGGGCAATGCGCCTAGGAATTCACTGTGTTGAGCGCTTTAGCCAGCTGCCCACAATGTTTTCATGGACTGGTCTCCCTGAGATCGGTGAATGCTTTGCCATGTAAACTTTATTGACATTTTCAAATTGTTTTTAAAAATGTTTATAAATTGTACTTTTACATTATCTTTTCATGTCTTTAGAAAAGTTAAACTCGAGATCATTTGATTGCTTTTACTCTATAATACAAAACTATTTTACTCCATATGCTGCAGGCACCAGAATAACACTATGCAATTACATCACTTAAATTCCGCTGTCAGAGACTGATGATGGCTTTTAAATAGTTAAACAGCAATGAACGATGTAAATTTACCAGTGAGTGACTTTTAAAGTCGTCTCTTTCAAGAACATTTAGAATACTTGCAAAGTCTGTGTGCTAACATTAGACTGAAAGTATGACCATCTACTAAAGAGAGAAGATTATGTAGACCGGAGTCAGGTTTATATACATTAATATGTGGTGGAGGAAGATGTGCCAAATATATTAAGAGACATAAAGCCCAATACATTTGACAGATTTCATCAGTCCATGAACCAGAAGTTGAAAACGGCTTTCTATAACTTGGTTTAGATTTGAGATATAATTTATACCAACTTTTGGTGGAGATTATAGTAAATCTGTCAGACAATGGTTGGCCGTGTTCCTTACAGTAAACTCCCTCCGGAGTGATGAAAAGCCATCATGTTTTGTTATAAAAAGTGGCATACAGCCTTAAATACATTCCCACCTTTATCTTCAGCTCTTACCTTTAATTGCCCGATCAAATCAGACTCCTCAACCATAAGTTTCCACAGGTGCTGAAAGAAGAGAACACAACACTTCAAGGAGAATCTTGAAAACCTCCAGACCTCTCTGGATGTGACTTAGTGGGGGAGCGGACAAGGAGGATAGGGATATCAGCGTAGGACTCATCGGACCTGAAGTCACTTTGTCGCAGTCGGTGAGCAAACAGACATTGGCCAATGTGTGTACCAAGAACTTCAGAAATAAAAAGATAAGATTTTTGAGTTTTTTGAAAAAACGTAAGTTTTTAAACTTTTTTCTCAGGTATATATAGCTTGTTAGCACATGTACATCATTGGTAGTAGCTGTGTGCTGCAGAGTACTTTTTTCTAGTTTATATGTATATGTATATATATATATATATATATATATATATATATATATATATATATATATATATACATATACATATACATATACATATACATATATATATATATATATATATATATATATATATATATATATATATATATATATATATATATATATATATATATATATATATATATATATATACTGCCGGCCTAGGGGCATATGGAGGGATACCACAGTCGGTGAGTTCACCGCTGTGGCTTACCGGTCGGAGTCTTCCGACCTCTGTGGCTGTGCTCCGCAGACCTGCGTCCGCCTTGACGCCGGCAATGCTGAGGAGATGAAGGATCCTCACCAAGCAGCGTGGGTCTCGTGCTGCTGAGAAGATGGCGTCCTGCCAGCATGTGGGCAGGTACCGGGCCGTGCGAGCCGTCCCGCTCCCTGTATCCCGCCCTCCTAGGGAGATACAGAGGGGGATGCGATCGGGGATCTCCTCCGGTAGGCGGGGCTGTGAGGGCGCGAAATCCGCCTCCCACCAATGGGAGAAGGGAGGTGGGAGTCAATTCGACACGAATCCCGCCCCTCGATGACGACGCTATGAGTCAGAAGCGCGTCATCGAGTGGGCGTGGAAATACGTAGGCCAAGGCCGGGGGCTAAATTAGAAGCCGCGGCCAGCGAGCAGGGGACCCCGGCGCGGTAGTCTGCAGCGAAAATAGCGCGCTCGGTCCCCTGCTCTCAGTATCTTATCCCCGCTGGTGCATCACCCTCAGCAAGGGCTGTAATCCCCCAAAAAGGTCCCTCTTTGTGGCGCCATGTGCCCACTGGTATCTGATGTTGCTGGGGGTTCCCGAGGGGTGATCCTATAAGGATCATGTCCTCAATATGCAGGGGTTGCTCTCCAAACTTGTCCCCCTTTGTGGCGCCATGTGCCTAGGGGTATATGGTATTGCTGAGGGTCCCAGAGTGATGACCCTAGAGCGGATCATGTCCTCATTATCCTCTAATATAGAGGTTTGCAAGGGGATGATCTGACCCTTTTCTGACACAAGGTGCCTAAGGGTGAAAACCCCATGTTGGTACTGGGTCTGGGGAATATCCTATAAGATCATGTCCCCATAGGTTTCCCAGGTTGGAGTGTGCCCCGAAGGGCTGTACCTGAGAGATCTGGATCCTGCAGCCCATATCCTGATGGAGGTCCGGATCTATTCTCGACATCAGGATGATGGGGTATCTCAACTTCTAGCCAGGTACCCACAGGGGCTGGAGAAGGAGGGCTGACTCATGAGGATTCATGCATGTCCGCGGGGTCTCCACTTCTACCCAGACCCCAAAGGGTAATGGGGAAGGGTTAATGGCATAAAGACTTCAGCCTCAGCTCTGTAACCCACAAGGTGGGGAGAGGATGAGGATACCGGGGGCCTCCGGGCCCATATTGAACTGACCCCTCTCCAAACGGAAAAGTCGAACGTGGAGTAGAAATTTTCGTGTGCCTCCTATGACAGTAAGCATAAAACTGGCTGGGCATTGCTTGTCTGGGGGTGTATACTGCAGAGGAGGAGCCACTCTAATCTTTTTCAGATCACTTAGTGTCGCCTCCTGGTGGCAGCAGCATAACACCCACGATCCTGTGTCCCCCAATGAGGCGACAGAGAAATGGCTGGGAGAACTTGAGAAATACCTGGGTTCCCACCCGCTTGAGCGGGTAGTTCACTAAAGTTGATATAGTCGTGAATGGTTAAACCAGGTGGAACTGAGCAGCCGTCGTTCCTTCAGAGAAGCTGAAAAGCAGAGAGTAACTGTGAACGTTGGACAAGGGCTCGCCATGGTCCAACAGAAGGCAGTTTCCTGTAGACAGATGAATAAAGATTCTAGTTCCCTGCAGACAGAGGGGTATGCGGTCTACTCACTGGAAAGAGAGGAACAGGATCCCTAGGGGATCCCTTGAGGATGTGGATAGGTGAGCCGATCACCAGGTCTGACAGGGAAAAAAGGGGAAAACGCGCTACCACAGATGGGTGATTTATCTGGGACATAGGTGCAGGCAAAGACATAATACGTAATGATGTAAAGTCCAGGGACTGTCTGTAGTGGCCGGATTGCATGGCCATAGTTGATTCCATTGTTGTGGAGATGCTGAGCACTGAGTATTGAGTAGGTACCGTAGCCACAATTTGCAGTGAGTGGCTGTTCCATCTGCAGGATACACCAGCGCTGCCCCCCATCTCCATCTTGGGAAGTTCTCTGCACCCAGCTTGTGCATAGTATTAGCCACAATTTGCAGGCAAGACATGGCACGTGATGTCTGGAGACGCTGTGCATTAGATAGTGAGCAGGTGCCGAGGCCATTATTGTAGGTAAGGACACAATATGTGAAGTCTGGAGACACCGTGCACTAAATATTGGACAGGGCTCATAGCCATAGTTGTAGGCAGAAGACGTAGTACATGATGTCCGAAGACTGGCTACTTGTAGTGGACTGGTACTGTGACCGAAAATGAAGGCAAAGGGCATAAGTTGTGATGTTTTAACAGTCTGTGTACTCGTGGAGAACAATGCCGGTAGTGACATGTTATGCGTTGGTGAGAGATTCTGTACCATATAGGGAACAGATGATGTCTGGAGACTCTGCTGTACAGTAAAAACTTTGGTGTGTGCTGCAAAAACATGCTTTGCCCACGCTACGGTGTAGATTACTGGACCTGATATTATTGGTGAAGTGACAGTGAGGGTACTGTGGGAAAGATAAAATACTCAGTCACTGATGTGGAGTGAGCTGTAGGATTGCATGTTTACAAGTGGTAGTGGGTCAGTGATGCAGTAGAGGAGCACCAAAAGAGCAGGTGGAGCACAAAAGAGCAGGCCAGAGATAGAGCCTGCCTTCAGAGCAATATCCTGCCTCCTGTTTCTGAGGGGCATGGGCGGAGCTGGGGGCGTGGTTCACACCTTCATGACATCAACAGGGGCGTGGCTATCACCCTTTCAATGATGCCACATCATAGAGGGGGTGTGGCTGGGCGGGGCTTAACAGAAAACTGTTTTTGGAAGTAAAATTAAGATTTTTCCGCTGTAGAATTGGCGGTTCCGGCGGGGGACGGTAGGGGAGACAAGCAGAAGCTATATTTGCTAACCCGGCCGCAGGAGCGGTGGGCGCAGCGGGGAGACCGGCAGGAACGGGAGCATTGCGCCACCCGGTTAGTGCCATCCCGCCTGTTAAATAGGAAGAGTGTCTGATTAATAAAGAGGGGGTGGGGAGGGGGCCTTCCATCAATTTTGCCAGTGCAGGTCACTGCCTGTAAGCAGGGATGTGAGCAGCCTCAGGGATGGAGCGATCTCACCTTGTAAAAACTGTGGAGTCTCGTGTAATACACCTCAACCCAGACTGCCCGTGGGAAGCTGGGCAGCCCAGTTTAGCTGATGCTGTAGGTGCTGCTGCATGAATCCTATTGGGGTTCCTATGAGGGAAGCCGTGTGGAGCCGGTCATCAGTCTTTGTCACTGGGGTACTGGGGTCTGCACCAGGTGCGGAAAGGGGTATGGGGAGGTGCCTGTCTGTTGGTGGTTGTAGGAAATCTGTTTCCTCGGGCACAGTCGCCCTGAAATCTCAAAGGCAGGCGCGGCCCTGATGGATCCAACGTCACAGGAGAGGGTACGAGGAGGTGACACTCAGTGTTCCCGCCTGTTGGTGGTTGTGGGAAAGCAGCGCCCAAGGGAACCATCACCCGTCTAGGATCTTCATCTGTATCCGGAATATCCAGTAAAAATGAAAAAGAATAAAGAAAATGGCATGTGGGTCTTTACACTACATGTGCCTCCTATGGACACTAAGCTAAAAAACTGGCTGCCTGTCTCTCTGGACTGGGGGGTGTATTCTGCTGGGGAGGAGCTAACTCTTTTGTTTCATTAATTGGCTTAGTGTCGCCTCCTAGTGGCAGCAAGCATACACCCATGGTATCCTGTGTTCCCCAGTGAGGCGATAAAGAAGATCAAATGCCCGAGGGCAAGTATAATACAGGAGGCAGGGGACTTGAGTTCAAAGCACCACTCCAGGGCTGGAAAAAAAAATAAGCTGGAATGGTCATTCAACTTTTTTTTGTAAACATGCCAGCAATCATCTGCCTAATGACTAAAATACTCCTTCATCTATTCATTCATTTAATTTATGTGCATGCAGAAACCTTATTATTGGCAGCACATCCAGTGTGTACAGGTAAAGTGCTACAGATAACACAACGTATATGGGAACAGAACAATCAGGCTAGTAAATGAGTGCAGAATGACTTGTCACTGGTCCGACATTGGCCAGTGTGAACGATCGATTAAGCAAAATGTCACTCATAAAACTTTCATCATTGATCAATATCATGGAGCGAAGCATTTGCCTTTTATCTACACCCTGTAAACCTTTTGCCATTGGAAAGTAATAAAGAGATTTCTTACCTCGGCTACAGTGCTTCTGATCCGGTCAAGGACAGACTCAAAATCGACCAGGTTAAACAGAGGCTGCTGCTTCAACCTATGCAACTCCGCAGCAAAGATATCCTCCTGATTCTTCAATATAGATCCTGATCAAGAAACCACTCCATTAGTAAAAAGCACATTGTAATAATACTATGTATTAATATACTGACCACTCCCCGAATGTGAGGCTCTGGTTCACTGCCCAGGATACAGGGGCACAGTGTTTTCCCCTCCAAATACTTGATATAACTCTTTGACCAATTATTAATCCCATGGTTGCTAAATGCAATATCTCTGGAAAGAGAGGAGTTCTGCAGATTTTCAGCACACAGTGAGATAGAATAGCCAGTTGGGGCATAGAGTGCAGCTGCCGGCCCCAAGACATAGCATCTAAGACTGTGGTGTCAGGGTGTGGAATGGAGTTGGGTAGAACAGCAATATTGAGAAATGTGTAATATTGCACGGGAATATTGAGGGCTACATGGGAATATTGGGGCTTGGAAGGGGATGATGGAAAAATAAGACATCCCCTAGTTTTGTGCATTATTTGGAGCGAAAAGTATGATAAGAGAGTATCTTATTTTAGGGGAAAGAAGGGAGTAGAGTGGAATATTATGGCATAAGTGAGAACGCTGTATGAATCACATTATCAGATGATCAGGGCGGGGTGCCATTTCTTACCCATTCTAGTCATATTTACATTCTGATTTTCAAACATCTGGACCGATTCTCCGACAAATAAAATCTTCTCAGCAACTCTTACAGGGATATAAGAAGGCAGCACCTCAACCCGTAGAGAAAACTGCTTGAGCGATGGAGCCAGCATGTTCTCCTCTTCAATAAGCCGCTGTTAGATTACACAATATGGACAGAAGTCATTCACCTTTGATCAAATTATCATAAAACTATACATCCTCCATTATGCCCGCCATATGCATCAGACAACCTTCGGCTAAACAATAGTATGGCTGATTATATGGCTGACTGACGTCTTCATGGCTCTCCCATATTCAGGATTGCTCAATTGGCTGAGCGCTTAGGTGTTCTCCATGGGAGAGACGCTGCCAGACATTTCCAGCGGTGGAGAATCTCCTAGAGAACAAAGGATCGGCAGTCTGATATCAGACAAGCCTGATCTTTACGTCCCCACAACAATCAATTGTCCGGGACCCCATACACATTACACTGTCAGCCAAACACATCGATATCAGCGAATTATACCAAAATTAGTCTAATGTAAAGGAAGGGCTGGGGGGCTTTAGTCAAAGCAGAACTTAGAGAAGAGGAAACTCTTCCATCTGTGAAATCAGACATTCATACAGCAATGCTTAAAAACTAATGACCTATCCCTAGGGAGGTCCGACACACTGCACCCCCCCCAGGATCAGCTTTTACCATGTCCCGCAGAGTCCAAATGTATACAGTGAGTGAAGCCACCAAAGAACAGCTCCTTACAGTAGTTTGTGGCCTTCTTCGGTACTGCAGACCGATGTCTACAACTCTTGTTGAGCTGTTATTCCTGAGAACATCCACTAGAAGGTGTGAGGATCTGTGGTGTTCCACTTCTGTTCACTTCTAGTAAGAGCGGGATCTGCTAACAGCTGATTGATAGGGATGCAGCATGACAGACATTTACTGATCAGATATTGATAACATACAGTATCTAAAAAAAAGAAAAAAGGTTACATATAAAAAGCCAACACTTAAGAGTTTCGGGCCGACAGGTTACCACTTAGTGTCTTTCTCTTACCAAGTCTTGCAACTCTCGTAGTTGTTTCCCTGTGAGGCCCCCAATTCCCAAGTCATCGTCATCATCTTCAGACTGAGCAGACGCATTGCCAGAGGATGGTCCCTGTCTGACAAAAAACTCCTCATACTGGTCCAAGAGAAGTCCATGAAGCATCCAAGCGGAAAGCTGCTTGTACATGACCCCATGACACACCGCTAAGATCCTGAAAAGGGGCATGAGAGAAATATACAATTGTAAACATACAATGGACCCCAAGTATAAAAGAACAGTGGAGACTTCAGCTAATGGGCAGGAATAAGTTACAATAGTTCCCTGTATCATCTCTATGAAATATTAGATTAATTATCCAGTGAATAATTATACAACCATATGGCAACTCTTGGAGTTTATTCACTAAAATACTAACAGCTAGGGGTTAAATGCTTACACAATTAGGCTAAATGATACAGAGCATGTCAGAGGAAGGCTAAGTCTCCCAAACTACTGTCACAACGAGCAAACTGACAGATCCAAAGGCGACGGCAGCCAATTATGTATTCTGATAGTGGTTGATGAAGTAAAATGGTTAAAGAGGACCTGTCACCAACCATGCATGGTGATCTAATTACAGCACTGGATGCAGCATGTCTGCTGCATTCAGGCAAGGGGTCCCCCAGCTCTTGAGCACCACCGGAACCCCAAGATAATACACTTTGAAAACTTACATTGTGGAGCCAAATAGGAGGTGGCTTGTGGCTGGAGCCAAAGGGCAGTTTCACACCCCCTGTATGTTTAATCCGCCCACCGCCGCCTCCCTGATGTCAATCATTGTCTTTCTCGCCTGCTGCATAGTACACAGAGCTTATTGCAGTGCTGGCCGTTTTGCCCCACCTCCTGTGGGGACGTCACCACCTTTCCCCGCCCTGGTCCATGGTTAACATGGAGCAGGGCGGGTATAAGCGGTGATGTCACCGCAGCAGGCGGGGCGCTCGGCCTCCTGCTGTGACATCACTGCTTATACCTGCCCTGCCTCATATGATGACACTATCCTATCTAGGACTGTCATGGCAGTTGTGAAGGATTGAGTAGACCGCTGAATGAGAATGCTGATTCTCAGATGAAGATGGTAAACTTGTGGGGGTTGATCTGCAAACCGAGTCTTCCTAACTTGCACAGTGAAAGTGATAATGTGTTCGCGGTCTGTAAAAGTCATGCCTTGAGGACTAAGTCGTCTATATCCGAGAAACTCCTAGCCTGCAGCATCGCTAATTCTAACTTCAGGGTGGGAAAACTTCTGTATTTATGTGCTTTAGGTCTCCCGGTATTCTTCTTGACTCCTGAGTCGAGAATGGACTAACTGCATGGAAGAAGGGTTGGGCCATGGCCAGACGGGGAACCAGGAGCCCATTTATTGGGGTAATGCAGACGGGCGTCTGCTACGTCCTATTTCGGAGCTGACTGTGCAGAATGCTTGCGGGTATTATCTGCACACAAGTACCCAACATATGTGTAGTGATGAGATTAGCAGCTAGTCTCGTGTTCCACGTTCTGCGACCCAGAGTTTCGACTTTGTCGGCTGGGGAAGGTGTATGGTTAGGACTTGTGCCTTCGCAACTTCAACCCGAGCCCCCAACAGTGAGGCGTCGAGGAAGGGGTCTAGCATATTGAAATCTCTGCTACGACCCAGCGCCCCCAACAATGGGTAGCTGAGGAGGGAATATGCTATGAGTCGTCAAGTTTAGAGACCCTTTGTAGAATTACCTGTGAAGCTGCGGATTAAGGTGTCTTAACCTGCCTCTTTTGAGACTTGGCTGACGTCACCGGCTGCCCGAACTCCATCTGTGGGGTCTGGATCAGTTAGTGAACTGTCCTGGTACGCCGTACACTCGTCGGCTACTTGCAGGTGACCTCACCTTCAACTGGTCTCACTAACAGTGATGGGCCGAGTATGGACCTTGTCAGTTAAACGTGTAGTAATTCCACCACAACCTATTTGTCCTAGCTGTGTAATGGGGCCTGGAATGGGTATGTTGGACAAGTCGTCGAGACGTCTGAATATCATTGGTGTCCGCCAACGTTGGAGGATTGAGGTCAAGGCATGTCGGTGTGTTCTTGTAATCTAGCTCCTTCCTAGGTTCAAACCCTAAGTGTGGCTTGGTGTACCAACCTGTACCCACAACTGGCCCCGCGTCTAGATCTGAGTGTAATAAGTCATAAGTTATGGTGGCTCTTCGCTGCCGGTCAGTGCGAGCAACTGGCCGAAGGCATGAAAATGTGTCTCCATAACCCTACGGTTGCCAAATGGGTTGTCAGGGTGAGATCGTTGATCTTGAGACTGCCCTGCTGAAGGACAATCTGTAAATTGAGTGTTTTACGTGCACGGGTAAATGCGGAATGCCGATGCATGTAGACTGACTGACCATTAAATGTCGTATTATGTGCACTGACAGGTATGTTGATTGACTGTATTGGCCTGATTCAGGGTTGTTATTACCAATGTAGTGTGAGCCAGTGCCAGACTATCTGCTGTGTTTGCACTGCCTTTTGTAGTCTTATGTTGTTCCGTGTATGGCTCCCCGAGTGAGAATGCCAAGCTGCAGCCGGATATAACACTGCCGTGCGTTATGCGATAGTAATGTGAGGCTATACCCCAGGGAAGTTATGTTCACTGTACCTTCTGAGGCCCTGTTGTTGCATCCCGGGATAGTGGCCGACCGGCGCGGTATTCGTGGATTTCCCGACTGGGGCCAAATTACGTAGGGAGGTTGGGGGAACTTGTCTTGCGCCCCATTTGCCCTGGCATGTGCACCCGATGGTGCCTGCACTGAATATATTAGGGCGGCATTCAATGCTCAACATCCAGATGGAGGTTCTGGCAGCTAGTTATTGAGATAACTTGACTTCAACCCAGTATCCACATGGGGTTTGGGGAAGGAGGACGTCATATGACTTGGAATCTCGACCTCCCCTTGCACCCCTCTCGTGAGGGACGAGGAGGGAGCATGTTACATTGCGGATACTGCAGACTGGAGGTACATCGGCATGCTACCGTACTGCCCCTTTCCCCTGTGTGCTTGAATACTGCAGCAGGGAAGATGCCTTGTGAGACTACCAGTGCAGTAGGGCTCTACGTATAGTGAGGGGCTTTATGAGTGCCCTGTATTTGTATTTAACGTGCAGGGCTCATTGCAGCTCTGGAGGGGCTCTGGCGGCCATTACATGTCGTCAGAGCCCTTGTAATGGCCTCTGGGCGAGCGCTGTGTTTGCTGAAGGCGGGGGCGAAGCGTGCAGGGCAACAGAAACTCAGCACTGAACTGTGCCCTGCACACTTTGTTCCGCCCTCTCTATGACGCTGGCCGCGTCCTTCGCGTAATCAGGGGGTGGGGTGAGCCGGGGGTGGGGGAATATGTGGTGGCTTCGGACTAGGCTGAAGCCGCAGCGTAAAGTAGAACTTTGCAGCCAAAAATGGCTCCAGGCTGGCGCGGAGGTCTGGGAAGTTGCTGAAACCGACCCAGACCCCGCTGAATCACCTGAGCCGTATAGCGCTGGCCCAGTGTTACCCCCGCAGGGGACCCAGAGTACTGGGTCTCCTGTTACCCAGCACCAGTGTAGTGTGCTGATTTCTGCACAGACAGACTGTGCTCCTTTTAGTGTTGGTAACACTACATCTGCAGTGTGTCCCTGGCCCAATACGGAGCACACAGCGAAGCTGCATCTCCTGTTCCGCTATGTGCTGCAACCTCCTCCATAATAACCCCATGAGGGGTGAATTAGGGGGTGATGCTGCCGTCCACCATCAGAGGACTCTTGCTCAGCCTCGACCTCAACCCAAAGACGCCAATAGTGGGGACCAGGGGAAGGAGGACCACATGATCTTGACCTCAACCCAGCACTCCAACTGTGGGATGCCGAGGAAGGAGCGGCATGTGGTGCGACCTCTCAACTTCAACCAGGCCCCCCTAAAAGTGGGGGCCGAGGAAGGAGCATGCCAGGAGTCTCGCCAGAGACCCACTTTTCTTCATCTTTAAAGAAACATTAAAAAAAAAACAAATTTAAGAAGAATAAAGTTTAGGTGTTCCTCCTAACGACAATAAGTAAAAACTGGTGAGGCAATGACTGCTTCGGGGAGGTATACTGCAGAGGAGGAGTCACTTAACTCTTTTACCGATTTTGCATAGTGTCGCCTCCTAGTGGACAGCAGCATAACACCCATGGTCCTGTGTCCCCCAATGAGGCGAAGGTGAAAAGGGAGTGAACCAACCTTTATAATATCACACTTAAAAAAGAGAATTTTGTTTACTTACCGTAAATTCTTTTTTCTTGAATCATTAATGGGAGACCCAGACAATGGGGTTTAGGCAGTCTGCCCTCCGGAGGCCACACTAAGTACTACAAGTTTTTTGTAGTCTCCGCCCCTCCGCCTATAAACCCCCACTGCAGGAGCAGATCCTCAGTTTAGTTCACAAGCTGCGAGGAGGCAACCCACACCACAACTCTAGGCATGGCTGCGAACAATGCCAGCCAAAGAAGCCTGAGCCAACAAGGTCCAAAAACACAACAAAACGTCCAACGGGACAACTGGGTGGGTGCTGGGTCTCCCATTAATGATTCAAGAAAAAAGAATTTACGGTAAGTAAACAAAATTCTCTTTTTTCTGATCATCATAATGGGAGACCCAGACAATGGGGATGTCCTAAAGCAACACCCCAGGGCGGGAAAAGAGTTCCTATGAGACGTTTGATTTGCGGGGCACCTCAAAGGTGAGCCACCGCCGCCTGTAGGACCCGCCTTCCCAAACTCGCATCCGCAGAGGCATGGGCATGTACCATGTAATGTTTGGTAAACGTATGGAGGCTAGACCAAGTGGCTGCCTGGCAAACTTGTTGAGCCGAAGCCCTGTGCCGCAGAGCCCAAGAGGCACCAACGGCTCTGGTAGAGTGAGCCTTCAATCCCACCGGGAGAGGCATACCAGAAGAACGGTAAGCTTCCAGAATAGGAGCTTTGATCCACCGCGCCAAAGTAGATTTTGAGGCCGGGGAACCCCTACGGCGACCAGCCGTAAGGACAAACAGAGAGTCCGAGGTGCGTACCGACGCAGTACGAGACACATAAACCCTGATAGCCCTCACCAGGTCCAGAGTGTGTAACTCCTTCTCACTCCTGTGAGTCGGGTTAGGGCAAAAAGAAGGGAGAACAATCTCCTGATTAATATGAAAAGGTGACACCACCTTAGGCAAAAATTCTGGCCTCGTGCGTAACACCACCTTATCCTGATGAACCACCAGGAATGGAGACGTGCACGAGAGAGCTGCCAGTTCCGAGATCCTCCTGAGCGATGTAATGGCCACCAAAAACGCCACTTTCTGGGAAAGATGGATCAGAGAAACATCCCGCAAAGGCTCAAAAGGAGGCTTCTGCAAGGCCGCCAGGACCACATTGAGGTCCCAAGGATCAAGAGGACGCTTGTACGGTGGAATCACCCGGCTAACTCCCTGCAGAAACCTACGGACCGTTGGTATCTTAGCCAAACGCTTGTCGAACAGCACCGACAGTGCCGACACTTGTCCCTTCAGAGAACTGAGGGACAATCCCATGTCCATTCCTGACTGAAGGAATGAAAGCAACGTTGGGAGACGGAAAGGCCACGCCTTCCGGCCAACAGAAGCACACCAGGAAAAGTAAACTTTCCAAGTTCTGTGGTAGATTTTTAACGAGGTAGGCCGTCTGGCCCTGGTTAAAGTGGAGACAACCGAGGGAGAAAAACCTCTGGAAGTCAAGAGCCAGGACTCAAGGGCCACACAGTCAACTTGAGGGCCGCGGAATTGAGATGGAAGAACGGCCCCTGAGACAGAAGATCTTGTCTGTCTGGCAGCCTCCACGGTTCCCCGTCTGCGAGCCGCCACAGGTCCGGATACCACGACCTCCTGGGCCAATCCGGAGCCACTAGAATGGCTCTGCGACATTCCGTCCTGATCTTGCGCAGGACTCTGGGAATCAACGCCAACGGCGGGAAAACATACGGAAGATGGAACCTGGACCAATCCTGGACCAGAGCATCCGCTCCCAGAGCCTGAGGATCCCATGAACGCGCCATGAACTGCGGAACTTGATGATTGAGGCGAGACGCCATCAGATCCACATCTGGAGTTCCCCACCGTCGACAGATGGACTGGAAGACGTCCGGGTGTAGAGACCACTCTCCGGCGTCCATGCCTTGCCGGCTCAGGTAGTCGGCTTCCCAATTGTCCACTCCTGGGATGTGGACGGCCGAGATCATGGAATTGTTGTCCTCCACCCATAACAGGATGCGGTGGACTTCGGCGAGAGCCTGGGCGCTTCGAGTCCCGCCCTGATGGTTTACGTAGGCGACGGCTGTCGCGTTGTCCGTCTGAATTCGTATGGGTTTCCCTGCCAGAAAACGGTGGAAAGCCAGAAGAGCCAGGTAAATCGCTCTGATTTCCAGGACATTGATTTGCAGAGCGGACTCTGACACCGTCCAGAGACCCTGGGCCCTGTGGTGCAGGAACACCGCGCCCCAGCCTGTGAGGCTGGCATCCGTGGTTACTATCAACCACGAAGGCTGAAGGAAGGACCGACCCCGCGCCAAGTGATGGGGTTGCAGCCACCAATGAAGGGATTCCTTGGTCCGAGGAGAGAGAGACACCACTCTGTCCAGAGATGACGACCTCTTGTTCCACTTGTGGAGAATTTCCATCTGCAAAGGGCGGAGATGAAACTGCGCAAAAGGCACTGCTTCCATTGCCGCCACCATGCACCCCAGCAGCTTCATTAAGCCCCTCAGAGAGGATTGTGGCGAATGAAGAAGGGTGCGAACTGCCGACTGGATGGAGGCCTGTTTCTTGCTGGGTAGTAACACCAGCGCCGGGGCTGTGTGGAAATCCATGCCCAGATAAGTCAACGACTGGGTTGGCACCAGTACGGATTTCGGGCGATTCAGAATCCAGCCAAACTGTTCCAGAGCCTTGAGGGTCGCATCCAGGCTCCCTTGACACAACTCCTGCGACTGGGCCTTGATCAGCAGATCGTCCAGGTAAGGTATCACGGCATGACCCTGAGCATGTAGGGTTGCCACCATTGCCGTCATCACCTTCGTGAAGACCCGCGGGGCCGAGGCCAGACCGAACGGTAATGCTACAAATTGGAAGTGTTCTTCCCCCACCGCAAACCTGAGCCAGCGTTGGTGTGCTGGCGCAATGGGTACGTGCAGGTAGGCATCCTTGATGTCCACGGACGCCAGGAAGTCTCCCTGAGACATGGCAGCAATCACCGAGCGCAGAGACTCCATGCGAAACTTCCGCACTTGCACATGTTGGTTGAACAATTTCAGATCCAGCACTGGGCGAAACGAACCGTCCTTCTTTGGAACTATGAAGAGGTTGGAGTAGAACCCTCTGAAACGTTCCCCAGATGGCACTGGGATCACAACTCCGTCCCTCTGAAGACCAATCAGGACTTGGTGAAAAGCCTGCGCCTTCTCCGGTGACGGGGAGGAAAGAAAGAAACGGTTTGGAGGAAATGACTTCAGCTCGATCCTGTAGCCCCGAGAGATAATGTCTCTCACCCACCGGTCTTGAACATGGAGATGCCATACGTCCTGAAACCGGGCCAGGCGGCCTCCGACCGGTGGGGTGGCAGGAGTTGGGAGCGAGTCATGTAGAGGACACCTTGGGGGCAGCCGCTGCCGCGGCGGCCGCCGGCTTTTTCTGGCGAGTCTTATTATGCCAGGGACCAGAGGGTTTACCTCCTTTGTCCGATCGCGTGGACGAGTTAGAAGGTTGCGAGCCGTGACGAAAGGACCGCTGCCTGGGATTCCATTTGTGAGACCTCTGTGGCTTGGGTTTATTCTGAGGGATCTTCTTCTCAGCAAACTCCTTAATCCTCTTATCCAGCTCGTCCCCAAAAAGTCTGTCGCCCGAAAAAGGCATGACTTGTAAAATCCTCTTGGACACCTTATCCGAGTCCCAGAGGCGCATCCACAGCAATCTGCGTAAGACCACCGCATTCGCAGAAGCCACGGCCGTCCGATTAGCTGTTTCAAAGGCAGCTGATCTGGCGTAGTCAGCGTATGCCTTAGCCTTATTGGCAAGAGCCGTCACCTCCGGGTCAGACCCCGGGATATCGGTGATCCCCTCCAGACACGCAGTAATGGCCTGTAACGTCCAAACCATAGAAAAGTTTGGGGCAAAAGAAGACCCCACAGCCTCATATATAGACTTAGCATATGACTCGCATTGCTTGTCGATAGGATCCTTCAGAGAGGAACTATCCTCTGCTGAAAAAAGAGAATGAGCCGCAACTCTAGTCATGGAAACGTCCACCCGAGGTGAGCGCGACCATTCCTCCAGAACCTCCTTAGGAAAAGGATAACGTGAATCCTTAGTCTTCCTAACAAAACGCCTTTCAGGATGCTCCCTTGGCGTCCTGACCACTCTCCAAAAATTGGAATGGTCAGTGAACAGACCACGCGACTGACCTAATGGCGGCAGCCACTGGAAAGATTCCTTCCGCGGTCTCTCCACCACCGCAGCCGGGGGGACGAGCCCCAGGGTTTCGTTAATGGAGGAAATCAAGTCCTCCACACCGTCCCCCGGACCCTCTGACGGAGCCGTGTGGTGCCGGGGCTCAGGGTCAGGGTCTCCACCCTCATCATCACTATTAGATGGATGTTCCTCATCAGAGGAACGATGTTCACCATCCTCAGGGTCATCCTCCCAGCGAGGTCTCTTGCGAGAACCCTCACTCAGTCGGGGTTCAGACCCAAGTGCCCCTGCCTGGGGGGCTGAATCAGACAGCCTCCTTAGTATAGCCTCTAAGGATTGCGACATGGAAGACATTCGGGACACTACAGTATCATTAAACGACCTCTGAACATCCCATGGCCCAGCTTCCCCCTGAACCTCAGGGGAGAGCAGTGGTGCTGCAGCTGCAGAGGCAGAAACACTGGGACCAGGCCCAGTGAGACCGCAAGCTGCACAGGCACTATCCCCATCTACCTGTCCCATGCACTGTTTGCATGCCTTGGACCCTGTGGCGGGAGTCCTCTGTCCAGCCGTAGACATACTGGCGCCGCCCCGGGCAGTAAGGGTTAACACCGGGCACCCCGCGGAATACCGGTCAGGGAAGCGGTGAATCAAAGCGGGACGTGTGCGACCTCCTCGGGCAAACTGCAGCTTCTCCCCGGAGCGCGATGTGCACGCCACCAATCCTCACAGGAATGAGGAGAAAATGGCCGACGCGCCACTAATGAGTGGGCGCGGCTAGGCAGAAGCCCGAGGAGACCGAGTACACATAGGCCGCAAGGAGCGTGACGTCACCGCCCAGAGGGGGACGCGCTCAGGAGCCGCACACAGGGAGAAAAAAGGCGCCAGAACATCAGTAATGGCGGCCACACTGTGTAACGCGGCTGACAATAAGAGGATCCCTTCAGGAAGGGGTCTCCTCCCAGAACCGCATGTCCCTAGGGAACCGAGGTTCTCCATACATGGCCAAACAATAAATACATTCACCATGTCCCCCCAGGCCCACATAAAGGAGATACAGAGTACCTTCACCCAGTGGGTCCACGTCCAGCACCGGTCCAACGGGCAGGGGACGGGGGGTTCAGGTTCCGGTCCGCAGGATACGCTTCCATGGAGAGGCCGCAAACCGGAACGGAGCTGTGCAAGGCTCCAGGGCTCCCACCCCACCAGAGCGCTTCAGAAGTGAGTAGTGGGGGAGCACGGCATAGTACCAGGCCAGACAATAAAGTCCTTGTCCAGGCCCGAGGGCTATGGACCAAGGTACCTCTACCTGTATGCACCCAAAGGTGGACAGGGAGTATGCCGGGGATCCCCACGGCAGGGATCCACTTGTCTTCATTGCATCACAACATCTTCACAAATAAATCTCCTGTGACTGCAAGTCATAGGTGTGATCTCCGAGCACACTGAAGTAAAACTGAGGATCTGCTCCTGCAGTGGGGGTTTATAGGCGGAGGGGCGGAGACTACAAAAAACTTGTAGTACTTAGTGTGGCCTCCGGAGGGCAGACTGCCTAAACCCCATTGTCTGGGTCTCCCATTATGATGATCAGAAAAATAGCACAATATTTAGATGACAGAAACAATAAAGCAGAAATGTTTTCCAACATAATTATAGTTTGTGAAGTTTCCTTACTTTTCTAGTGCACTGCGGACTGGAGGAAGCCCCCCACAGCTGTGCTTGTAAACAGTCTCCAGAAGTTGGCAGCCATGAATCTAGTGAGAAAAAATGACCTGTAGTTATGACAGAATGTAGAAGACCGGTATATGACATTAGTTCTGTCTACATCATGTTCCAAATTATTATGCAAATGTTCTTTTTCTATGATTTTCCTAAATGATCGGTGCAAATGACAGTCAGTGTAATAAAAGTTATCACCCGTTAGAGTATACATCGAATTTCATTGAAGAAGCCTCCCAATGATAACAGTATAATCTTCAAAATTAAAAAAAAACTCTAAATGCACTGTTCCAAATTATTAGGCACAGTAGAGTTTCTAAACATTTGGCTGAATAGTAGGTTTATGCACCACAGCAAGCCTTTGAAGGATCCTACACCTTGAGGTTCGAGGGACTCCAGAGGCACCAGCAGCTTCAAATATCTGTTTGCTGGTTTGCAAGGCTTTTTTAGCAGCTGCTCTCTTAATCTGATGAATTTGCCCGGCAGAAACCTTCCTCATTCTGCCTTTATCTGCATGAACATGTCTGTGCTCAGAATCAGCCACAAATCTCTTCACAATACGATCATCACGCTTTAGTTTTCGTGCAAGATCTAATGTTTTCATCCCTTGTGCAAGCCATTGGACTATTTGTTACTCTTCGACAGCGAAGAGATCCTTTTCCTTTCCCATGTTACTTGAAAACTGTGGCCTGCTTAATATTGTGGAACATTCAGTTTCCTTTTATTGGGCTCACCTGCCAAACTAATTATCACAGGTATCTGAAATTGATTTCAGTGATCCAAAGAACCCTGAGACACAATCCCATCAATGGGTTTTATTGGAAAAAAAACCCTATGACACTTAAAAACAATTTGCATAATAATTTGGAACATGGTTTAGTTATTCTATGTCAGAACTTATTGCAGTTTAATTGGGCAGCATGAACCCTCATTTCATACACTTCTCTATCACCAGAAAGTGTTCTGATCTGTGTGTCAAGAAACTCTCAGCCTACCGAAAATGGCAACTTGACAAGAATGTCATCTTCTACGGGTTTTAGCGCCCAACAATACCTGGTGTCTCAATGCTTTTCTGTATAGTAGGAGCAATCCCTGCAACTAATAAGTAGAAAGGTTTACCATTAAGGAGTCTAATGAAACCTGGCTAGAAAAAGAAAAAGAAAGATTTAAGGGGGTTGTCCAGTCTAAAATTACAAGTTTGCAGACACTATGTGACTACAGACTTAGGAATCCTCACAACACACTATGCACTCAGAGGATTCACCAGTGAGAGATGGGAACAGCAGTTGCGTGACTGCAAGTGTTCAATATGCATACTCCTGGCCAGAATCCAACTAGATGGGTGCAGCCTCCCTCAATACACTAGGTCCATTTAGTTGAATTGAGGCCAGACGTATGCATATCGCATATTTATGGCCATATGTGGCGAATGTAAAGCATTGTTCCATGTCGTTGGATGATGAACGGGGTACCACCAAATGGATATCGGACAGATAGGAGACATGGCATAGATATTGTCATCTATCTATAAACAGATAAAATCTTGATAGGAAAGATGACAGAATTATTTCCCACCTGGGGCCTCCAGGGGAGAAGATATCGTAAAAGTATCTCATAATTTTCTAAGACTAAGGGTACCTTTACACGTCGCAACATTGCATGCAATTTCACTTGCAACTTACTGGTTGCAGTGAAATCATGGACACATTGTTCTATTTTGTTGTCTTGTACAAATGGAACAATGTGTCCAAGTGAAATTGCATGCAATGTTGCGACGTGTAAAGGTACCCTAAGTCACACTTTGAAGACTAGACCTGTTATGAGTCACCATAGGGGATGTAGGTGTAACTTGTGTTAATAAAAAGGCAAACACCAAATTATGATCCTGGTCAGTCCTGGAAGGTACAGCTTGCTGTGGGGTTCTGTCCATTTACCTAAGAAGTACCTACCTGCGCTAAGCTCTGAGCCATTTCTATGACATAGGTTTAGTAATTTTCTTTTGTTATTCCTTTTATTTTATGTAATTGTATATACTGTATTGTTTTGTCCCCTTTGTAACATCTTGTGTATATTTTTAATCAATTCTGCCTACTTTTTGGATTAGACATATAAAATGTAATAGCTTTCTTCCTCTTTCTCTATAAACTACATTCTTGAAACCATATGCTACCTGTAACGGGTGTCCAATCTGTCTGTAAAATGATTGGTATTGGCAACTTGTAGTCTTTCTTGGACTTTTGTGGAGCTTGTCAGTGGCTGTGGTGGTATATATACAATACGCTCACTGTGAGTTCCCCAATACTTGACCCAACAGTGAAAAACTGAATTAGTCCTTACCGGTAATTCCTTTTCTTGGAGCCTTCCACGACAGCATTGGAGGATGTCGTCCACGCCCTATTGGGGGACAGGAACACAGAGAGGTTAAAAGCCCCTCCCCTTCCTCCATACTCCAGTGTATTACCAAGATCACCTGAAGACATGGATTACCTGATATAACCGGATCCAAATACCGACAATAAGGGGGGGAACTGATGCTGTCGTGGAAGGCTCCAAGAAAAGGAATTACCGGTAAGGACTAATTCAGTTTTCTCCCATCGCCTTCCACGACAGCATTGGAGGAATACCACCGATACTCCTCAGGGTGGGACAATTGCCTGTAGGACTTTCCTACCAAAGGACAGATCCCGACTAGAGGACAGATCTAACCTATAGTGGCGAGAAAAGGTGTGGAGGGACGACCATGTAGCCGCTCTGCATATCTGCTCAGATGAAGCTCCAGCCTGCTCCGCCCAGGATGTAGCAGCAGCCCGAGTGGAATGAGCCTTCAACCCCACCGGAGGAGCAAGGTCTTGAGCGACGTAGGCCGAACAGATCGCCTTCTTGATCCAGGAAGCAATGGTAGCCTTGGAAGCTTTCTTCCCTTTGTTTTTCCCAAAATGCTGAACAAACAGGTTCTGATCCAACCTCCAGGAAGCGGTCACTTGGAGATAGTGGAGGACAGACCGACGCACATCCAAGGTGTGAAACACGGCCTCAGCTGCATTAGCAGGAGAATGACAAAAGGACGGGAGAACCACTTCCTGGGACCGATGGAAATCCGACACAACCTTAGGAAGAAAGGACGGATCCAACCGAAGCGTAATGCGATCATCGGAAACCACGAGGTAAGGCGCCCGGACCGAGAGCGCCTGCAGCTCCCCAACTCGCCTGGCCGAAGTAATGGCCACCAAAAATGCCGTCTTGTGCGAGAGAGATGGAAGGGAAGCAGTAGACAAGGGCTCAAAGGGATCCTGAGAAAGCCCTTGAAGAACAATGTTCAAATCCCACGAAGGGACGAAAGGCCGAAGCCTGGGACGCAGTCTACAAGCAGAGGTAAAAAATCGTTTGATCCATCGATGGGCAGCAAGATCCTGATCAAATACGGCACTGAGAGCTGAAACCTGGACCTTAAGGGTGCTCGGCTGAAGGCCCAAATCCAAGCCTCGCTGCAAAAAATCCAAAATGAGAGCCACATTAGGATGATGGATATCCGGAACGGAAGGAGCACACCAGGACAGAAAGCGTTTCCAAACCTTCCCGTAAATGGCGTTCATCACGGGCTTCCTGCTCTGCTGAAGCGTGCGGATTACTGCTTGGGAGAGGCCCTTGGCCGTCAGGATCTCGACCTCAACAGCCAGGCCGCCAGATTGAGCCACTGAGGGTCCGGGTGAAACAGAGGACCCTGGGATAGCAGGTCGAGGTTGTGGGGCAACCGAATCGGACCCTCCAGGCACAGGTCTTGGATAGCGCCGTACCATGCCCGTTTGGGCCACAGGGGAGCCACCAGGATAGCCGTCACCCCCTCCACCCGAATCTTCTGCAACGTCTTGGGGAGCAGCGGGATCGGAGGAAATGCATACACCAACCGGAAGTCCCAGCGATGGGCGAAGGCGTCCAGCCCCAGAGGATGGTCCGACCGACTCAGGGAAAAATATGTTGGCACTTTGGCATTTGCTCCCGATGCAAACAGGTCGATTGATGGGACTCCCCACCTGTCCGTAAGAGAGCGAAACACGGCCGGATGGAGGCTCCATTCGCCAGGGTGGACCTCCGTGCGGCTCAAAAAATCTGCCTGTACATTGTCCGCTCCCCTCAGATGAACAGCTGACACGGAGAGAAGATGGCGTTCTGCCCAGGAAAATATTCGTCTTGCGAGCACCTGCAAGTGGATGCCCCGAGTACCACCTTGGTGGCGCAAAAAGGCAACCGTAGTCACATTGTCCGACAGAACCTTGACGTGACGCCCTTGTAGGATGTGAACTGCAGCATGAAGAGTCTCCTCCACCGCTAGAAGTTCCCGGAAGTTCGAAGATTGACGACTGATTGAGAGACTCCAAACCCCCTGGAACGGCACGCGATCCACCATCGCTCCCCAACCGGACCCGCTGGCATCCGTAGTTACGGTGGTCACTGGAGCCTGCAGCCAGGCCACCCCCGTCCGGAGGTTCCTGGGATTCATCCACCAGGAAAGGGAGGCCACCACCCGCCCCGGGGTCTGGACCCGAGAGTTCAGGGAATCCTGGCGCCTGTCCCAGGAGCACAGAATGTGTTCCTGAAGCAGACGGGAATGAGCCTGAGCCCAAGCCACTGATGGAATGCAGGCCGTCATGGACCCCAACAGGGACATCGCCTCCCGCAAGGTGGGAGACTCCCGAGCCCGGAAGCGGGTCAGTTTGTCGCGGAGCAGAAGCCGGTGTGCGACAGGAAGGAACGAGGTCTGTTTGGAGGAGTCCAGCAAGACTCCCAAAAATTGACGGCGGGTCGCCGGAACCAGTTCCGACTTCCGAAGATTGGGCACCCACCCTAGACCCTGAAGAATCTCTAAAGTTCTGGACACATGGGTGCGCAGGACCTCTGCCGAAGGTGCCACTACCAGCATGTCGTCTAGATAGGGAATCACGCATAAGCCCTGGGACTGGATGAATGCTATCACCTCCCCCATGAGTTTGGTGAAAACCCTGGGGGCTGACGAGATCCCGAACGGCAGCACATTGAACTGATAATGGCCCGTCCCACCTGCCCCGGAGATCGCAAAGCGCAGAAAGCGTTTGTGAGACGGGTGAATGGGGACGTGATAGTACGCGTCCTGGAGGTCGATGGTGGCCATCATGTAATCCTGACCGATCAGGGGAATCGCCGAGCGGACAGATTCCATCTTGAATCGCCTGTAAAGAACATGACGATTGAGAAGTTTCAGATTGAAGATGATACGGGGCGCCCCGGAGGGTTTTCGTACCACAAACAACCTGGAGTAGTGCCCCTGGCCCACTTCTCCCGGAGGGACCGGAGACACCACGCCGGAACCTAACAGGTCTTGCAGACCCGACAAAAACAGTGTGCGAGAGTCCCCTAGAGGAAGGGGAGTGATCCGCAGACATGGAGGGGGCTGACTTTCGAATTCCAACCGCAGACCCTCCCGAATGGTCGAGAGGATCCACGGGCATGAGGAGATTGCTTCCCATTGGGGAAGAAACCTCAAGAGCCGCCCCGCAATGGGCCCGGCGTCACTGCTTAGAGCCCGGCTGGCCCCCCGCCCCCTGACTTCGGTGCTGGGGGAGCAAGATATTACGGTTTTTGTCACCTTTCTGGTAAGCCCAGCGACCGGACTTCCCCTTCCCCCTATACTGGGAGGGCTGGCTACGCTCGGCCCGAAAGGACTGCTTCCGAAAGGGCTTCTGTTCCGGGAGACACTTTTTCCGGTCTGACACCTTTTCCAAGATGTCATCCAATGCCGGACCAAAGACATAAGACCCCTGAAAAGGGATGCCACACAGCTTAAGTTTAGACGTGACATCCCCATTCCACATCTTAAGCCACACAGCTCTGCGAGCTGTGTTGGACAACACTGCGCACCTGGCGCCAATGCGGACTGACTCCGCCGAGGCATCAGCCAGGAAGCCTGTAGCACGTCTTAGAAGTGGAACGGAATCCAACAGCTCCTCCCTGGAAGTACCCTGCAGGATGTGATCTTCCAGCTGGGAGAGCCACCTAAAGAGTGATCTGGCCACACATGTCGATGAAATGTTCACCTTCAAAGACATAGCGGCCGCCTCCCAGGATTTTTTGAGAACACTCTCCATCTTACGATCGAGGGGGTCCTTCAACTGGGAGGAATCTTCAAACGGTAAGGCGGTCTTTTTCGCCACCCTGGCCACCTGGATGTCCACCTTCGGAACGTCCCCGAGAAAGTCAGCACCCTCCAAGGGGAACCGCTGTTTTAACTCGGAAGGGGTGATCAGCCTATTTTCTGGCAACTCCCACTCCCGCTGGATGAGCTCCCGGATGACCTCATGGACAGGGAAGCCCACCTGCCGCTTAGCCCTCAAGCCACCGAACATGGCGTCCTGCACTGAACAAGGGGGTTCGACCTCCTCAACTCCCATGGTGCTACGGACAGCGTCCAGCAATTCTCCCATGGACTCAGAGGAAAAATAGTAGTGTCCAGAATCTCGTGCCTGTGCAGAGGCAACAGAGGCAACATCCTCGCCGTCCTCAGACGCAGAGCTCTGGACAGCTGCCATGAAAGCCATCGACTCACAGTCCTGGAGCTTCCTCTTTTTTGGAGGGGAAGGCCTGGATGCTGCAGCAAAACCTGGCAAGGCTGAGATAGAAGCCTGTACCTCCTGTCTAACCGCTTGAACTTCGTGTCTAACCATGGACCGGAGTTCCTCAAGCAGGGATGGGGATTCTTCCCTGACCACACCGTCCGTACATGGCTGACACAACTTCTTTTTGTAGGAAGAAGGAAGTTTCATGCCGCAGATGCCACATTTTCTGGATGGGGTTTTGCTGCTTTTAACAGGGGGGCCCTTGTCTCCCTATAGAAAAAGGGGGAGAAGGGGACCCAGAGTGAGTGAAGGGATCTAAGCCCCTGACCGCAGTGACCACCCCCAATACACTTACAGGAGCTGGGGGAACGCTGGGCTCTGCAGAGGCAGAGGAGGAAGATCTACCACCCTCCATCTTCAGGGATCTCCTTACCTGGGTGTAGTCTTCCGGCGGGTACTTATCTCTAAGCACCGTGCCCCCAACGTGGAACAGCTGTTCCCTCCCTCCTCCCGGTCACTGGCCGCGGGCAAACGCGTGCGATAGGCCTGCTGGGTCCCTGGAGCCGCGCCCAAGCAGTCACCGCGCGCACAGGAGCCGCCGGCCGAAAACCGGAAGTGACGTCACCCGAAACCGGAAGTGACGTCGCGGCACTCTCGGCGCGCGCTCCCGGGACCGCAGCTGGAGGAGGGAGACGCCGGAGAGCTGAGACAGGCCTCCGGCGCTCTGAAAACGGCCTGCTTTGCCCCGGAGGACGCAGGAAGGCCGCCAGGTCCTATATGGGAGCCCCGAGAAGGAGGAGGAGGACGCCCCCGACGCCCATCTCTGGCCCGGCCGTAAGTTCACCCAAATGCTGCCCCTGCCGGCCTGACAGCACTGGAACCTCTCCATGCCCCAAGGGGGACAGGAAGACACTGGAGTATGGAGGAAGGGGAGGGGCTTTTAACCTCTCTGTGTTCCTGTCCCCCAATAGGGCGTGGACGACATCCTCCAATGCTGTCGTGGAAGGCGATGGGAGAAACAGCCATTGCCTCGTCTATTAATCGTCTGTCAATTGTACAATTATCCTGATGATAGGAGGCAGCAGAGTGCTGTATTGTGATATATTGATAGCAGCGATGGGAATTCTACATGATCTCCCAGACTGTGATCCTTGACGTGTTTCATTTCTTAATTTCCCTGACATAGTAGAGAAGAGAACTTCCTGACAAGTCCCTCAGTGATTAATACTGTGCAGATGAGGATGTATGCACAATGTACATATATCCAGGCTGCATATGCTACTTCCCTCCATTTCTATCTGAAGTGTGAGATGAACAGTCCTTCGCTATCGATAGCATATTATTAGAATACCTTCTGGCTCTTGATCTGTTCCACCACAATCATTACTGATGGAAAGAGGAGATGAAACTGAAAAACAGAAAACATGGAAACCTTATATAACAATTGATCATCAGAAAATGGTTCCATGTAGGTTTGGATGATTAATCAAAATAATTTTTTAAAATTCTTTTCATTGAGTTTTCATATAGATCATCATCATAAAATGAACTATTACAATAATACCACAAGAATGTAATCAAAATAATTTGATGATTTATTTTTTATTGCCGTTCTGAACAAATTCTAATTTAGGAATAATCGGTGAATATGATATAACCTATTATTGGGATTAACTTTGAAGAGACTTGAACGAGACTGTGTCATTGCCATGATGGATGTGGGGTGGTAGTGTCACGGAGTGGCTTTAGGCCATGCTGGTGCCAGAAATATGGCGGCTGGCTGTACTCATCCTTCCTGCAGTCGTCTCCCTGTGTTGCTCCACTAGGAAAGTTACTTTTGTTGCGATCTATGCTTGGTGCATTACTTCTCTCGTTATATTCCGTGTTTCAGACAGCTGCTGGGTCTGATATCCATGAAACCATCTCTTCTCCCTCCTGGTGTCTCCTGCTGGTGGGCGCAGCGGTCTATGAGTGCCATAGTCTTTCCATATACTACTTACACTTTACAAATACTTGCTTCTTAGTGTGTGTTATATATTTTTTTTTTTTTACTATTTGCATAATTCATCTTTTTCAACTGTGGAACACTGCATCAAGGTAATAATTAACATTACTGCCTAGTGTTACATGAACTACTCACCTGATCAAGGGAGTAGTTAATGTGGGATATTGAAAGATGAGGATCAGCCAAGAACTGTATGAAAAAAGAGAAAAGTAGATAAGTTTTTTTTTCCTTTGGATGTTTAATGTAGTAGAAATACTTCCAAACCCTTTCCATGACTAAGACAACATGAGAAAATCACAGACTTAAGAGGGTGTTAATAATTATAATATTTTCCAGAATACAAGTCTTATTTTTTAGCACGAAAAAGGAGATTTTTGTGTACTCACCGTAAAATCCTTTTCTCTTAGCCTCTAATTGGGGGACACAGGACCATGGGTGTTATGCTGCAGTCCACTAAGAGGCAACACTAAGCAAGATCTGCAAAAGATTTACAGTGGCTCCTCCTCTACGGTATGCACCCCTGGAGCAGGCACTGCCTCACCAGTTTTGTGCTTAAAGCAGTAGGAGAAGTAAATAAAGTTATCAAAAGCCTGTAGGAAGGCAACTATGTAAGAGCTCAAGAGCAACTTGACAAATCAAAAAGGCCCGAAATCGGGCAATAGGGTAGGTGCTGTGTTCCCCAATTAGAGGCTAAAAGAAAAGGATTTTACGGTGAGTACACAAAAATCTCCTTTTCCTCCTTCGCCTCATTGGGGGACACAGGACCGAAGGACGTCCAAAACCAGTCCCTGGGTGGGAAAGAACAATGGAACAAATTGACAGAAAATTTACAGAAAAAAACAGGCCCCTACAGGTGGGCTACTGCCGCCTGGAGGATGCGTCTACCCAGACTCACATCTGCTGAGAACTGGGTATGAACACTGTAGTGTTTTGTAAACGTGTGTAGGCTGGACCAGGTGGCTGCCTTACACACCTGTTGTGCCGATGCCTGGTGCCGAATGGCCCAGGAAGCCCCTACCACACGAGTAGAGTGCGCCCCGATACCGGCCAGAATTGGCGAATTTTTCATTCGGTAGGCATCTTGAATAGTTTCAGAAAAACCCTTTTTGAAAGGTAAAAGGCCCTCCAATCAAAACCAATTCCTATATAAACAACCCTGGAGTCAGGCCAAAATCATAATCAAAAGTGTTCTTTATTAAAAGTTAATACAATAAATGCAGCAATTAAAAGTAATGCCTCAGGCAGCACACATGACAGGAGACCACATGAAAACCAGGATGCAAGTATGGTAGTAAGCGAAGAAATCCTATGTCTGGCACCAAAAATTAGTGCTCAGTTTCCAAATACACACCATACAGTCAAACAGTAATTGCACCAAAATTTCAATTCATGGGTCAAGAATTTTACCTGTCCGTGGCCACCGACCCCCTAACGCGTTTCGCTTAGGCTTCTTCCGAGGGGGGTCGAAGCCACGGACAGGTAAAATTCTTGACCCATGAATTGAAATTTTGGTGCAATTACTGTTTGACTGTATGGTGTGTATTTGGAAACTGAGCACTAATTTTTGGTGCCAGACATAGGATTTCTTCGCTTACTACCATACTTGCATCCTGGTTTTCATGTGGTCTCCTGTCATGTGTGCTGCCTGAGGCATTACTTTTAATTGCTGCATTTATTGTATTAACTTTTAATAAAGAGCACTTTTGATTATGATTTTGGCCTGACTCCAGGGTTGTTTATATAGGAATAGGCATCTTGAATAGTGGATCTAATCCATCTAGCCAGAGTAGCTGTTGAAGCAGGCATGCCCTTGCGGCTGCCTTCCGGAAGGAGGAAAAGAGTCAGACTTCCGAAAGGGCGCAGTCCTGGACACGTATATCGGCAAAGTGATGGTAAGGAAATTTCCTCATTAAGGTGGAATGATGATGCCACCTTTGGAAGAAAAGATGGAACTGGATGGAGTACAACCTTATCCTGGTGAAACACCAGAAAAGGCGATTTGCAGGAGAGTGCTGTTAGCTCTGATACTCGGTGGACAGAAGTAACCGCCACCAGAAAAATTACATTATGGGTCAGAAGGCAGAGAGAAATTTCCCTAAGGGGTTCAAAAGGCTGTTCTTGCAGAGCGGTCAATACCAGGTAGAGATCCTATGTCTCGAACGGTCTCTTATAAGGGGGAACCAGTCGGCAGACTCCCCGAAGAAAGGTTTTCACCTGCGGCTTAGTAGCAAGGCGTTGTTGAAAGAGAACTGAGAGGGCTGAGACTTGGCCCTTAAGAGAACTTAGGGACAGGCCGTTCTCCAGACCCGACTGAAGAAACCCAAGGACCTTAGGAAAGGAATAGGGCAGTGAAGAGTGGGCTCAAGAGGTGCACCAGGCGAAAAAGGCCTTCCCAGTGTGATGATAGATCCGAGCAGAAGCAGGCTTCCTTGCTCTGATCATAGTTCCTATTACGTCTGGGGAAAAACCCGCCTGGGTCAAGACCCAGTTCTCAAGGGCCATGCCATCAAATTCAGTGACCCCGAATTCTGGTGGTAAAGCGGGGCCTGAGAGAGAAGGTCTGGACGATTTGGAAGGCGCCAAGGAACGTTGGCCGCAAGCTGAACGAGGTCGGCATACCATGCGCGTCTGGGCCAGTCTGGGGCTATGAGTATGACTGGAATGCCCAACTGTTTGATCTTCCGTACCACCGTGGTGATTAGTGGTAGAGGGGGAAATATGTACGGGAGTTGGAATTGCGTCCAATCCTGAACTAAGGCATCTGCTCCCGGTGACTGCGGGTCGTGCGACCTGGCCATGAAGTTGGGAACTTTGGCATTGAGGCACAATGCCATTAGGTCCACATCTGGGGTTCTCCAGTGATATTGGCATATTTGTTGAAACACATCCAGATGCAGGGACCACTCTCCTGAGTTTATGCCTTGACGACTGAGGAAGTCTGCTTCTCAATTGTCCACTCCCGGGATATGCACGGCTAATAGCACCGATCTTGTTGATTCTGCTCAGAGAAGAATGGGTTGTACCTCGCGCATCGCCTGGACACTGCGAGTTCCTCCTTGGTGATTGACATATGCCACTCCCGTGGCATTGTCCGACTGTATCCTGATGTGGCAGCCTGCTAGAAACCGATTGAAGGCTGTCAGTGCCAGGAAGATGGCCCGAATCTCCAGGAGGTTGATCGGTATGGTCGATTCCGATGGGGACCATTTGCCCTGGGACCTGTGGTGACGGTACACAGCACCCCATCCAGTCAAGCTTGAGTCAGTGGTGAGGACCTTCCAATAAACTAGAAGAAGGGATTTCCCTAGAGAGAGGGAGGCCGGTCTGAGCCACCAGTGGAGGAAGCGTTTGGTTGTTGTTGACAGACTGAATGTCCTATCCAGGGAAAAGGGGCTCTTGTCACAGGACGTGAGCGTGGCCAGCTGGAGAGGTCTGAGGCAAAGCTGGGCAAAAGGGATTGCTTCCATTGCTGCGACCATCATGCCTAGGATTCTCATGGCAAACCGGAAAGAATGAGGCGACGGCTGAAGGAGAGTGCGGACTCCTTGACGGAGAGCCCGTGCCCTTTCTTAAGGAAGAAGCACTAGATCTCTGGATGTATTGAATTGCATGCCCAGATAGGTCAGAGACTGTCTTGGAACTGGCGAAGACTTTTGGAGGTTGACCAACCAGCCTAGGCGACGCAGCATGTCCACCGTGATAAGGACGCTTTGTTCGCAGTCCTTGAAGGTGGGAGCCTTGATGAGCAAGTCGTCTAAGTATGGAAGGATGACTACTCCTCGAGTGGAGAATAGTTATGACAGCTGCCATGACCTTAGTGAACACTCTGGGAGCTGTGGCAAGTCCAAACGGGAAAGCCACAAACTGGTAGTGGTCCTGGTTGATTGCGAACCGGAGAAATCTTTGATGAGCTGAAGAGATTGGTATGTGCAGGTACGCATCTTGTATATTTATGGAGGCGAGAATTTCTCCCTCTTCCATGGATGAAATTATGGAGCAAGAGAGACTTCATGCGGAAATGGCGCACGTGAACAAATTTGTTTAGTTGTTTGAGATCCAAAATGGGCTGTACCGTACTGCCCTTTTTGGGGACCACGAACAGGTTCGAGTAGAACCCTTGGAAGTGCTCGGCCTGTGGAACCGGCATAATGACTCCTCTTTGTAAGAGTCGACGGCCTGAAAGAAGGCACGAGCCTTGGATAGCGGTTTTGGGGGAATAGACAGAAAAAAAACGATTGGGACGTCGGGACACGATCTCTATATTGCAGCCAGAAGACACCAGTTCTGACTCACTTGTTAGCCAGACTTGATGAAAGCTTAAAAGTCGGTTGCCCACTTGTGAGGTTTCTTCCATGGTAAACGAGTAATGAGGAGGAAAACCTATGGGATCTTGACCCCTTAGGCTTAGACTGGTGAGAGTGGGATTGCCAGTTTGTGCTCGATTTTTGAGGTGCCTGTGATCGTTCCCTGCGTGGCGAGCGGCTGCCATTCTGCGCTGGTCTTGAGACTGACCAGCCAAACGAGTTCCGAAAGGATGGGAACCTTGTCTGTTGTCGGCGACTGAAGGGTCACTTTGACTTGCGTTGGGGGAGTGAAGTGCTCTTGCCTCCTGTTGCATCCGAAATTAGTTTATCTAATTTTTCCCCAAACAGACGGCCACTAAGGTAGGGAAGGCTCGTGAGAGACTTCTTAGAGACTGCATCCGCCTTTCACTCCCGTAACCAGAGGGCGCGTCTGATTGTAATGGCGCTTGATGCTGCTACTGCTGGGTAATTTGCAGTACCCAGGGCGGCTTGCAGCAAATAATCTGCAGTAACAGATATTTGTGCTGCCTGATCTGACAATACTGGGTCGGCGTCTGGAGAGCGCAAGGCGGTATGTGGATTACCAGCCCAAGTCATGATGGCCTTAGCCGCCCATACTGAAGCAAAAGCTGGAGACAAAGAAGATCCTGAGGCTTCGAAAACTGATCGAGCCATCTGTCCACCTGGCGGTCAATGGCATCTTTAATTGAGGAGCTGTCTGAGGTAAAGCGATTCTAGCATTTTACGGTTACCAAATCTCTTATCAGGATGTGAGCGATGCATTTGGAGAATCTCCTGAAATTCAGGATGATCCGCAAAATATTTGTGTAGTCTCTTGGTGCTTTTAAAGGAGACCTTGTGCTCCGGAGTATCGCAAGGTTGGTCTGATATGTCCAGTACCTGATTGATGGAGGTAATAAGGTCCTCAACTAGAGCCGCAGTATCTGGTGGGTCTAGTTCTAAGCTTGTAACTGAGCGGGATAGTGACTGAGAGGGGCACTTAATATGGTGGTTATGGTGGTCTCCGCAAGGAGTCCACCCCAGGGCTAGGTCCTTCCCTGGAGGGATATCTGGCTAGTTCCGTGTGTGAGACTCTTAAATGAGGCTCAACTGACTCCATTTGCATATAAAAAGTCCCAGGGGGCAATTCACCATGGATTTCACTGTGATTGAGCGCTTTAGCCAGCTGCCTGCAGTGTTTTCCTCGACTGGTCTCTCTGAGATCAGTGAGAGCTTTGTGATGTTAGTTCTAAGGATGGGTTTAGATCCAGGTCCGAACTAGGATCATAAGGAGCTTCGGAGTCCGGGGAATCAGTGACTTTCCCGGGTTGGGGATGCTCTGGAACTATGAGAGGACGCTGGAGAGGGCGTTCTTTGGACCCTTTTGCATCCTGATATGGAAGTAGACAGGACGGGGTCAGTAGACTGTCCGTGGTCCGTGCTTTCATCCTGAGTGGGTTGTACAGGCTGGGCATTGGTGCAGCGTGAGGAGTGACTCTGCAGAGCCTGGAATAAAAATTATAATATTACACACACTTAGTCGACACATCATCAGGTCTTGTTTATTTACCTCCTGTATTTAATCAGATAAGGAACCATCTGATATATCAGTATCTAGACTTCCCATATTCAGGATTATCGCTTACTTAATGTAACTTACACAACAATACATTTTTTTGCGACTAACAATCCTTTTTAGAAAATATGCAAATACTTTATTTAATAGGTAAGGTGCAGGTGCTCTACTGAGCCAGTGTACAGGGATTAGGACAACAATATACAGTCAAAATCAATTAATAATTGCACAGTATAATATCACTTATCATGTATACACACTTTGTGCTTAGCAATTAGTCTTAACCACCCTATTTTCAGCTAAGCTGACTGCAATTATTCCATATTATTAATAGATGAATTTAGGTTCAGTTATATAAAGTGCATCAATTATTGCAGTATTAGGAATATCTGAATTAAATGTCCCCTGTGTGAGCCTTAGTTACTGTGCTGATTCAGTAGTCTAAAGTATGCTGGCTGGCTACATATATCAAATGTACACCCTGTTCAATATCTACAGTGTGTCCACCATTGATCAGACTATAGCCACTATGCTCACTGTTAATAACCCAAAATATCTAATCAGTCAATCTATATCAAAGGGACCCATAGTTCAATTACCTTAACATACAAGGACTATGCCACGTCCACCCTCCTGTATACCGTGCGCCCCAATGCGCATATCGGTCCACCTTCGTTAGGGGGCCCTTCGATGTGGCATAGTCCTTGTATGTTAAGGTAATTGAACTATGGGTCCATTTGATATATATTGACTGATTAGATATTTTGGGTTATTAACAGTGAGCATAGTGGCTATAGTCTGATAAATGGTGGACACACTGTATATATTGAACAGGGTGTACATTTGATATATGTAGCCGGCCAGCATACTTTAGACTACTGAATCAGCACAGTAACTAAGGCTCACACAGGGGACATCTAATTCAGATATTCCTAATACTGCAATAATTGATGCATTTTATATAACTGAACCTAAATTCATCTATTAATAATAAGGAACCCACTATATCATTGCCATCAGAATAATTGCAGACAGCTTAGCTGAAAATAGGGTGGTTAAGACTAATTGCTAAGCACAAAGTGTGTATACACAAAGAGTGAGATTATACTGTGCAATTATGAATTGATTTTGACAGTATATTATTGTCCTAATCCCTGTACACTGGCTCAGTAGAGCACCTGCACCTTACCTATTAAATAAAGTATTTGCATATTTTCTAAAAAGGATTGTTAGTCGCAAAAAAATGTATTGTTGTGTAAGAGCCTGGAATAAAGTAGAGGATAGTTTCTCTATAGATTGTGACATAGATTGGGACAGAATAACAGCCCATTCTGGTGCAGTATTAGGTGCACTGGTCGTTGCCAGATTTATGGGGGGGTCCTGGCACATTATCCGGGGTGCAATCCTGACAGTGTGGAGTAGCACATCCACTAAGCAGAGGAGCCCTGCAGGCTGTGCAGGTGGCATAGTAGGATTTAAATGCGCTAGTAGCCCTATTGCTCCTTGAGCCTGACATGGTGATGAAAAAACCCTTGTGCCAAAACAGTGCCTGTGAGACTGTATGCAGAGAAAAACAGGGAGAGATGAAAGCCTCAGTGGTGACCGAGTCCCTGCTGGTTTCTTACCACCTTGCAGTGTGCCCCAGCCACAGCCCAGTGGTCCCGTGCCCCCCGGAGACCGATAGCCAGATGCAGTTGTGGAAAGCTGAGAGCGCTAGTTTCCCGTTCTGGTAATGGCGCCGCTCAGAGTGAGGAAGGAGGGGGCGGAGTAGTAAAAAAGGGCGCGATGCAAAGCTCGCGATAAACCAGAAGTGCCAGTGCAAGCACTGACCCGCCCCCTGCTATGACGCTGGCTAATCATCAGCGTCATCCGCAGGGCAGGACTGGGGAGTTAGAGAGGTGGCGATGTAGGCGCTAGGCCCGAAGCCGGGGTCTCGCGTAATTGCGCTGGAGGACCGGCGCGGAAGTCTGGACTGATCCCTGAGCCCAGATCAATGATAATACTGATACGGGTGCATCCAGTCGCATCATTGCAGGGTTATTGAGGGGAATCCTGGGGGCACGCAGGCTTTACCTGCATCCCCCCGGATTGCAAAAAAACGGCAGTGTGAAACCAGCCTCATCTGTCAGTGAAACAAATCAGACAGCAAGTGAATTTGTTTTTTTTTAATCACTGAAAGAGCCCTGGGTGAATGGAGTCAATCATGTGCACCTTCACTCCATTCATTCTTTAGACCACTGGAGATTTCTGAGTGCTGTATTCAGCTGGTCTTCAGCCCTCTCATAAGAATGAATGGAGCCAGCAGTGTCCATGGTCAACCTTCCCTCCATTCACACTGGCTCTTCAGAGCATGATTCCTGGGGGATCTGACCATGGTGACTCCTACCAATCTCCATGGCAGTATAAGTAGAGCGGTGGTATCTATGCATACATGACCACCACTATACTCACCACTGTTTGTGGGGTTAGTGAAGATGGCCAAGCACGGAAGAGAAAAAAAGCACTACACATCTGATTCATAGGGACTCAGAAACAAATATATGGTAATAAATGTCTACTAAACAGCAATTAACACACCACCCCCCTTGGCAGAATTTGACTTTCAATCGTTGTATTTTATTGTTCCACCCTGTACAAAAACTGCTGGAGACGCATCACCATCATACTAGGATTGTCCGGTAGTATATTAAAATCGAAAATATTAAATTCTTTTCACAAAAATACAGTTATATAAAAAAATTTGCATATTGACCTCCTTTCCAACCTTAGATCACAGAAGTACGTTAAATTAACCCTTCCACTTCCTTAAACAGCAATGAAGCTTAACATTAAATATTTTATTCCTATCTCTGTATTCCAAATCTTTGGGGGCGTCCTGCAGTCAGGGCTGTCTTGTGGGTTAAAAATAAATGATAACTTTTATCAACAATTCAAAGAACAAATGTTCGGGGTCCAACCATGAGAAGCCTGCCGTCTGATTTCTCTATGAATCTGTTCATAGATCTCCCAATTTTTTTGATGTGCCCCTAACACATTTTAGGTTTTAGGGATGTGGTTGATTGCAGAATACCTGGATGAAAGTGAACATACCTCAAACCTAGGTTATTGCAGCAAGGTAGCTGTCGTGACCACTGAGCCACCTTGACGTGCCTAATTATCACATGCCCCCTGGAAGCCCTATTAGAGGGTATATGTGTAGGTTTATGGGTGTCTGGAGACTGCAGACACATGTATGCTTTTCATTATTAATACCTCTTGCTCCAGGTCTAATAAGGCTTGTCTGTAAGGCTGAAGAATTGATTCCAATCCTCTGCAAAAGGCCCTCAAGTATATTCCATGCAAACCAACCTGCCCGGGCTGGGAAGGGTGGTGATCCTGGAAAATAAAACACATTGTAATATTATACAGAATGCATTTATAATAAATGCATGTAGATATATTTGTGAACATTATATTAAAAAACATTTCTTATATGCACATATTGTGGATCATTGGAAGCCATGCAAAGCAATAATCAACTAATGCCCCTTTCACATCAGCGGTAAGCGCTGATCGCAGCAGTTGCGGTGAAAAAACCGCAACTGCCGCGATTACCGCATAACGGCCGCACTTGCGGTTCACCTGCGGCAAGCCCCATGCAATGTCTATGGGGCTTGCGGCAGGTGCGGTAAGTGCAGTGTAGTTGCGGTTTCGGCACTTGTGGCAGGTGTGGCAGCGAAAAAAACGCGTTATGCGTTTTTTTTTCACGGCAGCACCTGCCGCAAGTGCCGAAACTGCACTTGCCACACACTTACCGCAAGCCACATAGACATTGCATGGAGCTTGCCGCAAGTGTGCTGCGATCACGGGCGTTATGCGGTAATCGCGGCAGTTGCGTTTTTTTTCACTGCAACTGCCGCGATCAGCGTTTTCCGCTGATGTGAAAGGGGCATAACTTGGAAGTGCAAAATCACTCCCCTGCAAGAATACACAGACGAAGTATGGACTCTCTATTTTGATATACGGTATATACAGTTAGGTCCAGAAATATTTGGACAGTGATCGAATCTTCACGATTTGAGCTCTACCTGACACAAGCTTTTATTTATTAAAGGAAAACAACGGAGATTGAATTCAAGGGTATCCTTTAAGGTTTAATTAAAAGGGATGAACTAAACTATCCTGGGAAACATTTAGGAATTTCAACCATTTTTCTACAAAGTCTCCTCACTTCAGGGGCGCAGAAGTAATAGGACAAATTTATTTTACCATAAATATAATGTAAAGATTCCTTTACAGGCAATGACTGCCTGAAGTCTGGAAGCCACGGACATCACCAAGCACTGGGATTCCTCCTTTGTGATGCTTTGCCGCCTGCAGATGGATTCAGCTGCTGCTTGTTTGTGGGTGTTTCTGCCTTAAGTTTTGTGCGTATGTGAAATGCAGCTTGATGGGGCTGGATCTGGTGATGACTCGGTCATCGCAAAATATCCCACTTCTTTGCCTTAAAACACTCCTGAATTGCTTTGCAGTATGTTAGAGGTAATTGTCTATCTGAACTGTGACGCGCCATCCAGTCAACCTTGCTGTATTCGATTCAGTCTAAAGGGGATGTCACACGCGTCGATATCGCTGTCAATGTCTCTCGTATGTCACGGATTTTCAGTCGCTCAAGCGACGTAAAAGTGACGCAGGAGCGACATTGAAGCGTGTGACCAAGCGATGCAACCAGCGATATGTCGCTGATCGCCGATCGCAGGTTTCACTGCCAGACGTAAAACCTGTCGCTCATCGCTCAGTAGACCTTGTGCATCGCTGCGTGTGACACTAAACTCAGTGACGTATTTTCTATCTTGACATCGTACAAGCGACTAAATAAAATCACTCGCAAGATGGCGACATCACCGCATCGCTGGGTCATATTGACGCGTATGACATCTTACCTGCGATAATTCCACATCGCTCAGGCGATTAATAATTTGTGACGCATGAGCGATATCGTGGGCGACATTGACACGTATGACAGGCCCTTAAGTAAAACTATTGTCCTGTATACTTCAGAATCTCCTTTTTCTATCTTTAGAAGTTGATTAATGTTGTGCAACCTGTGGTGAACCCTCTGCACTTGCTCTTATGAAGCATGTATGTATGTGTATATACATATAGCTATATAAATATATATCTCTATCACCACATTTCACACCACTGTATACACACAGACACACAATTTATATATTCAGTGGTGTGAGAGTGATAGATTCCAATGAATTTGTTTTTGATTTGTTCCTGAATTTCTGTGGGTTGTGGCATGATGTCTAGCTTTTGAGGATCTTTTATGGTGGGTTTACACGCCACGATATCGTTTCGATATCGCAACTCAATGGCGCGGGAGCGCGCAATTAGTGCACGTTTCACCCGCATCGCATTGACTGTTTACACGCTGCGATATCGAAATACAACGTCCGTGCGATGTCTCCGCCTCCCAACCCAGGATCGCATAGTTAACATGGGAGTGAATGGGTGACGTATCAAATCGCATCGTAATTGGGCGTTTACACAGCACGATCCGGCTTCAATCGCTATGCAATATCGGGGCATTGAATAGCACGCTCATTCGATCCCCGATATCGCATTGACATCGTTCCTCCATACAACGCAGGAACGATATCGGGTCCAACGAGCGAACCACGTGACTTTTGATTGAAATTGTACTGCGATATCGCGACGTGTAAACCCGCCATTAGTCTACTTCATTTTGTCAGGCAGGTTCTATTTAGGTAATTTCATGATTGAGAAAAGGTGTGGCAGTAATCAGGCCTGTGTGTGGCTGAGGAACTTGAACTCAGCTTCCCAAAGATGCAAGAAATTCTCACCAGTTGTCAGTAAAAAAACAATTCAGTCCACACGTGCAAAGAAATCAAACCATAAATGTAGTCCATAAATTAAGTTTAATAATGAGCACTGTTGGGTGATACGGGCATACTACCAACATAAAATCCAGCCAGGACAAGGATGTGGATCCACTGGATCATGGATTGCAAGCTTAGCCATGAGGGGCGTGACTAAGTACCTACTAGGTGTTCACCAGAGCCTATGATGGGGAGGTTAGACTTGGCTGCTTGAAGACTCAAAAAAGGCAGTCCCCAAATCCGCGGAAGCTGATACTTTTCAGAATCAGGCAGAACAGAGTAGAGCCTATGCTGGGACAGGATCAGGGTAACTGGCAGTTGGTACAGATCAGGTACTGGCAGGAACATGGATACTGAGGACTAACGTTGCACAGTCACCTCCCAATAGTGTGCCTTAAGTACTCCCCAGCGATGGGCTGAGGACACATCAGGTGTCACCTGACACTCCCCAGCAATATACTGGGAACACATCAGATGTGCATGTGCTGCCCCCTCAAGAAGCGGAGAGCGTGCATGCAACCAGGAAACCCATGTGGCATGTGGAGGTCATGGAAGGTGGAAACTGTGGTGGGCACAGACATTGGAGGAACAGCAGGGCGAAGAGTGGTGCAGTGAGTACATCAGCGCCCTTTCCTATTAGTGCAGAGAACACTGGCGTTACATTGAGGTTGTAATCCAGAACTGGAAAGAACATGATTTCAGCATAAACTAGCCATGATCAGGTGCACCCCGCAAGATGCCAAACAGAGGAATGAATATAATTATCAGAAGAAATGTCTTAGGCTGAAGGCACACTGATCCCTCCAAAACGCCGCGTTTTTGAAGCGCGATATTGATGCGAGTTTGATGCGTGTAGTAGTGCTAGTGTGGTGCTAGTGTGGTGCTAGTGTGGTGCGTTTGAGATTTTTTCATTCCTACTGCGATCCGACAAACTAGCACCCTTCTCCTGGTGTCAAAACTGCACTGATTTGCTGCCACTCATTTGTCAATGGGGTCACTTGTGGGGGAGCTCCAATGTTGAGGCACACAGGGGCTCACCAAACGCGACATGGTGTCAGCTAACAATTTGAGCTGATTTCCATTCAAATTGTTAGCGGACACCATGTCACGTTTGGAGAGCCCCTGTGTACCTCAGCATTGGAGCTCCCCCACAAGTGACCCCATTTTGGAAACTAGACCCCCCACGGAACAAATCTAGATGCATAGTGAGCACTTTGAAGCCCCAGGTGCTTCACAAATTGATCCGTAAAAATGAAAAAAATATTTTTCTTCCACAAAAATCTTATTTTTTTATTTTTACGGATCAAATTGTGAAGCACCTGGGGCTTCAAAGTGCTCATTATGCATCTAGATTTGTTCCTTGGGGGTCTAGTTTCCAAAATGGGGTCACTTGTGGGGAGCTCCAATGCTGAGGCACACAGTGGCTCTCCATACGCGACATGGTATCCGCTAACAATTCCAATTGTTAGCGGACACCATGTCGCGTATGGAGAGCCCCTGTGTGCCTCAACATTGGAGGTCCCCCACAAGTGACCCCATTTTGGAAACTAGACTCCCCCAAGGAACAAATCCAGATGCTGCCACTCATTTGTCAATGGGGTCACTTCTGGGGGAGCTTCAATGTTTAGGCACACAGGGGCTCTCCATACGCAACATGGTGTCCGCTAACAATTGTTAGCGGACACCATGTTGCGTATGGAGAGCCCCTGTGTGCCACCAGCATTGCCACCAGCGCAAGGGCAACTGGAAGAGTTGGGGTACAGCACCAGAAAATGGCACCTCCAATGAATGCGCTATTTTCTGGGGTGGCTGTGGGTTGCAATTTGCAGCGTGGGGGGGCCCACAACATTTGGATCTCTCCACGATGAGGATTGCAGCCCCCCAACTGCCAAGTTGTACCTGGCTGGCAACCAAGAATATGGCAAAGCTCCATGTCAGTTTATTGGTAGAAGTAATAAAAAAAATGACGTGGGGCTTCGCCATATTTTTGGTCCAGCCAGGTACAACTTGGCAGCTACGGACTGCCACCAACCCCCAGCTGCCTCGTTGTACCTGGCTGGCAACCAAAAATACAGCGAAGCCCATTTTTTTATTTCTAGAACAAATTCTAGAAAAAAAATTACGTGGGGCTCCGCCACATTTTTGGTCCAGTCAGGTACAACTAGACAGCCGGGGGCTGGAATCCGCCGCATGGAGAGGCCCAAGCATTCTGGGCCCCCCATGCTGCGAATTGAAGCCCGCAGCCGCCCCAGAAAATGGCGCATTCATTGAAGCGCCATTTTCTGGCGCTGTACCCATGCTCTTCCAGTTGCCCTGGTGCCGGTGGCAAACTGGGTAATAAAGGGGTTAATGCCAGCTTTTTATTGGCAGCTGGCACTAAGCCCGAGATTCATAATATTGGGCCAATGTTAGACCCGCCATTAGGAATCTCTTGTAAGTAGTCAATAAATACATACAGAGAAAAATCTTTTTATTTGGAAAAAAAACAAACAAAATTCAGACTCCATCTTTATTAGAAAGATCCGACGTAGTCCATAACGAAGGTCCCACGACGCTCGATAGCCTCCGACGTAGTCCACAACGAAGGTCCCACGATGCTCGATCGCCTCTGCTCCAGAGATTGCAGCAAGGGATCAAGTGTCCTCTTCATACAGCCTCTGGGGTCAGAGTTATGGTGCACTGTATGAAAATGATCTGTCATACAGTACACCATGACTATGATCCCTGAGACTAGAAGAGGACACTTGATACCTTGTTGCATCCATCCATCCACCCATCATCCACGCATGTACACATCCATTCGTGCACACACCCACACATGCAGTCACACATCCATCCATGCACGCATCCACGCACGCACCCACACATCCACTAACCCACGCATCCACACACCCACCAACGCACACATCAACGCACCCACTAACCCACGCATCCACACATCCACTAACCCACTAATCCATGCACCCACACATCCACTAACCCACACACCCATGCATCCACACATCCATACACCCACACATCCACACCCACACATCCACTAACCCACGCACCCATGCATCCACTAACCCACGCATCCACACACCCCCTAACCCACGCACCCACACATCCACTAACCCACGCATCCACTAACGCACACATCCACGCACCCACTAACCCACGCATCCACTAACGCACACATCCACGCACCCACTAACCCACGCATCCACTAACATACACATCCACTAACCCACACCCACTAACCCACGCATCCACTAACCCACGCACCCACACATCCACACACATCCTCACACCCACGCACCCACTAACCCACACACCCACACACCTATGCATCCACACACCCATGCATCCACGCACCCACGCATCCACTAACCCACGCATCCACTAACCCACGCACCCACACACCCACGCACCCACACACCCACGCATCCACACACCCATGCATCCACACATCCACGCACCCACTAACCCACGCACCCACACACCCACGCATCCACGCACCCACACATCCACTAACCCACACACCCACGCATCCACACACATCCTCACACCCATGCACCCACTAACCCATGCACCCACGCATCCACTAACCCACGCATCCACTAACCCATGCACCCACGCATCCACTAACCCACGCATCCACTAACCCACGCATCCACACACCCACGCATACACTAACCTACGCATCCACACACCCACGCACCCACGCATCCACTAACACACGCATCCACTAACACACGCATCCACTAACACACGCATCCACTAACACACGCATCCACTAACACACGCATCCACTAACACACGCATCCACTAACACACGCACCCACACATCCACGCACCCACACACCCACGCACCCACACACCCACGCACCCACACACCCACGCATCCACTAACCCACGCATCCACACACCCACGCACCCACTAACCCACGCATCCACACACCCACGCAACCACTAACCCACGCATCCACACACCCACGCACCCATGCATCCACTAACCCACGCATCCACACACCCACTAACCCACGCATCCACACACCCACGCATCCACTAACCCACGCATCCACACACCCACGCACCCATGCATCCACTAAGCCACGCATCCACTAACACACGCATCCACTAACCCACGCATCCACACACCCACGCACCCATGCATCCACTAACCCACACATCCACGCACCCACACACCCACCCACGCATCCACACACCCACGCACCCACTAACCCACGCATTCACACACCCACTAACCCACTCACTCAATCATTGATTGATTCATTCATTCATACATACGGTACTTACCTCAGGGCGGAGCAGCACTGGAGGAGGGGCGTTCCAGCGAGGAGAGGAGGCAGAGCGGCGGCTACACCGGCGGGATCGGACACGGGGATCGAGGAGCGGTGAGATCGGACACGGGGGGGTGAGGAGGGGGCGGGGATCGGGGGTGAGGAGGGAGCGGGCATCCTCCCCCGCCGCTAGCAGCGCGGCGGCTGAAGCCGCAAACAGACCCGACATGGGAGGTGGGGGCCATCCAGAGGAGGGGGAGGCCTGAGGAGGGGGAGGGGTAGGGCATCGCGGCGGGTGAAGCCGCAATCAGGTCCCGGCATCGGGCGTGGGGGGCAGTGACAGGTGGGGGCCATCTTGAGAAGGGGAAGGCCTGAGGAGGGGGAGGGCATCCGCTCCCAACGCCAGCAGCGCGGCGTGTGAAGCCGCACACAGGTCCCGGCTGTCACAGAGATCACAGCCGGGATCTATTTCATGCGTTCAACTCGCATGCAGTCGCAGCATGCCGCGACTGAAACTCGCTTTGCGAGTTCAATGCTTAAAATGCGCACCAGTGTGCCCGACATGATAGAAAACCACTTGTCCTAGTGCAATGCGAGTTTATCTCGCATTGCACTCGTGCGAGGCACTGGGATCATGTCGGATGATGTGCCTTCAGCCTAAGTGCCAAGAACCAGCTGTGGAGAACTACAGAAAGACCTGTAATCAGCAGATACAATTGTTTCAAATAAAACAATAAGTAATGCACTCAACCTCCATGGCTTGTGTGCACATTCAGCAAGAAGGACTACATTGCTGAACAAAAATCATGTTCAAGAGCATTTAAAGTTTGCTCAACAACATTCACACGCAGCGTTTTTTGAGGATCCGTTTTTGCAGTGGCAGTATAGTGAGACCGATCAATTTCTGAGCTTCCCAGCAAAGTCCATGAGTTTTCAAGATTAGTCACAACCTTTTGCAGTGCTGCTCAAAGACGGATCCTCAAAAAGAATTACCATGTCAATTTATGTGGCGTTTTTCTGATCCACTTTTCCGTTGAAACATTATCTATGGGCTTAAAAACCGCCAGAGTCTAAAAGGCATCAAGAACGGATCATGTCTTTTTTATGCGTTTTTTTCAAAAAGCTGATCAAGTTTTGCAGCTGAAAAATGGATCCTTAAAAAACGCATCAAAAATGCACAGTGTGAATGTAGCCTTAGACAAGCTTGTCAAATACTGGGAGAATATAGTCTGATCAGATGAGACCAAAATTGAACTCTTTGGATGCTAAAGATTTCCATCCCCAAAACACCAGTGACATTCCTGTCATTTCTCATTATTACACAGAACTGACTTTATGGACATCCATGGTTCGATTTCTTTGCCTGTGTGGATTGGATGGGTTGTTGGAGATGGGAGAAATTCATTTCAATAGCTCCTTAATATATTTACGGTACTTAGAAAATTGGTGATGTGTTCAATACTTATTTCACCCGCTGTAACTATGATGTGCAACTGTCATGAAGTTTTTAAATGATTTATATATAAACTGTACTTTTCTCTTTTTAAGCAATTTTAAATGTCAGGAACAAAAACCAAAGTAAAACATTGTTACTCTCCACACGTCACTCCTCATTCTCAATAACAATACTTGTCAGAAACTTAAAGATAGGTTTCTGAAATTAGCGCCTCTGATCATTTTCAACTTCTGAATACAACTCCAGATAATGAGTATTTTACCGAAGGAAGTTCTAGATCTACAAGTTCATAGGTGGCAAACCTACAACACGAGCCCATCGGATGATCCTGCTGGAGTCAATGTATGAGGCCAGAGTCTGAAATACATGGACCAGGATGGGATAACAAAACCCAGCCTGACTGCCTGGTCTAACCTGAGCTAACGACCTTATAGGCAAAGACGAGTCAGTTATCTCAGGTCAGGGGGCCGGAGGTCCGTACGGACCCCAGTCCACGTTTTATAGATGTGTGAAACGAGCTTTAGATGCAAAAAGGAAAGGAGCTCACTGACTTAGGCTGGCTTCACACTGCGGTCAGGTCAGATCAGGTCAGGTTATGTGTTTTAAAACCAGGAGAGGAACTTGCAGAGAAAAAGTATAATTGAAAGATTGAAAACTGTTCTAGGTTTTGGAGTCACTCCTGGTTTTGGCACCCAAAACCTGACCTGATCTGACCTGACCTGATCTGACCTGACCTGACTGCAGTGTGAAGACAGCCTTAGAGAACTATGAATGATATTCCTTGTATAGGTGGTGAGATAAGACTGGTGGTGTGGAGCAATGATCCGAGGACAAAAAAAAATAGCACATCTGTCCAAGAATAAAATAAAAGTAGATCTTTATTGGAAGTCCAATAAAAACATAAAATGGATAAAAATACATGACAAGGTCCATGGTGATCTTACGTGTCTCAGACAGAACACCCTTAAGGCCCCGTCACACGAGGCGACATCGCCGCCAATTACATCGGCGATGTAGGAGCGTTGCTTATCGGCGGCGTCATCGCCCCTACATTGCCTCATGTAAAGGGGCGATGTCGGCGCCGCCAGGAGGTCGCAGGTTTCAGAGCAGTGCTCTGAAACCAGGCGACAGATCTGGGGCGATGTGCACACATCGCCCCATGTAACCGGCCGCCGGCGACCTGTCAGGCGATGGGAGCCATAGGCTCCCATTGTCCTGCATCGCCGCTGGGGTTTTCAGACACCCCGTGGGCGATGCCGCCTGTCAGATCGCCGGCGCGGGGCAGGAGATGTCGCCCCGTGTAAATGGGGACGGTGACGCTGGCGGGGCTCCACAAATGTGCGCGCACCCACCAGTTGCCGCCGACATCCCCAGCCCCGTCGCCCCGTGTGATGATACCTTTAGGCTTTTTGTCTGAAATGTGTCAGATCACGATGGACTTTGCCATTAGGTTTTATCCATTTTATGATGTTTAATAAACTTCTAATAAAGATCTACTTTTATTTTCTCCCTGGACCGATGTGTTGAGATTTTCTTTTTCCTCTGAGTGTTAGATGACACTTGTGAGCTTTCTCGGCCTCTTTATGGTATATACACACATCGTCTTTTTCACTTAGATTCCGTACTGAAACTCTCCTGAAAAAGTGCTAACCAAACACTCTAAACAGTGACCATATGCATTTCGATTTGGTGTCCATACGGTTAGGCTTTGGAGCATCCTTTACGCTCTTCAGGTTTCCAACGACAGAGGTTAAAATACATAAGTGATACATTCTTCAGGCAGGGTCTGGTCATAAGACGATATGTACTTTACAACAGGAGTCAATGGGAACGTTCAAAAGACACGAAGGGCATAAAACATCTTGCCACGTTTATGCTTGAAAAACTGTTAGTGGTTTCTAAATTCTTTAATGCAGTGGAAATAAAATACCAGAAAACACCAGTGAAAAAGAGCTGGCTCTAGAATGCTGGGAAAATGTTCAAAAAAGCGGAGGAAAAAAAAACAAACTGTCTGTCTTCTGAAAAAGACTGTGCACACATCGCTACACTGCTATACTCCTGTGTTATCCCAAAAAATAACACAGGGTCTGATATCATTTTTTGTTCTGAAGGATGGATTAGGGCTTATTTTCAGAGAAACAAGGTAGCTATGGCCAGACAGACATACCGCAGACGGAACACACAATCCACACACTGGCGCAAAACTCGCACGAGTGTAATGCGTGAAAAATAGAAAAAAAAAAATTGCATTGCACTCGGACCTGTATCTTTAAATGATACAGGTCACAGCAATGCGATTTTCACGCATTACACTTGCTTTGCGAGTGCAATCGCAGCATGCAGCAATTGCACATGATTCTCTCACGTGAGGGGCCAGTAAAAGTATATGGGTGTGAGTCAAAACTCGTGTGCTGTTAAATTCTCGATACCGGTTTCCCGGTAAAGTAATTAATCATCTTGCACCGCTGTGTCAGCGCTGCAAGATGATTAATAAGCACCCAGCTGATGGGCAATTTTTTGTCATTTTTGGGGTTAAACTGCATATGCATCATCTGTGCGGTATATGAGCACAGATGCTGCATATGTGGTAATTTACCCCGGTAATAAAGGGTTAATATGTGCCAAATAACTTGTCACTATGTCTCTAGGGAGTGACCACCCTCCCTAGAGACATGGTGCCTAAATTCATTGGTGGTTCAGGGGTTAATGGCATAAATTTATGATTAGCCGGCATTGATCGTTTTTTTGTAATCATTGCAGAAAGCCGGCGGCTCCTGGCTGACAGCGTGCGGTATACTACGCAATTAGCGTAAGTACATTGCTGGGCAGTGTCCTCTATGAGGAGCTGTCCCAGGTACTTACGCAAATTGCGTAGTGAAGGTGCCACTCTCCATGGTGCTGACGATTTCAGCATAACCTCCATGGCCAGGGCACATTGAAACTCTGGTGCGCTGGCCATGGAAGTGATGCTGACATCTTCGGCACATGGAGAGCTGCGCCTTCACTACGCAATTAGCGTAAGTACCTGGGACAGCTCCTCATAGAGGACGCTCGCTGCCCAGCAATGTGCTTATGCTAATTGAGTAGTACACCGCACGCTGTCAGCAGGAGCCGCCGGCTTTCTGCATTGATTACAAAAAGCCAACAAATGCCGGCTATTCATAAATTTATGCCATTAACCCCTGAACCACCAATGAATTTAGGCACCATGTCTCTAGGGAGGGTGGTCACTCCCTAGAGACATGGTGACAAGTTATTTGGCACATATTAACCCTTTATTACCGCATATGCAGCATCTGTGCTCATATGAAGCACAGATGCTGCATATGCAGTTTAACCCCAAAGATGACAAAATGTATTGCTTATTAATCATCTTGCACCGCTGTATATTGATAGATTGGTATAGCTGCGTTCAGAATCACCCAAACGTGTTTTTTTTTTGTTTTTTTTTAATACTTTTATTGTAAATGGGGGAAAAGGGGGGTTTATTTGAACTCTTATGTTTTTCTTTTTTTACATGTTTTTAAAAACCTTATTTGTTAATTGATTCTTATTTTTACACTGCACCCTGCTGCACAGTCCGATCGCTTCTGGGAGATACCGGTGAGCTGCAGCCCCGTCTCGGCTCCTTTGGATCCTGCTGTCAGTGGTTGACAGCGAGATTCAAAGGGTTAAAAGCACCGATCGGATCTCGGATCTGATCGGTGCCGTTAAGGCCCAGTTACACACAGATAATTGTGCAGAGATTGTTCGCAGATCTCTGGTTGCAGTGAAATCATGGACACATTGTTACATTTGTACACGACAACAAAATGGAACAATGTGTCCATGATTTCACTGCAACCAGAGATCTGTGAACAATCTCTGCACAATTATCTGTGTGTAACTGGGCCTTTAGCCCGACATCTCAGCTGGATGTCGGGTGTTTGATGTGAGCGCCGCGTTGTAGCTTACATCAAACCCCCCTTATCGGCCCATGATGTTGTACACCGTCATGGGTCGTGATGGGGTTAAAAACTCCTTGGTTGCTTCTGCAGTGTGTTTGGGTCACTGTCAGTCTGTCTTTGAAGTATCGTCCAATCAACCTTGCTGAAGTTGGATGAATCTGAGCAGAAGGTATAACCCTTTACACTTTAGAATTCACTCGGCTGCTTCTTTCTTCAATTACATCATCAATAAACACCAATGACCCAGTGCCATTAGGAGTCCTCACACTGCGTCCACCATGCTTGACAGAGTATGTGCTGTGCTTTGGATCATGAGCCGCTCCAAGTCTTCTCCATACTTTCCTCTCCCTATCATTCTGGTACAGGTTGATCCTAGTTTCATCTTCTGGATTTGCTCTTATGAAGTCTTCTCTTTATAGTAGACATAGATACAGAAGCGGTGACTTCCTGCAGTGTTCTTCACTTGGGTGGATGTTGTAAAGGGTTTTTTCTTCACCCCTCACATTTGTCACCATTTTCCAAGAACCAGAACATTTTCCTTTATTGGGATCTTGCGACAGCTTATTTTTTATGCCCTGAGCTGACGTTTTTACTGATACCATTTTAGGATAGATATTATGTTGTGATCGCCTCTTATTGCATTTTATTGCAATGTTGCAGTAACCGAAAAAAAAAAAAACCATAATTTTGGCATTTAGATTTTCTTACTGATCAGATTCATTTACTTAATAAATTGATAGATTGAGCACTTCTGAAGGTAACAATACCACATGCGTTTTTTTAATTATTATTATTGTTTTATTTTATTTGTAATGGGGCAAAAGTGTGGTGATTTAAACTTGCGTTTTTTTTTATTTTTTAAAACTTTTTATCTTTCACTTTTTACTGGATTTAATAGTCCCCTTAGGAGACTTAAAGTTACAATTGTCCGATCGCCTAGGCTATACAGAGCAGTGTATCCACACTGTTCTGTACAGCAGAAATCATGATCTCCTATGAATGTCAGCTCGCAGCTGGCGTTCATAGGAGGATCGTCATGACAGACACAGGAGTTATCAGCTGACCCATGGATGTTATGACCCATTTGCACCCCAAGGTCACATGATGGGGGTGCAGATAGGAAGCACGTCACTAATCCTGCCTGTCAGCTTATGTCCCTGTCAGAGATTGACAGTAGTATTTAAGTGGTTAACAGCCTCCGGTGGATCTCCGATCTACCCACTGCTGTTAGAGGCACTTGATAGTTGATCAGATCAGCTGTCAAGTGCCAGGAAAGATGTGAACCAGCATCAAAGGCAGGGACATGGCCAATGACATAAATAAACATCATCGATCATGATGGGGTTAAAGAGCTACAATACCAATAACACCACAACTTCAGTTAGGATGTAAATACCCCCAAAGTAAGGCTGAGAGTCTCCACTGTAAGCACATATTGATTATATAACTAAATCATGAATATGTTAGGCAAAGAGCTGATATGCCAAAACTTGTGTCACTGTCCAAATATTTCTGGACCTAACTTTATTTTTATACAACCATGAGCTCAATTTAAAAAAAAAAAAAAACAATAATGGACAACCCCTTTCAACTAGTCCAAGGGAGCATTTTCAGGATGACGTGATTACCTGCTGCTGGACATGGCCGGTGTACTGTTCAATGAACTCTGTGAAGCGAATGTAGTCCGTCCCTAATTTGCACAGACGATTCAGTACACTGGTTTCACCAGGATGAAGAAAGGGCAAATCTTGGGAAACCTGCAAAAAACAAACTCCATGATTGTGTTATTTTCTACAGAATGTACAATAGTCTGCAACTTAATATACTCGTCTAGAGAGGCAAAAATACAAGTACGTAGTAATACTGCACAATATGCAAGTCTGTCCAACAGTCTGAAGATGCGACATCACTGAGGAGATAAGAGCGGAACACGAATAAAAGGAAGGATTTATTAACATTGTCTGATAATGACAGATACCTCCTTTACACACACGCAGGTGACGGCGGCCTCTTCTACATACGCAGGTGACAATGACAGGGGCCTCCTCTACACACGCAGGTGACAGGAGCCTCCTCTACACACGCAGGTGACAGCGGCCTCCTCTACACACGCAGGTGATGCGGCCTAATCTATACACAGGTGACAATGACAGGGGCCTCCTCTACACACGCAGGTGACAGGAGCCTCCTCTACACACGCAGGTGACAGGAGCCTCCTCTACACACGCAGGTGATGGCGGCCTAATCTATACACAGGTGACAATGACAGGGGCCTCCTCTACACACGCAGGTGACGGCGGCCTCTTCTACATACACAGGTGACAATGATAGAGCCTCCTCTACACACGCAGGTGACGGCAGCCTCATCTATACACAGGTGACAATGACAGGGGCCTCCTCTACACACGCAGGTGACGGCGGCCTCATCTATACACAGGTGACAATGATAGGGGCCTCCTCTACACACGCAGGTGACGGCGGCCTCTTCTACATACGCAGGTGACAATGATAGGGGCCCTCCTCTACACACGCAGGTGATGGCAGACTCATCTATACACAGGTGACAATGACAGGGGCCTCCTCTACACATGCAGGTGACGGCGGCCTCATCTATACACAGGTGACAATGATAGGGGCCCCTCTATACACAGGTGCCTCATCTATACACAGGTGCAATGACAGGGCCTCCTCTACACATGCAGGTGACGGCGGCTATCTAGCAGGTGACAATGACAGGGGCCTCCTCTACACATGCAGGTGACGGCGGCCTCATCTACACAGGTCAGAGGCTTATAACAGTCAATGACAGGGGCCTCCTCTATACCACATGACAGGACAGGGCCTCTTACAACAGTACTGACAGGTCAACAATGACGGCTCATCACAGTGACAGCAGGGCCATAAAAGGAAAGGGCCTCATCTATACACACAGGTGACAATGACAGGGCCTCCTCTATACACACAGGTGACATGACAGGGCCTCCTCTATACACACAGGTGACAATGACAGGGCCTCCTCTATACACACAGGTGACAAGACAGGGCCTCCTCTTACACACAGGTGACAGACAGGGGCCTCTCTATACACACAGGTGACAATGACAGCGGCCTCATCTATACACACAGGTGAAAATGACAGGGCCTCCTCTACAACACAGGTGACAGGGCCTCCTCTACACACAGTGACAGGGCCTCCTCATACACACAGGTGACATGGGGCCTCTCTATACACACAGGTGACAATGACAGGGGCCTCATCTATACACACAGGTGACAATGAGTGGCCTCTCTATACACACAGGTGACAATGACAGGGCCTCATCTATACACACAGTGACAGTGACAGGCGGCCTCCTCTATACACACAGGTGACAATGACAGCGGCCTCCTCTACACACAGGTGACAGGGGCCTCCTTATACACACAGGTGACAGCAGGGCCTCCTCTTACACACAGTGACAGGAGGCCTCCTCTAATACACAGGTGACAGACAGGGCCTCATCTATACACACAGGTGACAATGACAGGGGCCTCTTACTCATACAATGACAGGGCCCCTCTACAAAGCGACAGGGGCCTCATCTATACACACAGGTGACAATGACAGGGCCTCCTCTATACACACAGGTGACAGCGGCCTCCTCTATAAACACAGGTGACAGGGGCCTCCTCTATACACACAGGTGACAGCGGCCTCTCTATAACACAGGTGACAGCGGGGCCTCCTCTATACACAGGTGACATGGCAGCGCCTCCTCTATACACAAGGTGACAATGACAGGGGCCTCATCTATACACACAGGTGACAGACAGGGCCTCCTCTATACACAGGTGACAGCGGGGCCCCCTCTATACACACAGGTGACAATGACAGCGGCCTCTCTATACACAGGTGACAATGGCAGGGCCTCCTCTATACACACAGGTGACAATGACAGGGGCCTCTCTATACACACAGGTGACGACGGCCTCCTCTATACACCAGGTGACAGCGGGCCTCCTCTATACACACAGGTGACAATGACGAGGGAGCCTCCTCTATAACACAGGTGAAAATGACAGGGCCTCCTCTATACACACAGGTGACAGAGCAAAGGCGGCCTCATCTATACACACAGGTGACAATGACAGCGGCCTCTCTATACACAGGTGACAGCAGGCCTCAACACGGTGACAGGGGCCTCATCTATACACACAGGTGACAGCGGGCCTCCTCTATACACACAGGTGACAGGGGCCTCCTCTATACACACAGGTGACAATGACAGGGGCCTCCTTATACACACAGGTGACAGAGGGCCTCATCAATACAGGGCTTTATAACACAGGTGACATGAGGGCCTCATCTATACACACAGGTGACAGCGGCCTCATCTATACACAACAGGTGACAGCGGCCTCCTCTATACACACTGCAGGACGGGCCTCCTCTATACACAGGTGACAGGGCTCCTCTAATACACACAGGTGCCCAGGGCCTATCTATACACCAGGTGACTGCGGGCCTCATCACACATACAGCGTACAGGGCCTCATCTATACACACAGGTGACAATGACAGCGGCCTCTCTATACACACAGGTGACAGCGGCCTCCTCTATAAACACAGGTGACAGCGGCCTCCTCTATACACACAGGTGACAGCGGCCTCCTTATACACACAGGTGACAGCGGCCTCCTCTATACACAGGTGACAATGGCAGCAGCCTCTCTATACACAGGTGACAATGACAGGGGCCTCATCTATACACACAGGTGACGACGGCCTCCTCTATACACAGGTGACAGGGCCTCCTCTTACACACAGGTGACAATGACAGCGGCCTCATCTATACACAGGTGACAATGGCAGAGCCTCCTCTATACACAGGTGACAATGACAGGGGCCTCATCTATACACACAGGTGACGCGGCCTCCTCTATACACAGGTGACAGCGGCCTCCTCTATAACACAGGTGACAATGACAGGGGCCTCCTCTATACCAGGTGACAGCGGCCTCTCTATACACAGGTGACAATGCAGCGGCCTCCTCTATACACACAGGTGACAAGACGCGGCCTCATCTATACACAGGTGACAGGGCCTCATCTATACACACAGGTGACATGACAGTGGCCTCCTCTATACACACAGGTGACAGGGGCCTCTCTATACACACAGGTGACAAGACGCGGCCTCTCTATACACAGGTGACATCACAGGGCCTCATCTATAACACAGGTGACAGCGGCCTCATCTACACATACAGGTGACAATGACAGCGGCCTCCTCTATACAGACTGCAGGCCTGTCCTCTTGTTCCAGGTGAAGATGCTCCCAGGATAGCCGCTCAGGGCCAGGAGAAGTTCGTGAATCATTTCTGTCGGGCCCAGTCGCCGGCAATCGCGATACTGCGATATTCCATACAATGTTTACATCAGTCCCTGCCGCCTCCACAGCCCGCCAGCAGAGCGTACAAACTGAACGGACTACACTTCCCGGCATGCTGAGCGAAGCATTGACCACAGCGGCGCCGATGATTGGATGAATCTTCTTCCCGACATGCTTGTAGCCTTGTGAGGGACAAGTACGGTAATGTCGTGCGCAGCTACCGTATATATGAGAATAATCTCGTGTATTGAGGCTGCAGTGGCTCCATCCCGACCCTCAGCCGTACACTGTCTTGTAGGGGGCGGTTTGTGGCAGTTGTCACTAGGGCTTCCTGGTTGAGGACTAAAAGCATGGCTAGTATATATGATGCATAGATCAATGCTGGGGTTGTAGTACTCGTACACAGTATATGGAGTCTCAGCTCCTCCCCCATCCCAGGCTGGACAGACAGCAGGTCTGCAGTGCAGGGAGCAGAAGACGAGCTGAGTCCTGTCGGGCCCTAATGTATAAAATAACATAAATTGTATATATAATATAATATTGGCGGCTGCTCTACACACTGAGCTATACCACACACCAAGCAAACCAGTTAAATGAAATATGAAGCCTTCAACCTGTATAGTACAGGCAGGAGTCCTAGACACAGATCACACTGTATAGTACAGGCAGGAGTCCTAGACACAGCTCACACTGTATAGTACAGGCAGGAGTCCTAGACACAGAGCACACTGTATAGTACAGGCAGGAGTCCTAGACACAGATCACACTGTATAGTACAGGCAGGAGTCCTAGACACAGATCACACTGTATAGTACAGGCAGGAGTCCTAGACACAGATCACACTGTATAGTACAGGCAGGAGTCCTAGACACAGATCACACTGTATAGTACAGGCAGGAGTCCTAGACACAGATCACACTGTATAGTACAGACAGGAGTCCTAGACACAGATCACACTGTATAGTACAGGCAGGAGTCCTAGACACAGATCACACTGTATAGTACAGACAGGAGTCCTAGACACAGATCACACTGTATAGTACAGGCAGGAGTCCTAGACACAGAGCACACTGTATAGTACAGGACAGGAGTCCTAGACACAGATCACACTGTATAGTACAGGCAGGAGTCCTAGACACAGATCACACTGTATAGTACAGGCAGGAGTCTAGACACAGATCACACTGTGTGCGATCCTAAAAGATACCGTATGCGCAGGTCCCGATCACCGTAAGTCGGAGGCGGTCAGTTGTACAGGATCTGACAAAACATGTATATACAGACAGGAGTTAGACCGACACAGTATAGACAGGCATCCACAGACAACGTGTCAGTCAGGAGCAGACACAGTCTGTAGCAAGTTAAAATAATGTATATAAATGCGGCCCTAACAAAACCACACAACAACGTAAGAAGAAGCTACAACCTGTATAGTACAGGCAGGAGTCTAGACACAGACACATGTAAGTACAGCAGGAGTCCTAGACACAGACATGTATAGTACAGCAGAGTCTAGACAACACACTGTATAGTACAGGCAGGATCTAGACACAGATCACACTGTATAGTACAGGCAGGATCCTAGACACAGATCACACTGTATAGTACACAGAGTCTAGACACAGATCAACTGTATAGTACAGGCAGGAGTCTAGAACAGATCACACTGTATAGTACAGCAGAGTCCTAGACACAGATACACTGTATAGTACAGCAGAGTCCTAGAACAGATCACACTGTATAGTACAGCAGGAGTCCTAGACACAGATCAACTGTATAGTACAGCAGGAGTCCTAGACAGATCACACTGTATAGTACAGCAGGAGTCTAGAACAGACACACTGTTAGTACAGGCAGAGTCCTAGACAAGACACACTGTATAGTACAGCAGAGTCCTAGAACAGATCACATGTATAGTACAGCAGGAGTCCTAGAACAGATCACACTGTATAGTACAGACAGGAGTCTAGACACAGATCACACTGTATAGTACACAGGAGTCCTGACAAGATCACACTGTATAGTACAGGCAGGAGTCCTAGACCAGATCACACTGTATAGTACAGGCAGGAGTCCTAGACAAGATCACACTTATAGTACAGACAGGAGTCCTAGACACAGATCACATGTATAGTACAGGCAGGATCCTAGACACAGATCACACTGTAAGTACAGCAGAGTCCTAGACACAGATCACACTGTATATACAGACAGGAGTCCTAGACACAGATCACACTGTATAGTACAGGCAGGAGTCCTAGAACAGACACACTGTATAGTACAGAGCAGGAGTCCTAGACAAGACACTGTATAGTACAGGCAGGAGTCTAGACACAGATCCACTTATAGTACAGGCAGGAGTCCTAGACACAGAGCACACTGTATAGTACAGGCAGGAGTCCTAGACACAGATCACACTGTATAGTACAGGCAGGAGTCCTAGACACATCACACTGTATAGTACAGGCAGGAGTCCTAGACACAGATCACACTGTATAGTACAGGCAGGAGTCCTAGACACAGATCACACTGTATAGTACAGACAGGAGTCCTAGACACAGATCACACTGTATAACAGAAGGAGTCCTAGAACAGATCACACTGTATAGTACAGCAGGATTAGACACAGATCACACTGTATAGTACAGAGGAGTCCTAGACACAATCACACTGTATAGTAGCAGGAGTCCTAGACACAGATCACACTGATAGTACAGACAGGAGTCCTAGAACAGATCACACTGTATAGTACAGCAGGAGTCTAGACACAGATCACACTGTATAGTACAGACAGGAGTCCTAGACACAGATCACACTGTATAGTACAGACAGGAGTCCTAGAGACAGATTCAACTGTATAGTACAGACAGAGTCCTAGAACATCACACTGTATAGTACAGACAGGATCCTAGACACAGATCACACTGTATAGTACAGACAGGAGTCTAGACCAGATCACACTGTATAGTACAACGAGTCTAGACAGAGTCACACTGTAATAGTACAGATAGGAGTCCTAGACACAGATCACACTGTATAGTACAGGCAGGAGTCCTAGACACAGATCACACTGTATAGTACAGGCAGGAGTCCTAGACACAGAGCACACTGTATAGTACATGCAGAGTCCTATACACAGATCACACTGTATAGTACAGGCAGGAGTCCTAGACACAGAGCACACTGTATAGTACAGGCAGGAGTCCTAGAGACAGATCACACTGTATATACAGGCAGGAGTCCTAGACACAGATCACACTGTAATAGTACAGGCAGGAGTCCTAGTACACAGATCACACTGTATAGTACAGGCAGGAGTCCTAGACACAGATCACACTGTATATTACAGGCAGGAGTCCTAGACACAGATCACACTGTATAGTACAGCAGGAGTCCTAGACACGAGCACACTGTATAGTACAGGCAGGAGTCCTAGACACAGATCACACTGTATAGTACAGGCAGGAGTCCTAGACACAGATCACACTGTATAGTACAGGCAGGAGTCCTAGACACAGAGCACACTGTATAGTACAGGCAGAAGTCCTAGACACAGAGCACACTGTATAGTACAGACAGGAGTCCTAGACACAGATCACACTGTATAGTACAGGCAGGAGTCCTAGACACAGAGCACACTGTATAGTACAGACAGGAGTCCTAGAGACAGATCACACTGTATAGTACAGGCAGGAGTCCTAGACACAGATCACACTGTATAGTACAGGCAGGAGATCCTAGACACAGATCACACTGTATAGATCATTGTGCATTTCTATGTTGCTGTTATACTAGAAATAAAGAAAAAGATTTTTTTTTGTTCTTATGAAACTACTACAAATAATAAAAATCAATTACAAACATGTCATTTTCTTTTTTTATTGTTAGTATCCTCTGTTCTTGAACCTATAAAGCTTTAGTTCAGTGGAATTATATATAGAAAAATAATCACGCCATGTTTTTACGCCATTTACCGATCCCCATAAATCATTTGATCGCTGTGTTGTGCCGATCGTTACGATTTCAGGGACACCATACCTGTCCAGGTTATTTGTTGATTTGTGATATGTGTCATTTTAATCCCTCCACGACCGAGGATTTATATATACGTCTTTGGCCATGTCCCTCCCCCTGATGCAAGCTGACGCACGGAGCTTGTATTCTCACCCACACATCTCAGCTGAGGTCATCAGCTGAGATGTGTACCTAACAACACCGATCAGATCCACAATCTGATCAATACTATTAATCCTTTGGATCGTGCTATCAGTCAATGACAGTGCGATCCAAAGCCTTACGGTGGGGATCGCACCATTCCCTACCATGATCAGACATCCCGTGAATAAATTTTCGGACCTCCGTCTGTTACCTGGACAGCCTTGGGTCCTCTGATGACCCTGGAAGCAGTCTGGAATCGTTGCCTGCTGGCACTCTTCCATTGAGGTCACCAGCAGAAAGAGATCATTACTATTTTATTTCCCCATAGGTTCCAGGGCCCAGGTGCAATTGCAACCCCTGTGTGGTGCACCTATGGGAAGGTGCCACAGGTAGGTACTACACCCCAAACTGAAGGTGTAGTGCCTCCGTAGTAACGGATGAGGGAGGAAAAATACAGAGTCTGCACCTAACACCCACACAACAGGACACCTCAGCACAGGGGACTGGTATTCAGTAGGTCCCAGGGGGGTGGGGCGTAGAAGAGTGGGAAGACGTGAGTGAGAGTTTACACAAGTCAGGCAGATGGTGTGAAGAGCAGCAGAGGCAGATGCAGGGGACCCTGCGGCTGTAACAGGAGGGCACCTCTTAGGAGAGGGGTGACCCAGACGTGAAGGGGGCCACTCCAGGACTGGTGGGAGCCAGCTGGAGACCCAGGTCAGCACCAGCACACCGGAGCCGAGGCAGTTAGTAACGGTTTATCCCTGACCGCAGACCGGCAGGCTGTGGGTCTAATAAGTAGGAACCGCTGAACCACAGGACTAAATCCCCACCTCTGTCCCAAATTGGGTCCAAGACACTAACAAGGGAAGGACTAAATATCAGTGGTGGGAGGATTATCATGCTGTCGCTCCCGTCTGTACCGGAAAGGGGTCAGAAGTACCTTTTAGTAACAGACCTGGGGACCAGCGAACGGGCTCTTTAGTGTGGTTGACAGAAGAGCTACAGCAAAACACAAACAAGAAAGCCATTAGAAGAACACCTCTGATAGACTCTGTAAAAAGCCTCCTGAATCCGTGGCCACCAACCTCGTTAAACCAGACTGTACTGTGTACCTTCACATCTACCCGGTACTAGTAAAGAACTGTTTGAGCTAATCTGGACTCTGTCTCAGTTATTTGTCGCCAGTAGAGATCTCTTCAGTATCACAGGAGGTGAGGACTACTACTCCCCTCATCCACCCCACTGCCCTGAGGTAAAGCTCCATGTGTGGGAAGTTGTACTACCAAAGCTGCATTCCCATGACCTCAGCAGCTGGCCGCAGCGCTGGTAACCCTATTAGCAGGTACTACAGGTGGCATCATGTTACCATTCCCCCATCATCATCACCCCCACCCCGCCATTGAGGGTCCAGGGCACGGAACCAGGAACCGACCAGCCGTGATCCTCACTGAAATAACCACCTGTCCCGGTATCCGAGTACCCCCTACGCTGTCGACCGACTCACCTGCACCTAATATAGTTATGCCCCTGCCCATGAACCGAAGCAGTAAGAACAGGCTAGGTGTACGAAAGAGGATACCCATAGTTACAACATATGGGGAAGAATCTGACGAAATAACAAAAGTTATAAAGAAAAATTGGAAAATCCTTGGTCAGGGACTGCCAGAAATTGAGGAATTTAAGAATTCCCCTCTCTTTTCTTTTAGAAAAGGCAGGTCCTTAAAGGACCAACTAGTGCACTCTGATATAGGCAGTTTGAAAAAAAGTATCCAACCAACTATAACGGGTAGAAAGAGGACAGGTAGTTACCCTTGTGTGAGCTGTGTTAACTGCTCACACATGATAAAAGGTGACTCTTTGAGGTAAAAGGGAAAAGGTATAAAATAAGAGACTTTTACACCTGTAACTCAGAGTATGTGGTGTACCTGCTAGAGTGCCCTTGTAAGCTGTTCTACGTCGGGGAAACAACCCTGGAATTCAAAGTACGGATGAATTTACACAGATGCAGTATCCGACAGAAACAACAGAACCTACCAATACCGAAGCATTTTGTAGAGGCGGAGCATAGTGAAAGGGATCTCAAGTGTAGAATAATTGATAGTGTCCCACAATTAAGAAGAGGAGGAGACAGAGAAAAATTACTTTTAGAGAAGGAGCTGAGTGGATAAAGAGACTAGGTACATTAAAACCGGGTGGTTTGAACGTTGACTATAAGCTGAACGTGGTCACTTAACAAAACCGAAAAACCACTTGAATTATCCCCTCGATTCTCAAAGAGCAGTATAGATTTTTAATATCACTGGTTTTAAGACCTATGCACGTGTTTGCACTTTAATCTTGATTTATAGGGAAATGTATATATTTTTCATTTGTCTTCTTCACAGAACCGAAAAATTGGAAGCCTGGAGGAATTTGAACACAACAGTAAAGTAACCTAATGTTGATTATAATGGGCGTGACGGGGGTCGGTGCCCGGACTCTATGTTGCACCTGATGAAATTAGATTTTTTTATTTTTTATTGTTTTAACTATATAAGTAATAAGACAATATAAGAGGCCTGAAATGAGTGGTACATGAATAGATGCCCGTGTACTCCTGATGGTGCATGGTCAGGCTTGGAAAGCTGAATGACCAATAGAGCTTAGAGTGGTATTAAATACTAACTAAGAAAGGCACTGAAAGGAGAGGGCCTTATAAGGTACCCATATATCAGGTCAGCACAGGATTTACGTAGTAATAACTGCACTGTGACACTTTATGAATGAAGGGCCCGTGGACCCCTGGAGCACAAACCCATGCCCACAGAAGGTGCCATAGAGACCTTGTAGCTATTAGAGCTTATAGAGGCAAAAAAACCATTGAAATGGGAAGTATACAGTGTCTCCAGGGTAGGGTCCAATGAGGTGGAGGATATAACGCAATAGCACTTATTATATTTTAAGCATAATGACTTAATGTATAGTATAACAGCAATCAGAAGCACTAACACTTTAAATAATAGCACAGCGCCCGGATAATGTGGGTAATAGCGTGAGGGAACCCTTAAAATGAGGCATTAAAGATGTGAGGGCAACAACGCCAGCAGCTAAGATGGCGCAGATGGCTGAGGAAATGCCGTCTACATAGAAATTCATAGAACGGGCCCGCGCATGCGCAGTGTGCACTTACCCACAATGCGACTCGCAGAGAGGCCGCTTCCGGGACGCCGATAGCACGAGACACTTAACAGCAGATGCAGCATGGAGGAGGGCACCTGGCAGCGTCACGCTCATGTAATGAGCAAACAGTATGTACAATAAGCGTTACTGTTGTTATAATAGCCTATGAATGAAATATAAAATAGGCTGGAAGGCTTCCAATTATGAAAAGGTTTAATGGCACTATATATGCAATAAAGCACAAATAGTGATAAATCATGTATAAGAATAGCACAGTAGTTTGATGTATTAGAGTGGTGAGGTTATAATGAATTATATGTATGAATAATTGATGTATTGTAAACAGGATGTATAAAAAGAAAGCATAGGTGGTCAGTGGTTGCTGGAATAAGGGCGTGGGTGCCTGAAACGTTGCCATTTGTACCATTGCAAGCTGGAATAAACAACTGCTAACATCACCAAGGGAGTGCTGCGACATTTGTACGTATATTTCTGTATATATATATATGTGTGAAATAGATATATACATGTGTCTGTGTATATGTATATATATAAATATATACTGATATATGTGTGTGTGTATGTATATAGATATATATACATGTGTACATGTGTGTGTCTATATATATACGCATATATATACATGCATTTGAATAGATACACGCATATGTATGCACAGTTTATAGATGCATCATTTCTATAGATGCATCATATATATACTGTATATATACAGTAGATGCATCTATATATACACACAAGTGTATAGATGCATCATATCTATAGGTGCATCATATATTTGTATATATACAGTGTATGCATCTATATATATATTATATATATAGTGTATATCTATATATAATATATACAATGCATCTACTGTATATATGCAGTATATATGTCATGCATCTATACACTTGTGTATATATATAGATTCATCATATCTATAGATGCACCATATATATAATGTATATATACAGTAGATATATATAAGCTACTGTATATATACAGTATATATATATATGGTGCATCTATAGATATGATAAGTCTCAATATATATATACACAAGTGTATAGATGGATCATATATATACTGCATATATACAGTGGATGCATCTATATATATATATATATATATATATATATATATATAGTGTATATCTATATATAATATAGATTATGCAGCTACTGTATATATACAGTATATATGTGATGCCTCTATACACTTGTATATATATATATATAGATTCATCATATCTATAGATGCACCATATATATACACTATATATATATACTGTATATATACAGTAGATGCATCATATATAATATATATATATATATATACATACACTATATATTAGCTGCATCCACTTTATATATACAGTATATATATGACGCATCTAGAGATATGATGCATCTATACACTTGGGTATATATATACATATATATATATATATATATATATAGATTCACCATATCTATAGATGCACCATGTATATATACTCTGTATACATACAATGGATATTTTATATATATACATATATATATATATATATATATATATATATATATATATATATATATATATAAAATCTATCTAACTATATATACACATACTAGATAAAAACTACACCACTGGTAGTAGCTGAGTGCTGCAGAGAGTTTTTATCTAGTATTTTGATCCAGCGTCCCTGCTGGCACCAGTTCACATTGTCTGTGAGTGCTGTGCAGTTTTTTTCTCTTTTGTATCGTGTGGAGTGGCTGGCTCCATTTCTGCAAGGTGCACCCTCATTGCCTACAGGTGATCTAGGGTATAGATGGTGTCCTCCCACTTAGTAGTGGGGTCGGGTGGACAAGGAGGACTTGGGTGTCAGCGTTAGGGCTCATCGTGCCTGAAGTCACTTTGTCGCAGTCGATGAGCAAGCAGACATTGGCCAATGTGTGTACTAAGAACTTCAGATTTAAAAAAAATATAAGAATTTTGAGTTTTTTGAAAAAACGTAAGTTTTTAAATTTTTTCTCATATATATTTAGCTTGTTAGCATATGTACACGACTGGTAGTAGCTGAGTGCTGCAGAGAGTTTTTATCTAGTATTTTGATCCAGCGTCCCTGCTGGCACCAGTTCACATTGTCTGTGAGTGCTGTGCAGTTTTTTTCTCTTTTGTATCGTGTGGAGTGGCTGGCTCCATTTCTGCAAGGTGCACCCTCATTGCCTACAGGTGATCTAGGGTATAGATGGTGTCCTCCCACTTAGTAGTGGGGTCGGGTGGACAAGGAGGACTTGGGTGTCAGCGTTAGGACTCATCGTGCCTGAAGTCACTTTGTCGCAGTCGATGAGCAAGCAGACATTGGCCAATGTGTGTACTAAGAACTTCAGATTTTAAAAAAATATAAGAATTTTGAGTTTTTTGAAAAAAACGTAAGTTTTTAAATTTTTTCTCATATATATTTAGCTTGTTAGCATATGTACACGACTGGTAGTAGCTGAGTGCTGCAGAGAGTTTTTATCTAGTATTTTGATCCAGCGTCCCTGCTGGCACCAGTTCACATTGTCTGTGAGTGCTGTGCAGTTTTTTTCTCTTTTGTATCGTGTGGAGTGGCTGGCTCCATTTCTGCAAGGTGCACCCTCATTGCCTACAGGTGATCTAGGGTATAGATGGTGTCCTCCCACTTAGTAGTGGGGTCGGGTGGACAAGGAGGACTTGGGTGTCAGCGTTAGGACTCATCGTGCCTGAAGTCACTTTGTCGCAGTCGATGAGCAAGCAGACATTGGCCAATGTGTGTACTAAGAACTTCAGATTTAAAAAAAATATAAGAATTTTGAGTTTTTTGAAAAAACTTAAGTTTTTAAATTTTTTCTCATATATATTTAGCTTGTTAGCATATGTACACCACTGGTAGTAGCTGAGTGCTGCAGAGAGTTTTTATCTAGTATTTTGATCCAGCGTCCCTGCTGGCACCAGTTCACATTGTCTGTGAGTGCTGTGCAGTTTTTTTCTCTTTTTTTTTCTCTTTTATATATACACATATATATATATATGTGTATATATATAGTTAGATTATATGTATATATATGTGTGCACATATACATGCAAATATAAATATACTCTAACTATATATATATATATATATCTAATATATAAAGCTGAATGTGTGTATGTGTGTGTGTATGTGTGTGTGTATGTGTGTGTGTATATCCGGGATTGGCATCTACACCGTCGCAACTACAACTACAAAAATTTGCACAGTCACACGTCTGGACCCCGGGAGCGTCATAGGCTATGTTGTGAGGCGAAATTTTAACCCTGCGCGTTCCAGTTCACCAAACAATTTTGCCCCTATCTACATAATGGGGAAAAAGTGAATTGAAAAGTGTTGGAGGAAAATCGACAGCTGTCAGCTATAGAGACAAAATTTTGCACAGTCACACGTCTGGACCCCGGGAGCGTCATAGGCTATGTTGTGAGGCGAAATTTTAACCCCGCGCGTTCCAGTACACCAAACAATTTTGCCCCTATCTACATAATGGGGAAAAAGTGAATGGAAAAGTGTTGGAGGAAAATCGACAGCTGTCAGCTATAGAGACAACATTTGTAAATTAATATTTTGCTCTTTTTTGATTAGTGTTTATTAAATATGACTTATGCTTATCAGGGAATCTACATGTGAATATCATTTGTCATCAACTGCTTTTCAGTTGAAGCCTAATGATAAATTGGTTGGTTTGGATCTGATTTAAGGATTTCCCATCATATATAGCTGATATTGCTGGGGAAAGCTGCAGTTGGCCAGCCAAAGTGTCTGTGATATTATCAATAGATGGAATCTGTGAGTTACAAACTCTCCACTCGGGCTTACAGACAGTGTTGGGATTGGTATTGAGAATCCCCTTCTATGGCATCAATATAGACTAAAGGCGCATATTGAAAGGATTGTTGACTCACCCAGGACATGGTACTCAGATCTCAGGTGCAGTCTGGAGGTCACGGATGGCATTACCTGAGGCTGTGTCCCTGGTGGTCAATGAAAAAGGGAAAACAAAAGTAATAAAAAGAATTTGTTCGTGACGCCACCTGTAGGTCCCGGTGATGACACCGGCGCTGCGAGAACCTCCGGGGGGATCCCCGGGGTGTTGGAAGTAGGAATGGATGGTGGAGTACGGCAGCACAGTCACTGTGGAGCAAGGCTGGTAAATCACAGTTCGTAGAAAGAAATCACCAACACATTGCTCACTCTGAACGGGTACTTTACTCCTGAATTCTGAAGGGTTACAGGGTAATGCAGTTCTTGTTATGGAGTAGTGGACCGGGTGGTTCTGGCAATGAGCAGTGTCCCTCTGAAGCTCCACTGGTGTTCCTTCTCTATCATGCTCTGTCCCTTGTTCTGCTGCCCTGCACGGATCCCGCTTGTTAGACCAGGCCTGTCGAGATATATGGGATCTCCTTATCTCTCCAAGGAAAACCCAACTCAGTCTAGTGCTTCTGGTGGGGACCGTGCTTGGTGTAGGACGGTTGGGTCGTGCTCCTAAAAAGTCATCGACCACTCCGGATTTGTGGTTCAGGGATTTAGCCGGTTGGACCACTTCGGAGCCGGTACTCCGGGTTGGACTGGGCTAGGGTATTTGGTTACCCTTCTCTTTTTTGGCACCTTTCTCTTCTGGGTCACCAGGTTGAGGTGCCCTCCCTGTTAGCTTCACTTCTACTGTTCTGTAGCTCTCCAGCTCTGCTTCATCTGCTGCTTCTCACTCTCCCTCTTAACTAACTGACTACTAAATCCTTGCTGCTTTTCCCACTTGCTTTATCACCTATCCTCTCCTCCCACCAGGATCGGTTACCCTAGTAACGGGCGTCTAATTGGTCCTCTATCACTAGATGTTTGCTTGTGGTACTGGAGCTTCAGGCTTATTCTACTCATTACCAAAACAAAGCATACTGCACCTTCAGTCAGGGGTGCAGTACTCTTTTGTAGCTAGCGCGCTCTTAGCGGGGCGCTACCTTGTTATGGTGAGGCAACCATCCTCTTAACAACATTTAAATAAAAATAATTAAAATTGTTCAACTATGTTTGCTTTCATAATATAATTACTGTATTTTTCGAACTATAAGACACACTGGACCATAAGACGCACTCAGATTATAGAGGAGGAAATTTAGGGAAAAAATTAAGCAAAAATGTTATATCACATTGTTATGGGGGGAAGAGATCTGCTGCTGACACAGGTAATATGTAAACCCCCCCATCCTGTATATGCCCCCCATCCTGAATATGGCCCCCTATTCTGGATATGGCCCCCTCGTCCTGGCTATGGCCTCCATGCTTGATGTGACCCCCTCAACCTGTATATGGCCCCCCTGCCGGATAGGGCCCCCTCTTCCTGTATACAGCCCCCATGCTGGATATGGCCACCTCATCCTGTATATGGCCCCCATGATGGATATGGCCCTCTGTCTTGGTATATGGCCCCATTACTGGTGCACAAAAAAATAATGAACAATGTTAACTCGCCTCTCCTTGGATCCCTGCCTGCAGCATCGCCATCGCCATCATCGACATTGCCTGCGCCGACCAGAGGAAGCCGGAAGAAGACGGATGAAGCCGGGTGAGCGCGATGGCAGCGGCGGGGACGGCGGCGGCAGGACAGTGATAAGTATAATGATTTTACTTTACAGGTTTCCGGAGCAAGGGGGGGGCCCTGGATACAGATGGGGGGGCCTGTATACCTATGGGGCTGCTGTATACTACCACTGGGGCTGCTGTATACTACCACTGGGGCTGCTGTATACTACCACTGGGGCTGCTGTATACTACCACTGGGGCTGCTGTATATACCTGTATACTACCACTGGGGCTGCTGTATATACCTCTGGGGCTGCTGTACACTACGACTGGGGCTGCTGTATACTACCACTGGGGCTGCTGTATATACCTCTGGGGCTGCTGTATACTACCACTGGGGCTGCTGTATACTACCACTGGGGCTGCTGCTGTATATACCACTGGGGAGGCTGCTGTAACACTGCTGGGCCTGTATATACCACTGGGGAGGCTGCTGTATACCACACTGCTGGGGGCTGTATACCTGTGCTGGGGTCCACTCTCGGCTTATACACGAGTCAATAGGTTTTCCCAGATTTTGGGGGCAAAAGTAGGGGGGTCGGCTTATACACGGGTCGGCTTATACACAAGTATATACGGTACTTCAGTACATAAAGTGAAACACATATATTTTATAGAGTCATTACAAACAGAGTGATCTATTTCAAGTGTTTATTTCTGTAAATGTTAATGATTATTGCTTACAGCCAATGAAAACACAAAGGTCATTATCTCAGAAAATGAAAGTAGGGAGGATGAAGGGTTTGAGAGATATAATATGACCTAAATAGATATCAGATGCTTCACCTTGTTTGGTTGTGAGAGTCACAACCACTATAGAAGCATATCACAGCCGTTGCAGTCCCCAGCATATGGATAGGGAGGATGAAGGGTTAAAAACATAAATATAAATACAAAAATGTAATATTGATTTATTATTCAAAGCATTTCAGTGCTCCCTGGCTCCCTCCTCAGGACAAATCAATATCATATTGCGATGATTCAGGGAGCCGTGAAACACATTGACTAATCTATTATATAATTGCGAATGCTGCGAGTGCCCCTTTGTCGTCATGTGGATACGAACGAAGCATTGGCCGCGCAGCGGCCATTGCGAGCCGGCGAGTCGCTATGCCCGCGCAGCGGGCATGGCGAGTCGAAGCATTGGCCGCGAAGCGGCCATTGCGAGTCGCTCTAAGGCGACTCGCTATGCCCGCGCAGCGGGCATGGCGAGTCGCCTTAGCAGCGCGAAGCATTGGCCGCGAAGCGGCCATTGCGAGTCAGAGACTCGCTCTGCTAGAATCCCGATGCATTGTGCATCGGGCACCCATCTAGTAATTCAATATTATATTCACTCTTTGATGTCTCCTGGAATACGACAGCACCGTTTTTAACCCTTCATCCTCACTACTTTAGTTTTCTGAGATAATGACCTTAGGGTTTTCATTGAATGTAAGCACAAATCCTCAACATTAACATAAATAAACACTTGAAATAGATCACTGTTTGTAGTGACTGTATATAATATATACCTTTCACTTTATGTATTGAGTTACTGAAAAAAATGAACTTATTGATGATGTTGTAATTCATTGTGATGCACCTGTATGTATACATGTGTTCAACTAAGGTAAATATTTGCTCATAGATTTTTTTTTTTTGCTCATGATATCCATAAAATACAACATGACTTCCAAAAAATATTTTCATAATAGGTGTGGAATAGCAATCTATATGTTTATGCTGTAGATTGAAGCATGTCATTTATTCCTTCGTAATTATGAGAGATTTATAAAGTAAAATACCAAAAAAAAACCTCAACAAAAATATATTAGACATTTTTTGCCTGGTTATAAAATATTAGGAGAAATTGACGTAGCTAAAGAGGGGTCTGAAAATGTCCTACATTTTTTAAGGACGTACATAATTATTTTTAGAACAAAATTGTCAAACATGTATTCTTGTTTCGTTGAACCATTTTGAAATATTAGACGACCCATTTTTCATCAAACTAAAACATCAGTGTGCCCTCTCCAATGTACTAATCCTGTATCACAAATTTATGTAAGAGCCTTACCCCAGCATCCTCGCCCTTTATATTGTGCCAGCACATTACTTATCAACAAGATTCATATGTTCTGAATCAGTATTGACGCCAGCGAATAGACATTCACTCATGTTACCAGTTTTGACATCATCTCATATCACCTTGCTGCAGTATTATCTTCTGAAATTACTCTGCAATAAACACTTTATAAGGTATAATTTTTATTTTTTTTTTTAACTACACTTGTCAAGTTGAAAAAGAAAAAACTCAGTTATACTCAGTCACCAGTGCTCCAACAGTGGATCCCTGCTGTTTATTGACAGGCTGCAGCAGTGACATAACATCTACGATTGATCCCAGCTATTTATTGACAGGCTGCAGTGGTAACATAACATCTTCAGTTGATCCCTTCTGTTTATTGACAGGCTGCAGCAGTGACATAACATCTACGATTGATCCCAGCTATTTATTGACAGGCTGCAGCAGTGACATAACGTCTACTATTGATCCCTTCTGTTTATTGACAAGCTGCAGTGGTGCCATAGTGTCTACAGTTGATCCCAGCTGTTTATTGACAGGCTGCAGCAGTGACATAACGTCTACGGTTGACCCCTTCTGTTTATTGACAGGCTACAGTGGTGCCAAAGCGTCTACAGTTGATCCCTTCTGTTTATTGACAGGCTGCAGCGGTGACATAATATCTACGGTTGATCTCTTCTGTTTATTGACAGGCTACGGTGGTGCCATAGCGTCTACAGTTGATCCCTTCTGTTTATTGACAGGCTACAGTGGTGCCATAGCGTACAATTGATCCAAGCTGTTTATTGACAGGCTGCAGCGGTTACATAATGTCTACAGTTGATCCCTGCCGTTTATTGACAGGCTGCAGCAGTGCCATAACGCCTACAGTTGATCCCAGCTATTTATGTATAATCTATTTTTATTAAAGAGGAAAAAAGCATAACAGAGTAACTGGAACATCTTATCACGGGTTACAATGCACTGCAACGAAAATAAAATGAAAAATTCAAATGCGGTCGTAGCACTCCTTCACATCATCTGGGATGGCGTCTGTAAGAGAAAGAGTCTGTCCATCTGTGAAAGTCGAATAAGGCCAGACATTGTCCTTTTCCTTGCTACTAAGGAAAGTAAAGTCCAGTGCTATATGTCGAAAGCTTGGGGTATAATATGATAACATTAACTTACTCAATAGAAACAAATCTTCCAGAATATATTTCTTAATTTTACTCTGACTCTTTGAACAGTAGGGAACTACAGGTCCCTAAGCAAAACAAGTATAGGATAATAATAGAAAGGAAAGAAAAGATAGGAAGTATGAAGGATAGGCAGAAATAGAAGAGGGGAAAGAGCACTTTGTACAGAGGGTAAGCGAAGGGGAGGGAAGGAACGAATTAGGTCATGTGGGCCGGGGAGAGGTCTCTCCGAATATAGACGTGAAGTCTGGAGAGTCCAGAAACAGAACCCATTGACTCCAAATTTTAAGAAACCCATCCTTGGAGTCTCTAAGCTCCGCAGTAAGATCCTCCATTTTATATATTCTGAACATTTCCACCAGCCAATCAGTTAGTCTCGGGCACTGGTGGGACTTCTAGAAGCGGGGTATGACCATACAGGCAGCCATCAAACAAAAGCGAAGAATATCTTTCTTTTGCGACCCAATTGAATCAGGGAGTGCTGTCAGGAGGGCCTCTAATGGAGTGGCTTCCAATCATCTCCCCGTGATATTACCATACACATCAAACACTGAACTCCAGAAGGGTCGAATCCCTCCACAGCTCCACCACACTTGCAAATAGGTGCCCCTGGCATTCTCACATCACCAACAACTGTTGGATATGGAGGGAAATATTGCATGTATTGTTGCTGGGCACCGGTACCACTGAGATATGATTTTATAATTCTTTTCCTGAGCCGTGCAAGCCATGGATAGTTTGTGGGACATTATGCACGCCTTATTCCACTCTTCCTCAGACAGGGCAGAGAGAGGACGGTCTCCCATTTCTTCATGTAATTAAGTTTACCACCCTCTCCTCTCTGGCCCAGCAATGCATAGAGGACCGACAGACTATGCACCGGCAGGTCGTCAGCCATAAAAGTTTTTCAAATTTAGAGGGAGGTCCCACCCGTTCTCGATGAACCCCCAGACTCCCCAAACAGAAGCCCAATTGGGCGGTTGCTAACCAAGAAGAATCTCCGTCATTACCTCCTCTGAAGCCCACTGTCCTGGGGGTCTCCTGTTGCGAAGATCTGATACAAACGCGGATCATCAGATCTCCTCCATCCAAGAAAGAGCTCAACCCCCTTTGTTGGAGGGAAGACTGGGTTAGAGAAGATAGGGGTTAACGGACACCATCCCGAGGATAGTTGACTCGCCCTATCCAATGCCCTATCCAAAGCATCCCACAACCGTAACTCAACTCCACCCAACTCCAGATCACTAAAGAGTCCCGCCCCTCCATCACTCTTATGTCTGCACAAGGTGTGATAACTGACCTTGGGTCTACCACTGCCCCAGATAAATCTCACAATAGCTGATTTAAGGCTGGCAAAGTATGAGGGGGAACATGGTTCGGTATCACTTGAAAGAGGAAGAGCGGGAGCACATCCATTTTGAGCGCACTAATTCGCCCGAACCATGAGATGCCTCTCCCATCATATGTCTTAAGGTCCTTAACCGTTTTTGCAAGGAGGGGAAGAAAATTAAGAGTGTAAAGCTTAGTTAGGTCAGACTGTATCTTAACCCCCAGGTATTTCACACCGTCCTGTTGCCATCAGAAGGGAAAATGTTCTTGATCATGAACCTCTGTGTCAGGCAGGGAGATATTCAGGGCCTCAAGTTGCTCAATTTACTGAATCTATCGAATTCCTTGATAATAGATGGGAATGATATTCTAGGTTGAGTTACTAGCAGGAGCAAGTCGTCAGCAAGAAGTGCTGCTTTGCATTGACCCCGACCTATCTCAATGCCATTAACACTTGGATTTTTCCGTAAGGCCACTGCTAGGTGTTCCATAATGATAACATAGAGTAGGGGGAGACAATGGGCATCCCTGACGGGTGCCGTTCCGGATGGCATAGGATGATGAGAGGACCCCATTGGCGTGTACTCTTGCCGAGGGACTCTCATACAGAGCGAGCACTCGAGAAACAAATCTGGAGCCCAGACCGATCTGCATGAGAGATGCCCTCAGAAAGCCCCAATCGACCCGATCGAAGGCCTTCTCCGCGTCGTCTGAAAGGAGACAAGAGGGTATGCCTCTAGCCCTAGCCCTTGCCATGAGTAATAGCAGTTTATTAGTGTTATCTCTGGCCTCCTTTCCTTTAATAAACCCCACTTTATCATTGTGAATGACTCCCGGGAGGAGAGGAGTCAATCTATTAGCAAGAGCCTTAGAAAATAGTTTGATTTTGACATTGATCAAGGAGATAGGCCTATAGTTGGCTACATCTAAGGCGTCTCTACAGGGCTTAGGGATAACACTAATATGGGCCTCTAAAGATTGTGAAACCCAAGGGGGCCTGCTGGAGATCGCGGAGAAGACCCTCGCTAGGAAAGGCGCCAACTGGTCTCCCACCATTTTATAGAACTTTGGCGTAAAGCCATCTGAGCCTAGACATTTGCCCGCGGGAGAATCTTTAAGGCCAGAACATCCTCTATGGAGACGTCTCCCTCCAGTGTCTCAGAGTTTCCCCTGAGAAGCTTAGGAAGAGCTGTCTCTTCCAAGCATGTTTTGATTCTGAGCTCTATAGCTTCGCCTGGAGCGTCTTTATAAATGCCCTCAATGCTGTATAATTTCTTGTAAAAATCTCTAAAGGCCTCTGCAATTTTACAGGGGTGTTGCGTTATCTTGCCATCAGAATGTTTAATTTGTGGGATATGTCCCGTGTCGTCCCGGGGGTGTAAGATCCTAGCCAAGGGTCTCCCACATTTGTTCTTGTATTCATACATGTATTGGAGATAACCTGTTTGTTGCCTACAAGATTGCTGATCCAAAACCGTTTTTAATTCCTCCATTGTTTTGATAAGGTCGGCCATTACCTCCTGGGGCAGGGAATTTTTATGAGACTGTTCAAGTGCGCCCAATTTAGATAAAAGAGATTTAATCCTCTCACCCCTTTCCCTCCTCAGATGTGTGCCATGTAATTAATTAATTAATTCCCTCATATTACACATTTAAGCGCCTCCCATTGGATGGCAGAGAAGTGGAGTCAGTGGAGTGAACCTCTTAAAAGTCCCCTATTGTGTGGCGGATGTCTTGTAGGCATGTCTGATCTGCCAACAGGTTGTCATTAAGTCCCCATGTCCAAGCTCTGGGAGCACTATTAGGGAGGGTGAGCTGCATAAACACTGGAGCGTGGTCCGACAATGTAATAAGACCTATAGAAGTTTTAACTTCCCATGTCAGCACGTGTTAGTCCACCAAAAATCTGTCTATTCTACTAGATGAGGAGTGAGCTGGGGTATAGAAAGAATAATCCCTCTCCAAGGGGTGGAGAACTTGCCAAATATCAACCAGATATAATTTCTGAGAGCCCTTACGGATGGTTGTGAGCTTTCGGGAGGAAAAGGACTGTCGTCCGGAGGAGGTGTCAATGGCATGATTAAAGCGAACCTCCAGGCATCTAAAAATAACATAGCCACCTTCTGCAGCACTAAGGCTGCAGTTTGAGAAGGTGTCTATAGCATTTATGCTCCCTTGATTCACTGAAGTAAAGACTTTTATAAGATCTGTTTCAAACCTGACCCAAGGCGGGTTTTCAAGCGTCTATCTCCTTCCTCTGTGGTGTCAGTCATCCCTCTCTGCTCTCTGTGCACCTCCTCAGGGCTACCTCCCTGCACTACAGAGCTTTGTCAGCTCTGCTACAACATAGAGCTGCTGTTATAGGAGACCCCACAGTAGTAAATCTTGCAGGAGGATCCTGAGCAGAGAAAGCACTGCCTGGTACATGGCAGCCTTGAGCTGAGCTGTCAGCAGTGCAGCAGAGTTGAGTTTGTGCTTTAGATCAGGGGCTGAGACGGAGCAATGCTGCTGGGTACAAGAAACTGAAAGTGAAAACTGCTCAACTCAAGGGCTGCTATGTAGCCTTAGTGCTGCAGAAGGTGGCTATATTATTTTTAGATGCCTGGAGGGGTGACAGGTTCGCTTTGAGGGGAAAATTGTAGTCACCCCCACTATCAGAATGCCCTCCACGAAGTCGACCAGAGAGGACACGATCACCACACACTTAGAAATGGGGTCTCTGTTTGGAAGGTATAGGTTGGCTATGGTGAAGACAGTGGAGATAATTCGCAATCTCAGGAGCAGGAACCTACCCTCGGGGTTAATCTTGGTGCCCAAGACTGAGTGACCCAGAGATTTATGGATTCCAATTGAGAACACTTTTGATCTCCCCAACGGGTTGGGGCAATGTATCCAAGTCTTGTAATATCTATTCTTAAAGGCTAGGAAACGATCTGATTGGAAGTGGGTTTCTTGGAGTATCAAAATATGAACCTGTGGCGCCCCTGCATCAAGGAGGCCACAAAAGGGAACTGCAGCCAGGCAGGTAGGACACTTGTTGCACAACAACACCCTCACAGCCCACACAACCCACGTACAGTAGATGGTAGCATCCAGCCCTAAGATTGGAAGACTCTAGGCAATTGAGGGGTGGTGGATTTAGAGGAGTGGGTTGGGCACACACGTAGTCAGGTGACTTGACAGTAGAAATGGGAAGGGGGAGGAGGAAGGAGTTCAGTAGGCCGTAGTGAGCTGAACAGCAAAGACCAAGAACAGGCCAGAGAACAGCAGAAGGTTGAGCTAAGCTGAGCAGCAGAAGGAAGCACATGTTCTGGCCAGTGTGAGCCGGAGGAGAGAGAAAGCACGTCTGAAGCCAATACCACCAGGAGTGTGAGGAGAGAGAGAGGGACGGTGATACCTGGGCCCTAGGAATACAGCTGAAGCTACCGACTGCAGGCGGAGTAGCCCTCCTATGATACCGAGAGACGCAGAGAGAAAGAGCCTGGTAGAGCCTCACACTTGAGGACTGCTGGAGGCTGGGCTGAGTAGAGTGTCGGCTCTAGAGGGGACCGTAGTTTACCCGGAATCCCCAAACAACACGACGGGGGACCACAGCTTTACGTTAGGGTCCCTACCCCAAAGGACAGGCAGCTCAGTGACAAACAGGAGGGCCCACAGGGGCCCAAGTCACTGCTATACTGTCCGGTGTCGCACACAACGAAGTAAACCAGAGAACGTAAACAGCCCGGAAAGGATACAGAGACTGTGTGAGAGGTCACAGAGAGAGAGACCTGGCTGCAGAGTAAAGGGAACCCAGAGAGGGAGAGTGTGCCCGTGTATTAAGAACTGAGACGTGTAGGAACTGTACTTGAATTGTACTTGAACTGTAACTGACTTGTGAACTGTCTGAAGAACTGAGAGTAAACACGGAAAACCCTGAGATTGCCTCCTTGTGTCTCTGCATGAAAGCGATTCTCTCCATACAGGATTACAGAAAGCCCTCCACCTGCAGAGCCACAGCACAGCCTGTCAGCACCAGCCCTGAGGAGAGATCCCTGCAGCGTCTGCACAGTAAGTGTACTGAACATTCCACAATAGACTTTAACCCTTACTGCCCCGGGGAACACAGTTCTACGCACTGGAACTATCCCATCTAGCTGCTATTCCATCATCCCCGGAGGTTCTGCAGCAGCGGCGGCCCCATCACTGGCCGCATATAGTGGGTGGCGTCACGACTGACAATCCCCTGTAAATATTCCCCTTTTATTGCCGAGCCCGGTACACGGACCGGAGCAGGACCACCCGCGACTTCCCCAGAAGCAGACCGGTCCGGTACCGAGTACCCCCGTCCCAGTGGGCCCGACAAACCTTCTGAGCGTTTATCAAGTGCAATATTTGCAACCTTTTTTGTGGTATATTAAACCCACGCTCATTCAGGGAGCACCATTTTACCTGCATTATGCTGAAGACTATTTTTTACCCTCCGGGATGGGCGGTGGGGGAGTGGAAAAGGATAAGGTACAGCGTGGGGGTAAATGAGAGAAAGAAAAGAAGTGCCTAAGAAGGGGAGAACGTGTGAAGGTAGAAAGAATATGTAGACTCAGATAGTGAACTGAGTCGAGGGGTGAAACGTAAGTACGGGATCAGCAACTAAAGAGCTGACGTCAAAAGACGGCAGCGATCCCAATCAGGGGATAGGCCTTCCACAAAAGAGCCTCCCTGCCAGAACACATACAGTGTTGGCCAAAAGTATTGACACCCCTGCAATTCTGTCAGATAATACTCAGTTTCTTCCTGAAAATGATTGCAATCACAAATTCTTTGGTATTATTATCTTCATTTAATTTGTCTTCAATGAAAAAACACAAAAGAGAATGAAGCATAAAGCAAAACATTGATCATTTCACACAAAATCCAAAAATGGGCCGGACAAAAGTATTGGCATCCTCAGCCTAATTCTTGGTTGCACAACCTTTAGCCAAAATAACTGCGATCAACCGCTTCCGGTAACCATAAATGAGTTTCTTACAATGCTCTGCTGGAATTTTAGACCATTCTTCTTTGGCAAACTGCTCCAGGTCCCTGATATTTGAAGGGTGCCTTCTCCAAACTGCCATTTTTAGATCTCTCCACAGGTGTTCTATGGGATTCAGGTCTGGACTCATTGCTGGCCACCTTAGAAGTCTCCAGTGCTTTCTCTCAAACCATTTTCTAGTGCTTTTTGAAGTGTGTTTTGGGTCATTGTCCTGCTGGAAGACCCATGACCTCTGAGGGAGACCCAGCTTTCTCACATTGGGCCCTACATTATGTTGCAAAATTTGTTGGTAGTCTTCAGACTTCATAATGCCATGCGCACGGTCAAGCAGTCCAGTGCCAGAGGCAGCAAAGCAACCCCAAAACATCAGGGAACCTCCTTCATGTTTGACTGTAGGGACCGTGTTCTTTTCTTTGAATGCCTCTTGTAAACTCTATATTGATGCCTTTGCCCAAAAACAGAGAACATTCTTCCAAAACGTTTAAGGCTTTCTCAGGTAAGTTTTGGCAAACTCCAGCCTGGCTTTTTTATGTCCCGGGGTAAGAAGTGGGATCTTCCTGGGTCTCCTTCCATACAGTCCCTTTTCATTCAGACGCCGACGGATAGTACGGGTTGACACTGTTGTACCCTCGGACTGCAGGGCAGCTTGAACTTGTTTGTATGTTAGTCGAGGTTCTTTATCCACCATCAGCACAATCTTGTGTTGAAATCTCTTGACAATTTTTCTTTTCCGTCCACATCTAGGGAGGTTAGCCACAGTGCCATGGGCTTTAAACTTCTTGATGACACTGCGCATGGTAGACACAGGAATATTCAGGTCTTTGGAGATGGACTTGTAGCCTTGAGATTGCTCATGCTTCCTCACAATATGGTTTCTCAAGTCCTCAGACAGTTCTTTGGTCTTCTTTCTTTTCTCCATGCTCCATGTGGTACACACAAGGACACAGGACAGAGGTTGAGTCAACTTTAATCCATGTCAACTGGCTGCAAGTGTGATTTAGTTATTGCCAACACCTGTTAGGTGCCACAGGTAAGTTACAGGTGCTGTTAATTACACAAATTAGAGAAGCATCACATGATTTTTCTAACATTGCAAATACTTTTGTCCACCCATTTTTTTATGTTTGGTGTGGAATTATATCCAATTTGGCTTTAGGACAATTCTTTTTGTGTTTTTTTCATTGAAGACAAATTAAATGAAGATAATAATACCAAAGAAATTATGATTGCAATCATTTTCTGGAAGAAACTGAGTATTATCTGACAGAATTGCAGGGGTGTCAATACTTTTTGCCAACACTGTATGATAGTTCTAATTAACTAAATATACAGACCAAATAACAACATTCACTGACAATAACCAATTGAACAGCAAGAAGGGGAGAAAGGGTCTCCAGGATCATCGGTGTTGGTGTTAAGCCGATCCGTCCTCAAAAAGGGGACCGAGGACTCTCCGGAGAACCGGAAAGGGATCCAGAGACAAAGGTTACTTCCCCAAAGCCTCCACCCTCCAGCCCCCAGACAAGGCCAGGGTGGCCACTTCCCACAGTAGGGAGAAAAGCATAGAGGGAATAAAAGGATGACATATTAGGCAAAGGGAGTACTTTCTCAATCCTTCCGTCTGGTGGACCTGGAAGGGGTAATCCTCAGGGGACCCTCCTGGATATTTGAGGGAAAGCCGGCCAGTCCTTGATCACCACAGGGGGAAGGTCCAATGTGGAAAGAAAGTTCAGGACGTCCGCTGGGGTACGTACAAGATACATCCGACCGTTCCGTCTCACTTGGAGGCAGAAGGGGAAACCCCAAGTGTACGGGATATCCTTGTCCCGCAATATATCCAGCAAGGGACACAGTGCCTTTCTCCTAAGCAAGGCTAAGCAAGACAAATGAGGGAGAACCTGGATGTCAACATCTTGGAAGTTGGTCGCTGTCCCGAACCGGACTTTGCTCATGATAGCGTCTTTGATGGTATACTTATGAACATGGCAAATTACATCTCTCGGTCGGCCAGGGTCAGTGGGCCTGGGGCCTAAGGCCCTATGTACTCTGTCTAGCTTGATTTCTTTCTGAGGATGCCCTCCCAGGATTCCATTAAAGATGACTGTAGGGTCCGGGGAGGTCTCTGGGCTCCACGTTTTCAGGTAGGCCTCAGACTCTGATATTATTTCTCCTACCATGGTTTTTGGCGTCATCCATAGCCTCGACCAAATACTGGATCTGAAGTGACTGTCTCTCAATGAGTTGTTGCTGGGCATGGGAGGTCTCCTCTAGGGCTCTGATTCTAGTAGAGTGCTCCTGAGCTTGGGCTCCAACTCTTTCCACCTCACCTCTCACACTGGCCAGCTCAGATTGATAGACATGCTCTAGCCTTCCAATATAAGCCTCCATGCCTTCCCTGGTGGGAATAGCAGACATTATGGCACGCAGCTCACTCAATTCAGCAAGCACACCCTGGCTCTGGGTGACAATGGGATGTGCATCTCCTGAAGCGGCAGCCTTATATGTTGTTCTGGTACCAGCGCACTCCTCAGTAAATGTGGGCAACAGTCTCCCTTCTCTGGGCTTAAACACCTCTCTCAAGTGAGGTGAGGCAGGGGCCTCCCTGACTGTCTGTACTGGGCTGTATGCGGGCTCAGGAGGCTGCCTCCGCTGGTCTGCCTCCCCACTCTCACTGGACACAGGCCTCAGTCACTTGTGTTGCATATTCTGTTGCAGAGCGGCCCGCCTTGTCTAACAGCTGGGCGTCATTAATAGGCTGCTTTCTGACACTATGCTCCACTTTTGGAGTGGCTGCCGCACCTGAGGTGATCTCATGTCCAGTGATACCACCTGTCTCCTCCTTGTGGCACGGCTGGTCGCAGATGCCACAATCGCCCCCGTGTCAGGGTTGCAGGAGATGGAGCATCGGTGTTGAGAGATATGGGTTGCCTCTGAGGTGGCTGATAGTATCCTGCTAAATGCAATGATATTATGATATTCGAAAGCGACCTAATTCGGTGAGTTTTTCTGGACACAGGCCTTGTAGCATCTTTCTGCCCCTCTGGGGCCACCTTATCTTCTTGCGTGCGTCTCACTGACCACCCGCCTGCACTGTCTGGGGCCCACTGCATTGTTGTGGCCATCCCCCCTCCTGCTCGCTTACTTGTTTTAAACGGCTGCAGCTGTGGCTCCTCTGGCAGGGGTCTGAGGACTCTGCTTCAGTCGGGTGTCCTGTACAGCCGTGGAGCATGGGGATTCACTCACTCTGATGAGCGCCGTGGTCTCTGTGCGCCTGCCTCCTCTAGCCATCTTGGTGAACCCTTGTGGCGGCTGGATCTTCACCGCCGCCTCCGGGAAAAAAGCAGCAGATTGAGGCATCCGAGGGCTCCACAGGCTGCGTACCGTGTCCCCTGCCTCCTCCAGTCTTCCTGCTGCTCATGGGTAGAAAGCTGCAGATGGTTGTAGATGCCATGGGATTGTGTTCGGGTCCAGAAGCTTAGGCAAAACCAACCTTACCCCATCATGGCTAGGCCACGCCTCCCATCCAAGCTATTTATTGACAGGCTGCAGCGGTGACATAACGTCTACAGTTGATCCCAGCTGTTTATTGACAGGCTGCAGCAGTGACATAACGTCTACAGTTGATCCCAGCTGTTTATTGACAGACTGCAGTGGTAACATAACATCTTCAGTTGATCCCTTCTGTTTATTGACAGACTGCAGCAGTGAAATAACTCTACAGTTGATCCCTGCTATTTATTGACAGGCTGCAGCAGTGACATAACGTCTACAGTTGATCCCAGCTGTTTATTGACAGACTGCAGTGGTAACATAACATCTTCAGTTGATCCCTTCTGTTTATTGACAGACTGCAGCAGTGAAATAACGTCTACAGTTGATCCCTGCTGTTTATTGACAGGCTGCAGCAGTGACATAACGTCTACGGTTGATACCTTCTGTTTATTGACAGGCTGCAGCGGTGACATAATGTCTACATTTGATCCCTTCTGTTTATTCACAGGCTGCAGCGGTGATATAATGTCTACAGTTGATCCCTTCTGTTTCTTGACAGGCTGCAGCGGTGGTGTAATATCTACAGTTGATCCCTTCTGTTTATTGATAGGCTGCAGCAGTGACATAACATCTACTGTTGATCCCTTCTGTTTATTGATAGGCTGCAGCAGTGACATAATATCTACAGTTGATCCCTTCTGTTTATTGATAGGCTGTAGCGGTGACATAATGTCTACAAGTTGATCCCTGCTGTTTATTGATAGTCTGCAGCAGTGACATAACATCTACAGTTGATCCCTTCTGTTTATTGACAGACTGCAGTGGTAACATAACATCTACAGTTGATCCCTTCTGTTTATTGACAGGCTGCAGCTGTGACATAATGTTTACAGTTGATCCCAGCTGTGTATTGATAGGCTGCAGCAGTGACATCACATCTACTGTTGATCCCTTCTGTTTATTGATAGGTTGCAGCGGTGACATAACGTCTACAGTTGATCCCTGCTGTTTATTGATAGGCTGCAGCGGTGACATAACATCTACAGTTGAACCCTTCTATTTATTGACAGGCTGCAGCAGTGACATAACATCATCAGTAAATATGACCACTGCAGCAAATCACTGAGCTCAGCAGACTCATGCTGACTACTCCAGGATCACAATGATTAGTCACAGCGTCATGTGACAGGGGTGATGATAACAGTGGTGAACACTGGGGCATCAGTGAGAAGCTGGAGCAGTGGTGAGGAGTCCTGAATTTTATTTTTTCACCATGACAAATGTATAGTTTATAAAAAGGATTTCTTTGAAAAAAAGTCTCTAAATGCATAACAAAACCAAAGCTACACTGTATGCAGAATTATTAGGCAAATGAGTATTTTGATCACATGAAACTTTTTATACATGTTGTCCTACTCCAAGCTGTATAGGCTTGATAGCCAATTACTAATCAAGTAAATCAGGTAATGTGCATCTCTGTAATGAGGAGGGTTGTGGTGTAATGACATTAACACCCTATATAAGGTGTGCTTAATTATTAGGCAAATGCCTTTCCTTAGGCAAAATGGGTCAGAAGAGAGATTTGACGCTCTGAAAAGTTCAAAATTGTGAGATGTCTTGCAGAGGGATGCAGCAGTCTTGAAATTGCCAAACTTTTGAAGCGTGATCACCGAACAATCAAGCGTTTCATGGCAAATAGCTAACAGGGTCACAAGAAGTGTGTTGGGCAAGAAAGGCGCAAAATAACTGCCCATGAATTGAGGAAAATCAAGCGAGAAACTGCCAAGATGCCACTTGCCACCAGTTTTGCCATACTTCAGAGCTGCAATGTTATGGAGTATCAAAAAGCACAAGGGACACTCAGGGACATGGTCACAGTAAGGAAGGCTGAAAAACGACCACCTTTGAACAAGAAACATAAGATAAAACGTCAAGACTGGGCCAAGAAATATCTTAAGACTAGTGATGATCGAGTACTAAAATGGAAAAAATATTAAGGGCTCATACCCACTTCTGAGACAGAGTTGGTGTTTGTTAGTTTTGTAGAATTATATGAAAGATTATTTTTTTAAAAATTGTGTGGCACTCCCATGCCCCTGGGAAGAGACGTAAATGAAGGCCTCTTTAAATAATGTGCCCATTATAAGGAAGTGGGTCTTTTGTAGTAATGCCCTAGGCAGGAAAGACAAAAATTGTGTGGCACTGTGATGCCCCTGGATAGAGACGTGCATGAGGATCTCTTTTAAATAATGTGCCCATTGTAAGGAAGTGTGTGTTTTGTTGCATTGCCCTAGGCAGGGAAGCCAAAAATTGGGAGGCACTTCAATGCCCCTGGATAGAGCGTGCATGAGGGCCTTTTAAAAAATGTGCCCATTGTAAGCAAGTGTGTCTGCTGTAGTATTTCCCTAGGCAGGGAAGCCAAAAATTGGGAGGCACCAATATGCCCCTGGAAAGAGGCGTGCATGAGGGCCTCTTTAAATGATGTGCCCATTTTAAGCAAGTGGGTCTGTTGTAGTATTTCCCTAGGCAGGGAAGCCAAAGGTTTGGAGGCACCAAGATGCCCCTGCATAGAGGCGTGCATGAGGGCCTTTAAAAAAATGTGCCCATTGTAAGCAAGTGTGTCTTTTTTAGTATTTCCCTAGGCAGGGAAGCCAAAAATTGGGAGGCACCAATATGCCCCTGGATAGAGGCGTGCATGAGGGCCTTTTAAAAAAATGTGCCCATTGTAAGCAAGTGTGTCTTTTTAGTATTGTCTAGGCAGGGAAGCCAAAGGTTTGGAGGCACCAATATGCCCCTGCATAGGGCTGCATGAGGGCTTTTTCAAACAATGTGCCATTGTAAGCAAGTGTGTCTTTTTTATTTCCTAGGCAGGGAAGCCAAAGGTTTGGAGGCACCAAGATGCCCCTGCATAGGGCATGCATGAGAGCCTTTTAAAAAATGTGTCCATTGTAAGCAAGTGTGTCTGCTGTAGTATTTCCCTAGGCAGGGAAGCCAAATGGTTGTAGCACCAATGCCCTGCATAGAGGCGTGCATGAGGGCCTTTTACAAAAATGTGCCCATTGTAAAGCAAGTGGGTCTTTTTAGTATTGCCTAGGCAGGGAGCCAAAAATTGTGTAGCACTTCAATGCTCCTGGATAGAGACGTGCATGAGAGCCTTTTACAATAATGTGCCCATTGTAAGCAAGTGTGTCTACTGTAGTTTTCCCTAGGCAGGGAAGGCAAAAATTGTGTAGCACTTCAATGCCCCTGGATAGAGACGTGCATGAGAGCCTTTTTCAATAATGTGCCCATTTAAAGCAGGTGGGTCTTTTGTAGGATTGCCATAGGCAGGGAAGCCAAAAATTGTCTAGCAATTCAATGCCCCTGGATAGAGACATGCATGAGAGCCTTTTTCAATAATGTGCCCATTTTAAGCAAGTGGGTCTTTTGTAGGATTGCCCTAGGCAGGGAAGACAAAAATTGGGAGGCATTGCGATGCCCCTGGGAAGAAACATGGAGGAGAGCCTCTAAAAATTGTTCCCATTACAAAGGAGCGGGTCTCCTGTACTTGTAATGCCCATTCTGGAAGCATGGACTAAAACATTTACCCCTGGGGGTATACATGAAACTAATGCCTAACTTTAGAACGGTTAGGTGCATCATCATCATAAATATGATTGTAAAAAAATTATGGTTTTGTGGCATCATGAACCACGGTCACACTGATTATATGATGGTGGCGGATGAGGAGAAGGAGGAGCAGTACAGCAAGTAGCCAAACACATTAAGTCTGTACCGATGTGTGGGTGTGCGGAGGTGCATGGGAATCTACCGGCACAAAATTTAAATTCCGCTATCATTTGGTGGTGGTGTGGTGAAGTCAGGCCCAATCCAACCCTTGTTCATCTTGATCAAAGTCAGCATGTCAGCATTTTCAATTGACAGGCTGGTGCGATTATCTGTAATGATTCCTCCTGCGGCACTAAAAACACGCTCTGACAAAACGCTAGCGGCAGGGCAGGCCAGGACTTCCAAGGCGTAGAGAGCCAATTCCTGTCACGTGTCCAGCTTGGATACCCAATAATTATAAGGCACAGAGGAGTCTAGGAGCACTTTAGTACGATCGGCAAGGTACTCCCTCAGCATCTTTGCAAACTTTGCATTCCTTGTAACACTACCCCGCACCTCAGGACCTGTGGTACGGGAGGTGCTGAGAAAAGTGTCCCAGATCTTTGAGAGTGTTCCCCTACCTCTGCTGCATTGGACTTGTGCCTCTCTCTGCCGGACGCCTTGGTTGTCCACTGAATCGTGACCTCTGCCACTAGCGTTTTCAGAAGGGAGTTTTTTTAATAATTCCGCCACTATGGCCTTCTGGTACTGCAGCATTTTTGTAGACCTCTCCGCTTCGGGAATAAGAGAAATAAAGTTCTCTTTGTAGTGTGGGTCTAAAAGTGTCACCAACCAGTAATGAGTGTCTGCCAAGATCTTGATAACATGAGGGTCACGACACAGGCAGCGTAACATAAAGTCAGCCATGTGTGCCAGACTGTTAACAGTCAAGACTTCTGGGTCCTCACCAACAGCATGACTGGCCATGCTGACCTCCTCCTCCTCCTCTCCCCTGTCCTCTGGCCATCCACGCTCAACCGGCGGTCTGACAGTTGTGCATGCATTATTGTCAATTCCGAATAAAAGTGGCTCCATTTCTTCATCATCCTCCTCCTCCTCGTCATAGTCCTCCAATGCACGTTGGGATGAGATGAGACTGGGCTGTGTGTAATCACCCAGTATGGTTTCTTGCTGCAAGTCATCCTGCTCCGCTTGCAAAGCATCGTCTTTGATTTTGAGCAGAGAGCGTTTTAGAAGACAGAGAAGCGGGATGGTGACGCTAATGATGGCGTTATCGCCGCTCACCATCTTGGTGTAGTCCTCAAAGTTTTGGAGGACGGTACATATGTCGGACATCCATGTCCACTCCTGAGGTCTTATGTGTGGAGTTCGAACCGTATACCGACGGCCTAGTTGATGCTGGTACTCAACAACTGCCCTCTTCTGCTCACAAATCCTGACCAACATGTGCAGTGTGGAATTCCAACGCGTGGGGACATCACACACCAGTCTGTGAGCCGGAAGCTGTAAACGCCGCTGAAAGCCGACAAGGCTGCCAGAAGCAGTAGTAGACTTTCTGAAATGGGCACACAGGCGGCGTACTTTGATGAGCAGATCAGACTGCTCCGGGTAGGATTTAATAAACCGCTGAACCACGAGGTTGAGCACATGGGCCACGCATGGACCACATATGTCAGCTCGCCTCGCCTTAGAGCCGCCACAAGGTTCCGACCATTGTCACACATGACCATGCCTGGCTGTAGGTTCAGCAGTGTGAGCCAGTGATCTGCCTGCTGTTTCAGAGCTGTACACAACTCTTCAGCGTTGTGGGGTTTGTCACCTATGCATATTAACTTCAGCACAGCCTGTTGCCACTTAGCTGAGGCCGTGCTGCAGTGTTTCCAGCTTGGGACTGGTATGGAGGGTGAAGTGGAGGAAGAGGAGGAGGAGCATGACGTGCCAGAGCTGTACACTGTGAGTGAAACCCTGACTGAGTTAGGGCCTGCAATCTTCGGTGTCGGAAGGACGTGTTCCGTCCCAAGGTCAGACTGGGTCCTGGCTTCAAGAATATTAGCCCAGTGTGCTGTCAGTGAGATGTACCGGCCCTGCCCGCAAGCACTTGTCCACGTGTCCGTGGTTAGGTGTACTTTGCTGGAAACTGCATTGTTAAGGGCACGTATGATGTTTTGTGACACGTGCTTATGTAATGCGGGGTCGGCACACCGGGAAAAATAGTGTCGGCTGGGGACTGAGTAACGTGGGACAGCCACCGCCATCAGGTTGCGGAATGCTTTCGTCTCCACCAGCCTAAAAGGTAACATTTCCAGCGCAAGCAGTCGCGAAATGTGTGCATTTAGAACTGTGGCATGTGGGGCGTTGGCAGCGTATTTGCGCCTGCGTTCCAAAGATTGGTGTATGGATAACTGAACGCTGCCCTGGGACAAGGACGTGGCTGATGATGGTGCTACTTCTGCTTGTGCAAGTACAGGTGAAGGACAGGAGGCATCTTCGCCTGCAGTATGGACAGGGGATTGGCTTGCAAGCACAACAGTGGAAGACGCAGCTGTGTCACCCGCAGACAATGCTCCTGTACTCTGCTGTACATCCCACAAAGTTGGGTGCTTTGCTGCCATGTGCCTGATCATGCTGGTGGTGGTCAGGCTGCTAGTTTTGCTACCCTACTGATGCTGGCATGGCAGGTGTTGCAAATGGCCTTTTTCGAATTATCTGCCGACACCTTAAAAACAGCCAGACTCGGGAAGACCTAGCAGTTGTACTGGCAACATCACTCGTGTTGTTGTTCCGGGGAACGGTTGCCTGCCTTCTGCCTGCGGACACCACCCTGCTTCTTCCGGCCTGTTGTGATGCTATGCCTAACTCCCCCTGTGCACTGCTGTACTCACTCTGCATGTCCTCCTGCCAGGTTGGGTCAGTTACTGGATCATCCACCACGTCGTCTTCCACTTCTGGTCCTCCTCCTGACTTTCTGGCAATTGTGTCTCATCATCGTCCACCTCTTGTTGAGACACGTTCCCACCGTTGCCTTTATGAGACCGTGGCTGCTCAAATATTTGGGGATCCGTACATACGATTTCCTCATGAACCACTTCATAATCTGCGAATGGATGAGTGAACAGCTCTTCAGAGTGTCCAAGTGTGGGATCAGTTATCTCCGGGGCCGGGCTCTCGGCATGGTGGGAGGAAGGAGGATCAGGGTGTGGAATGTGCGGTCCAGTCTCACGGCTACTGACACTTGACCGTGTGGAAGACAGGTTATTTGTGGTGGTGCCAAACTGACTGGAAGCATTATCCACTATCCAACTAACAACCTGTTGACACTGGTCTTGGTTTAATAGTGGAGTACTGTTGCATTCACCTAGAAATTGGGACAAGAAAGTCGAGCGAGATGATGTGGGCGTTTGTCATGGCGCAATTCGAGCTTGCACACGGACTCACCCTCTGCCTGCACCACCATCACGTCCAGTTCCTTGTCTCTTGCCACCGGACTTGCGCATTTTCAATGTGGTGTTGACTGTACACAGCTAAATTAGTGCAGACAAGAGTTGGTTTTTAGCACGAGGCTTTTGGTGTACCCTAATTTATGCTGCAACCTACAGAAGCAGCACTTAGATGATAAATTAGTGCAGACAAGAGTTGGTTTTTTAGCACGAGGCTTTTGGTGTACCCTAATTTACGCTGCAACCTACAGTAGCAGCAATTAGATGATAAATTAGTGCAAACAAGAGTTGGTTTTTAGCACGAGGCATTTGGTGTACCCTAATTTACGCTGCAACCTACAGTAGCAGCACTTAGATGCTAAATTAGTGCAGACAAGAGTTGGTTTTTAGCATGAGGCTTTTGGTGTACCCTGATTTATGCTGCAACCTACAGTAGCAGCACTTAGATGATAAATTAGTGCAGACAAGAGTTGGTTTTTAGCACGAGGCTTTTGGTGTACCCTGATTTATGCTGCAACCTACAGAAGCAGCACTTAGATGCTAAATTAGTGCAGACAAGAGTTTGTTTTTAGCACGAGGCTTTTGATGTGCCCTAATTTACGCTGCAACCTACAGTAGCAGCACTTAGATGCTAAATTAGTGCAGACAAGAGTTGGTTTTTAGCACAAGGCTTTTGGTGTATCCTAATTTACGCTGCAACCTACAGTAGCAGCAATTAGATGATAAATGAGTGCAGACAAGAGTTGGTTTTTAGCACGAGGCTTTTGGTGTACCCTAATTTACGCTGCAACCTACAGTAGCAGCACTTAGATGATAAATTAGTGCAGACAAGAGTTGGTTTTTAGCACGAGGCTTTTGGTGTACCCTAATTTATGCTGCAACCTACAGAAGCAGCACTTAGATGAAAAATTAGTGCAGACAAGAGTTGGTTTTTAGCACGAGGCTTTTGGTGTACCCTAATTTACGCTGCAACCTACAGTAGCAGCAATTAGATGATAAATTAGTGCAAACAAGAGTTGGTTTTTAGCACGAGGCATTTGGTGTACCATAATTTACGCTGCAACCTACAGTAGCAGCACTTAGATGCTATATTAGTGCAGACAAGAGTTGGTTTTTAGCATGAGGCTTTTGGTGTACCCTGATTTACGCTGCAACCTACAGAAGCAGCACTTAGATGCTAAATTAGTGCAGACAAGAGTTGGTTTTTAGTACGAGGCTTTTGGTGTACCCTAATTTACGCTGCAACCTACAGTAGCAGCAATTAGATGATAAATTAGTGCAGACAAGAGTTGGTTTTTAGCACGAGGCATTTGGTGTACCCTAATTTACGCTGAAACCTACAGTAGCAGCACTTAGATGCTAAATTAGTGCAGACAAGAGTTTGTTTTTAGCACGAGGCTTTTGATGTACCCTAATTTACGCTGCAACCTACAGTAGCAGCACTTAGATGCTAAATTAGTGCAGACAAGAGTTGGTTTTTAGCACAAGGCTTTTGGTGTATCCTAATTTACGCTGCAACCTACAGTAGCAGCAATTAGATGATAAATGAGTGCAGACAAGAGTTGGTTTTTAGCACGAGGCTTTTGGTGTACCCTAATTTACGCTGCAACCTACAGTAGCAGCACTTAGATGATAAATTAGTGCAGACAAGAGTTGGTTTTTAGCACGAGGCTTTTGGTGTACCCTAATTTATGCTGCAACCTACAGAAGCAGCACTTAGATGAAAAATTAGTGCAGACAAGAGTTGGTTTTTAGCACGAGGCTTTTGGTGTACCCTAATTTACGCTGCAACCTACAGTAGCAGCAATTAGATGATAAATTAGTGCAAACAAGAGTTGGTTTTTAGCACGAGGCATTTGGTGTACCATAATTTACGCTGCAACCTACAGTAGCAGCACTTAGATGCTATATTAGTGCAGACAAGAGTTGGTTTTTAGCATGAGGCTTTTGGTGTACCCTGATTTACGCTGCAACCTACAGAAGCAGCACTTAGATGCTAAATTAGTGCAGACAAGAGTTGGTTTTTAGTACGAGGCTTTTGGTGTACCCTAATTTACGCTGCAACCTACAGTAGCAGCAATTAGATGATAAATTAGTGCAGACAAGAGTTGGTTTTTAGCACGAGGCATTTGGTGTACCCTAATTTACGCTGAAACCTACAGTAGCAGCACTTAGATGCTAAATTAGTGCAGACAAGAGTTGGTTTTTAGCATGAGGCTTTTGGTGTACCCTGATTTACGCTGCAACCTACAGTAGCAGCACTTAGATGATAAATTAGTGCAGACAAGAGTTGGTTTTTAGCACGAGGCTTTTGGTGTACCCTGATTTACGCTGCAACCTACAGAAGCAGCACTTAGATGCTAAATTAGTGCAGACAAGAGTTTGTTTTTAGCACGAGGCTTTTGATGTACCCTAATTTACGCTGCAACCTACAGTAGCAGCACTTAGATGCTAAATTAGTGCAGACAAGAGTTGGTTTTTAGCACAAGGCTTTTGGTGTATCCTAATTTACACTGCAACCTACAGTAGCAGCAATTAGATGATAAATGAGTGCAGACAAGAGTTGGTTTTTAGCACGAGGCTTTTGGTGTACCCTAATTTATGTTGCAACCTACAGTAGCAGCACTTAGATGCTAAATTAGTGCAGACAAGAGTTGGTTTTTAGTACGAGGCTTTTGGTGTACCCTAATTTACGCTGCAACCTACAGTAGCAGCAATTAGATGATAAATTAGTGCAGACAAGAGTTGGTTTTTAGCACGAGGCATTTGGTGTACCCTAATTTACGCTGAAACCTACAGTAGCAGCACTTAGATGCTAAATTAGTGCAGACAAGAGTTGGTTTTTAGCATGAGGCTTTTGGTGTACCCTGATTTACGCTGCAACCTACAGTAGCAGCACTTAGATGATAAATTAGTGCAGACAAGAGTTGGTTTTTAGCACGAGGCTTTTGGTGTACCCTGATTTACGCTGCAACCTACAGAAGCAGCACTTAGATGCTAAATTAGTGCAGACAAGAGTTTGTTTTTAGCACGAGGCTTTTGATGTACCCTAATTTACGCTGCAACCTACAGTAGCAGCACTTAGATGCTAAATTAGTGCAGACAAGAGTTGGTTTTTAGCACAAGGCTTTTGGTGTATCCTAATTTATGCTGCAACCTACAGTAGCAGCAATTAGATGATAAATGAGTGCAGACAAGAGTTGGTTTTTAGCACGAGGCTTTTGGTGTACCCTAATTTACGCTGCAACCTACAGTAGCAGCACTTAGATGATAAATTAGTGCAGACAAGAGTTGGTTTTTAGCACGAGGCTTTTGGTGTACCCTAATTTACGCTGCAACCTACAGTAGCAGCACTTAGATGCTAAATTAGTGCAGACAAGAGTTGGTTTTTAGCACAAGGCTTTTGGTGTACCCTAATTTACGCTGCAACCTACAGTAGCAGCAATTAGATGATAAATTAGTGCAGACAAGAGTTGGTTTTTAGCATGAGGCTTTTGGTGTACCCTAATTTACGCTGCAACCTACAGTAGCAGCACTTAGATGATAAATTAATGCAGACAAGAGTTGGTTTTTAGCACGAGGCATTTGGTGTACCCTAATTTACGCTGCAACCTACAGTAGCAGCAATTAGATGATAAATTAGTGCAGACAAGAGTTGTTTTTTAGCACGAGGCTTTTGGTGTACCCTAATTTACGCTGCAACCTACAGTAGCAGCACTTAGATGCTAAATTAGTGCAGACAACAGTTGGTTTTTAGCACGAGGCTTTTGGCGTATCTTAATTTTAGCTAAAACCTACTTCTGCCTATAGTGAGCAAAATAAATCCCTAAAAGCACTGTTTTGGGATAGATGAGTCTGGAAACCAGCCCCAGATGCGATGCAGGCTAGTATACTGGCACAGCGAAGTTTGGTATATACCCTGCCTCCCTGTATACAGCTCTATTAGTCCTCAGAAGGACTGGTGTGGTAATTAGACTGGCAGCCCTGTGCCTACACTAGCTGAAAGGCCAAAAATCTGTCCTTCAATCAGTAGCAGCTCTCCCTACACTGACTATCTAATGGCGCAGAGTGATGAGCACAGCGCAGTTAGGTCTTATAAAGACCTGATGACGCTGTGCGGATAGCCAATCACTGTAATGCCACAACCAACATGGCTGTGGCATTACAGTGTCTGTCAGCCAATCCCTGCATGTGGGCTGGCTCTGAAAAGAGCGCCAACATGCAGGGAGGTGGACCTCGAGCATAGCAAGAGTATCGCAAGATTACTCGGTACTCGACGAGTACCCCGAGTACCGAGATATTTGTGCGAGTACCGAGTAGTGACAAGAATACTCGCTCATCTCTACTTAAGAGTGATTTTTCAAAGGTTTTATGGACTGATGAAATGAGTGTGATTCTTGATGGGCCAAATGGATGGGCCAGAGACTGGATCAGTACAGGGAAGAGAGCTCCACTCTGACACAGACGCCAGCAAGGTGGAGATGGGGTACTGGTATGGGCTGGTATCATCAAAGATGAACTTGTGGGACCTTTTCGGGTTGAGGATGGAGTGAAGCTCAACTCCCAGACCTATTGCCAGTTTCTGGAAGACAACTTCTTCAAGCAGTGGAACAGGAAGAAGTCGGTATCGTTCAAGAAAAACATGATTTTCATGCAGGACAATGCTCCATCACATGCATCCAACTACTCCACAGCATGGCTGGCCAGTAAAGGTCTAAAAGAAGTAAAAATAATGACATGGCCCCCTTGTTCACCTGATCTGTACCCCATAGAGAACCTGCGGTTCCTCCTAAAATGTGAGATCTACAGTGAGGGAAAACAGTAGACCTCTCGGAACAGTGTCTGGGAGGCTGTGGTGGCTGCTGCACGCAATGTTGATCATAAACAGATCAAGCAACTGACAGATTCTATGAATTAATCTATGGCTGTTGAGTGTCATCATAAAGAAAGGTGGCTATATTGGTCACTCATTTTTTTTTGTGTTGTTTTTGCATGTCAGAAATGTTTATTTTAAATTTTGTGCAGTTATATTAGTTTACCTGGTGAAAATAAACAAGTGAGATGGGAATATATTTGATCTTTATTAAGTTGCCTAATAATTCTGAACAGCAATATTTACCTGCACCAACAGATATCTTCCTAAGTTAGTCAAATCTAAAAAAAAACACCACTCCAACTTTCAAAAATATTAAGCTTTGATATTTATGAGTCTTTTGGGTTGATTGAGAACATAGTTGTTTGTCAATAATAAAAATAATCCTCTAAAATACAACTAACCTAATAATTCTGCACACAGTGTATTTTTCCTAATAGCATACGATTGTTGCAGATTTTACTCTACCATAATTCATGGAAAATAGGGAAAGACTCATTAGGCATCAAAATTAATATGTGGTTTAGACATTTTTTGCATCCTTAATAAGAGCTTTAAAAAGTGTCTTGAGTAAGGAGCAAGGCTAAGAGGGGTATAGTATATGGAAAATGTCATGTAAAGTTTGTTAGACATGAGGAGGTGTTACTATCTAGTAGAAAAGGTCCTTTTCTGCATAAACAATATTGAAAAAATGCCCTTTTTTTGTTGAAGCAGCACCACCTTGTCTATGTGCTATATGTGATATTGCAGCTCCGCTCCATTAATCAGCATTAATCCATACACAAAAGTGGCAATATTTCTTTAAAAAATGAAAATGATCTCTTCTTATTTATGGTGTATAGCATCTTTATGCTAGGAGAACGATCAGTGGGAAAAAGTACCAAGCTTAGCTCTCCTTCAGAATGAAAACTGTCTCATTAGCGCTCCTTATAGGTGGCCACCATCATGAATTTTTAGCCAAGGTTATTTTTTAGTGAGTGTTTGGAGTTTCCTAAACACAGCTGAGTATTGACATAGGCTGGGGTCACACATGTGTTTTTATTTTGAAATCCTTATCCGGTTTTGAGCTTTTAAAAAGCTAAAAACCGGAGCAGGAAACGCTCCTCATAGGAGCCCATTATGGTAACCGGATTGCTTTACAAAAAAATCATGCAGGCTGCAGTTTTCGGAGTAGTTCTAGGCTCTGCAATGCGGTAACCGCATTGCTCAGGATGTGTAATCCTGAGCAATGCGGTAACCGTATAGTTTGCTCATCCCTGCTGCCGCAGGGATGAGCAAACTGTAAAATCGGTGTAAAAAGATTAAATATTAATAATAATTGTGGGCAACATGTCTTTAGGGAATGCCCAGCCCCCCTAGAGAAATGCTGGCCACTCAGGACGGCATGTCATGTGTTAATTTTCCCTGTACAGTAAGCCGGCTATTGTCGGCTCTGTACATTTTTCTGAATGAAGCCACGGCTCCTCTGACAGGTGCGCGCATACTATAGGTAATGTACGTATAGTATGTGCCGCTGTCCGAGGTCCTGTAAGCATTTAGAGTAGATCTATGGGCAGCGGCTTCCTTCAGAAAATTATACAGAGCTGACAGGAGCCGGCTTACTGTACATGAGTATTAACACATTACATGCTCCACTCGAGTGGGTAGCATGTCTCTAGGGGTGGTGGGCACCCCCTAGAGACATGTTGCCCACAATTATTATTAAAATTTTATCTTTTTTTATAGTGTTAACAGTTTGCTCATCCCTGCAGCAGCAGGATGAGCAAACTGTACAGCAAGCGCATTGCTCCGGATCACACATCCGGAGCAATCTGGTAACCACATTGCGGTTTACTACACACATTTTGCAAGCAAAATGTGTGTGATGGCAATTGCGGTTACCACCTCCAAATCTGGATGTGGTAACTGCAATTACTATTCCAGATGTGACCCTAGCCTTAGAGACTTGTAGGGCCAAGTCACACCTGGTGACCTCGCCGGAGATGTTGGCGGCGCCAGGCGGGAGCGCGCACGTTTTTGGCACCCTGCCAGCGTTGCCGTCGCATGTTTACATGCGGCGACACCTCTGGCGACGCACCGGTGATCTCACAAGCGGCAGCGCCGCTGGTGTGTCTCAAAACCCCAGCGGCGATGCCATTAACATGGGAGCCTATGGTTCCCATCGCCTGTGTGATCACCGGTCGGCGTGTTACATGGGGCGATGTGTACACATCGCCCCAGAGTGGTCGCCTGGTTTCAGAGCAGTGCTCTGAAACCAGGCGACCACTCAGATGTGTCGCCCTCGCCTATTTTCATTAGGCGACGCATTGGCGATGTCGGCGGTGATAGGCTGTGACGGTACCCGTAGAGATGTAACTCTTGAGGGTGAGGTGCTGCTTCTGAATACACAGATCTAGCTGGCATAATGCATTGTGAAGGCTAGCTTACACTGACAATGGCCATGCTCATTCAATATCAAATATATCCTTCTGTCATGAAGGAAATAAATTATTTGTAAAGATTGTTCAGAAGTGAATGACTATTGGAAAGTCTTCTTAATATGAACACATTTGTACCCTGTACATTATGGCACCATTCAGTGCCTAGTTGAATGTGATCTTATAAGCCCTTTTGTTTCATACCATCTGAATTTCTTGCACCTATGGGCCATAAAATCTTTACAGTCAAAACGTCTACAAGACTTCTCATGAAAGAAGACTTTACAAAAGAGAGCAGGTCTTTATTATTTATCTTCACAGGAGTGCAAACAGATAGGCGACAGAACAGGACAAAGTGCAGAGCAGAGGCTGCACATCATTTCACCAGTGTAAAAATCATCATCACCCACATTGTTTCTTTACAGAGGTGGTCTTGGGGCTCAGCTTAGTCACTTCTGCACATTGTCTTTGGGGTTTGCTTTATTCTATAAACACTTTAGAAGGAAGAAGTTGCAGACAGAACCTCTAGGGCAGTTGCATAATTTCCCAATCCTGGAAGCCTTCCTGACTGCACATTGCTCCCCTACATCACACTGAAAAACAAAATGGTAGGATCATTAACATTTAATATTTCAACAGTTCTGTTAGCAAATTTACCTATCCTATGTTATATTTACAATATTATAATGTATACATATTTTATCAAAGGCAATGAACCTGAAAATACCATGATGTGTGGATCCCACGTCATACATTCATTAATACATTCATTGCCTATACATGATGATCAATAGAGATAGATGGATATCCATATATATATATATATATATATATATATATATATATATATATATATACAGAGAGAGAGAGAGAAATACATAGATATACATGTGTGTATAAAAGGCAGAGAACCTGGTAATACCATTGATGTGTAGATCCCATGTTATAGGATCATTAATACATTCATTGTCTATGCATGATGATCAATAGAGATAGATATCCATATATATATATATAGAGGAGAGAGAGATACATAGATATACATGTTGTGTGTATATAAAAGTCAGAGAACCTGGAAATACCATTGATCATTGATGTGTAGATCCCATGTTATACAATCATTAATACATTCATTGCTAGCCTATGCATGATGAGCAATAAAGATATACATATATATATGTATATATATATCAGGGGCAAAGAAACTGGAAATACCATTGATGTGTAGATCCCATTTCATACATTCATTGCCTATACATAATGATTAATAGATATAGATAGATATATGTGTGTGTATACATAGATAGAAAGGTAGATAGATATCTCAAAGGCAATGAACCTGGAAATTCCATTGATGTGTAGAACCTGTGTTATACATTCTTTACCTATATATGATGATTTATATATATATATATATTATATATATATATATATATATATATATATAATACCAGTGCATCTCAATGAGTTACAATATCATCAAAAAGTTCATTGATTTCAGTAGTGCAATACAAAAAGTGAAATGCATGTATTATTATACTTATAGTAAACCCAAAGGTCACTAATTCAGAAAATTAAAGTGGGGAGGATAAAGGGTTAAAAACCTCACTGCCGTATTCCCGAGACATCAAAGGGTGCATATAATATTGAATTATTAGTCAACGTGTTCCAGTGCTCCCAGAAAACGATGTTTGATGATATTCTGATTCATTGAGATGCACTAATATATATATATATACTTACATATACCAAATATTCTGCCATTTATCCCATACCATGCCCTGCAGGGTGTAGTGTTGTTACATGCTGCACACAATAATTAGGCAGGATACAAGGTACTGAAGGATTTCCACTCTCCTTCTAGTGGTGTAGATAAAGCATCTTAAGTATACCCACTATGTTCTATTGCAGATATGATATTAAGGTAAAATCTTACCACAGGGACCTGTCCAAACTTCTTTTCCCAGGAAGGGACACGTTTACTCTGTAACTTCTCCAGAACCTCCTGCAGAGCTCCCAGCTACAGAACAAAGCAGAGAGGGCATGTGGATGATGATCAGCATTTACAGTCTATACATGGATATGAATGATCAGCATTTACAGTCTATGCATGGATATGGATGTACTATGATCATAGCTATAGCTAGCTTTAGTCTGAATATCTCCATATAACAGTATAAGCAGTTTATTCTACACACCCTGCTGCTGGAGTCTGTATAACATAAGCAATGCCAGAGACTAGAGTTCCAGTCCAGAACACCACATTCCTGGAGTAAGTGAATGCTATATAACCAGTATATACACCAGTGCTATATAACCAGTATATATACCAGTGCTATATAACCAGTATATATACACCAGTGCTATATAACCAGTATATATACACCACTGCTATATAACCAGTATATATACACCAGTGCTATATAACCAGTATATATACCAGTGCTATATAACCAGTATATATACACCAGTGCTATATAACCAGTATATATACCAGTGCTATATAACCAGTATATATACACCAGTGCTATATAACCAGTATATATACACCACTGCTATATAACCAGTATATATACACAGTGCTATATAACCAGTATATAACCATGCTATATAACCAGTATATATACACCAGTGCTATATAACCAGTATATATACCAGTGCTATATAACCAGTATATATACCAGTGCTATATAACCAGTATATATACACCATGCTATATAACCAGTATATATACCAGTGCTATATAACCAGTATATATACACCACTGCTATATAACCAGTATATATACCAGTGCTATATAACCAGTATATATACCAGTGCTATATAACCAGTATATATACACCAGTGCTATATAACCAGTATATATACACCAGTGCTATATAACCAGTATATATACACCAGTGCTATATAACCAGTATATATACACCAGTGCTATATAACCAGTATATATACACCAGTGCTATATAACCAGTATATATACACCACTGCTATATAACCAGTATATATACCAGTGCTATATAACCAGTATATATACCAGTGCTATATAACCAGTATATGTACACCAGTGCTATATAACCAGTATATATACCAGTGCTATATAACCAGTATATATACCAGTGCTATATAACCAGTATATATACACCAGTGCTATATAACCAGTATATATACACCAGTGCTATATAACCAGTATATATACACCAGTGCTATATAACCAGTATATATACACCACTGCTATATAACCAGTATATATACACCAGTCCTATATAACCAGTATATATACCAGTGCTTTTTAACCAGTATATATACCAGTGCTATATAACCAGTATATATACACCAGTGCTATATAACCAGTATATATACACCAGTGCTATATATAACCAGTATATATACACCAGTGCTATATAACCAGTATATATATACCAGTGCTATAAACCAGTATACATACCAGTGCTATATAACCAGTATATACACCAGTGCTATATAACCAGTATATATACACCAGTGCTATATAACCAGTATATATACACCACTGCTATATAACCAGTATATACACCAGTGCTATATAACCAGTATATATACACCAGTGCTATATAACCAGTATATATACACCAGTGCTATATAACCAGTACAGCCCCGGGCAGAGGAGCTCCCACCACCTGTTGGCTGGCATTGTCTCCAGCACAGCACTCACCAGCTCTTTCTCACTGGAAGGAATGGCATCTTTGGGGTAGAAGTCCCTCAGTGCCCTGGTCTCCAGGTCGGAGCTGTCCTCCTGGCCACACACAGCACTGATGCCCAGGAGCAGTAGGCAGCTGCCCATGGTGAGGAGGCGCACTCTGCTGCTGTCCATGGTGCTGATCTACACTGGCAGCCTGTGCAGGGATGTGGTCGGGCACTGACTGGGCTTTCTCTATTTATCTCTTCCACAGAGATGTATGTTGTTATTTTATATACTCCTCCCATTGTGACGCCAGTGAGCAGTGTGGGGGTGAGCAGTCAGCTCCTGACATGGGGGGCTGTGTACCGACATCAATCAGAGCCCCCCGGGCTATGCTGACATGGCACAGAGGGCAGGGAAGACTTATGTTTCCTCTCTGATACTTCAATCCAATCTAATACAACTGTGTGAACTTTGGGAAATGACAGATTTCACTCATTCCTGATTATTCAGCCTGGACGGAAATGATCCATCACTGATACCACAATACAGCCTGCAGGCTCCTGTATATACCACCACACAGCCTGCAGGCTCCTGTATATACCACAATACAGCCTGCAGGCTCCTGTATATACCACCACACAGCCTGCAGGCTCCTGTATATACCACCATACAGCCTGCAGGCTCCTGTATATACCACCACACAGCCTGCAGGCTCCTGTATATACCACAATACAGCCTGCAGGCTCCTGTATATACCACAATACAGCCTGCAGGCTCCTGTATATACCACAATACAGCCTGCAGGCTCCTGTATATACCGCAATACAGCCTGCAGGCTCCTGTATATACCGCAATACAGCCTGCAGGCTCCTGTATATACCGCAATACAGCCTGCAGGCTCCTGTGTATACCACAATACAGCCTGCAGGCTCCTGTATATACCACAATACAGCCTGCAGGCTCCTGTGTATACCACAATACAGCCTGCAGGCTCCTGTATATACCTCAATACAGCCTGCAGGCTCCTGTATATACCACAATACAGCCTGCAGGCTCCTGTATATACCACAATACAGCCTGCAGGCTCCTGTATATACCACAATACAGCCTACAGGCTCCTGTATATACCACAATACAGCCTGCAGGCTCCTGTATATACCGCACAATACAGCCTGCAGCGTACCTGGTATATACCGCAATACAGCCTGCAGGCTCCTGTATCACTACCGCAATACAGCCTGCCAGGCTCCTGTATATACCACAATACAGCCTGCAGGCTCCTGTATATACCACAATAACAGGCCTCTACAGCTCCGGTATATACCGCAATACAGCCTGCAGGCTCCTGTATATACCACAATACAGCCTGCAGGCTCCTGTATATACCACAATACAGCCTACAGGCTCCTGTATATACCACAATACAGCCTGCAGGCTCCTGTATATACCGCAATACAGCCTGCAGGCTCCTGTATATACCGCAATACAGCCTGCAGGCTCCTGTTATATACCACAAATACAGCCTGCAGGCTCCTGTATATACCGCAATACAGCCTGCAGGCTCCTGTATATACCGCAATACAGCCTGCAGGCTCCTGTTAATATCCGCAATACAGCCTGCAGGCTCCTGTATATACCACAATACAGCCTGCAGGCTCCTGTATATACCACAATACAGCCTGCAGGCTCCTGTATATACCACAATACAGCCTGCAGGCTCCTGTATATACCGCAATACAGCCTGCAGGCTCCTGTATATACCACCATACAGCCTGCAGGCTCCTGTATATACCACAATACAGCCTGCAGGCTCCTGTATATTACCACATACAGCCTGCAGGCTCCTGTATATACCACAATACAGCTGCAGGCTCCTGTATATACCACAATACAGCCTGCAGGCTCCTGTATATACCGCAATACAGCCTGCAGGCTCCTGTATATACCACAATACAGCCTGCAGGCTCCTGTATATACCACCATACAGCCTGCAGGCTCCTGTATATACCACATACAGCCTGCAGGCTCCTGTATATACCGCAATACAGCCTGCAGGCTCCTGTATATACCACCATACAGCCTGCAGGCTCCTGTATATACCGCAATACAGCCTGCAGGCTCCTGTATATACCACCATTACATGCCTGCAGGCTCCTGTATATACCACAATACAGCCTGCAGGCTCCTGTATATACCACAATACAGCCTGCAGGCTCCTGTATATACCACCATACAGCCTGCAGGCTTCCTGTATATACCGCAATACAGCCTGCAGGCTCCTGTATATACCGCAATCCAGCCTGCAGGCTCCTGTATATACCGTAATACAGCCTGCAGGCTCCTGATTATACCACAATACAGCCTGCAGGCTCCTGTATATACCACAATACAGCCTGCAGGCTCCTGTATATACCGCAATACAGCCTGCAGGCTCCTGTGTATACCGCAATACAGCCTGCAGGCTCCTGTGTATACCGCAATACAGCCTACAGGCTCCTGTATATACCGCAATACAGCCTGCAGGCTCCTGTGTATACCGCAATACAGCCTGCAGGCTCCTGTATATACCGCAATACAGCCTGCAGGCTCCTGTATATACCGCAATACAGCCTGCAGGCTCCTGTATATACCACAATACAGCCTGCAGGCTCCTGTATATACCGCAATACAGCCTGCAGGCTCCTGTATATACCGCAATCCAGCCTGCAGGCTCCTGTATATACCACAATACAGCCTGCAGGCTCCTGTATATACCGCAATACAGCCTGCAGGCTCCTGTATATACCGCAATACAGCCTGCAGGCTCCTGTATATACCGCAATACAGCCTGCAGTCTCCTGTATATACCGCAATACAGCCTGCAGGCTCCTGTATATACCGCAATACAGCCTGCAGGCTCCTGTATATACCACAATACAGCCTGCAGGCTCCTGTATATACCGCAATACAGCCTGCAGGCTCCTGTATATACCGCAATACAGCCTGCAGGCTCCTGTATATACCACAATACAGCCTGCAGGCTCCTGTGTATACCGCAATACAGCCTACAGGCTCCTGTATATACCGCAATACAGCTTGCAGGCTCCTGTATATACCGCAATACAGCCTGCAGGCTCCTGTATATACCACAATACAGCCTGCATGCTCCTGTGTATACCGCAATACAGCCTGCAGGCTCCTGTGTATACCACAATACAGCCTGCAGGCTCCTGTATATACCGCAATACAGCCTGCAGGCTCCTGTATATACCGCAATACAGCCTGCAGGCTCCTGTATATACCGCAATACAGCCTGCAGGCTCCTGTATATACCGCAATACAGCCTGCAGGCTCCTGTATATACCGCAATGCAGCCTGCAGGCTCCTGTATATACCACAATACAGCCTGCAGGCTCCTGTATTATAGGTGGAAAGATGACTGGATGTAGTAATGCTCCAGGGACACAGTGATATCCTCTAGATCAGGGGTCTCATGCTCCAGGCCTCGAGGGCCGCACACAGTCCAGGTTTTCAGGATTTCCATTGCATTTGACAGTTGGCAATCAAATTACCAACTGTCAAACTCTAAGGAAATCCTGAAAACCTGGACTGTGTGCGGCCCTCGAGGCCTGGAGTTTGAGACCCCTGCTCTAGATGGTATACAGTCAGGTGATATTACATGGACACAGTGATATCCTCTAGATGGTATACAGTCAGGTGATGTTACATAGACACAGTGATATCCTCTAGATGGTATACAGTCATGTGATATTACATAGACACTGTGATATCCTCTAGATCAGAGGTCCCCAACTCCAGTCCTTAAGGCCACCAACGGTCCAGGTTTTCATTATTTCCTTAGAAATTTGACAGTTGGTAATTCAATCTCCTGCACAGGTGGTGATTCCAACTGTCAAATGCCAAGGAAATCCTGAAAACATGCACTGTTGGTGCGCCTTGAGGCCTAGAGTTGGGGACCTCTGCTCTAGATGGTATACAGTCAGGTGATATTACATGGACACAGTGATATCCTCTAGATGGTATACAGTCGTGTGATATTACATGGACAAAGTCATATACTCTAGATGGTATACAGTCGTGTGATATTACATGGACACAGTCATATACTCTAGATGGTATACAGTCAGGTGATATTACATGGACACAGTGATATCCTCTAGATGGTATACAGTCAGGTGATATTACATGGACACAGTCATATCCTCTAGATGGTATACAGTCAGGTGATATTACATGGACACAGTGATATCCTCTAGATGGTATACAGTCGTGTGATATTACATGGACACAGTGATATCCTCTAGATGGTATACAGCCTTGTGATATTACATGGACACAGTGACATCCTCTAGATGGTATACAGTCATGTGATATTACATAGACACAGTCATATCCTCTAGATGGTATACAGTCAGGTGATATTACACAGACACAGTCATATCCTCTAGGTATATAGTCAGGTGATATTACATGGACACGGTGATATCCTCTAGAAGGTATACAGTCAGATGTGATATTATATGGACACAATGATTTCTTATAGATATTATGTAGTCAGATGTGATATTACATGGACACAGTGATGTCCTCTAGATATCATACAGTCAGAGGTGATATTATATGGACACAGTGATGTCCTCTAGATATCATACAGTCAGATGTGATATTACATTGACACAGTGATATCATCTGTTATACAGTCAGATGTGATATTATATGGACACAATGATCTCCTATAGATATAGAGTCATGTGATATTACATGGTAACAATGGTTTCCTATAGATGTTATGTAGTCAGATGTGATATTACATGCACACAGTGATATCCTGTCATACAGTCAGATGTGATATTTGATTGACACAATGATCTCCTATAGATATATATGGTCAGATGTGATAATACATGGACACAGTGATATCCTATAGATATTATATAGTCAGATGTGATATCTAACAGTAATAGGGATTACTCACTCGCTTGCTGGTCCTCAAGGTAGCAAAAGGAAAACATCTCCATTTAACACTCCATAAACCACACTCCAAATAATTAAACATGAACCTTCCTTCAGGCTTTACAGCAACATAAATGTAACACAGGATTACAGTCCATTTAAGGCTACTTTTCCATTGCTGGACTAGTACCATTTGCCAGACCAGGAAAAAAATGGTATGGTACCATCTGGTTCATTCTGTTATTGTGTGCTTTTTAACAGATCTTTTTGAGGAGATATGATAGATAGTTATAGCTTACTAGTCTCCCACTGCTTGTTTCAAGGTCTGCTCATTAAGCTTCATGAATATTAAAACACTGAATTGCAACAGCCAATCACAGGCACTCACTGTCTGATCCCACAATGAGTGCCCCACGAGCTGCATCCATGTCAGCGGTGCCGTAAATGAGGTCACTTGAAGAGACAGGTGACGCTATTAACATTGTAACACACAGGTGATGCAGTTACCATGGTAACCATGTCAACTATATCATCAGCTGACCTCACTCACAGCACCACTGGTGCGGCTAAAGCACTCGGAGCACTCATTGTGTTCTCGGAGCTCACGCTGATATGATGCTTTCTCCTTCAGCGCGATCTCTGATGCAGCAGAGCTGAGTGTGCTTTGTGGAGTATTGTTGTGGATTATTATCGAAGGGTATGTTTGCGGTTAATAAATGGGAACATGAGGGTTGTCTATGTGGTTTATTTCTAATAAAGTATTTTTCTCTGCGTATGTGTTTAATAATTATTTACTGCAACCTCTGATGCAGCAGAGTTGAGTGTGCTTCATGGGACATCATTGTGGATTATTGTCTGAGGGTTTGCTTGGGGTTAATAAATGGGAAATTGAGGGTTGTCTGTGAGTATTATTTCTAATAAAGAATTTTTCTCTCTGTGTGTTTATTAACAATCTGGGCTTAATGACTGCTGTCAGTACTCAGCTATCATTAACCCCCTCATCACCCTGATGTCACCCCAATAGGGGCATCAGAAAGAGCCTGGTGAAGCGCCAGGATTTGGCGCTTCTAATGAATGCGCTATATTTTGGGTCAGCTGTGGGCTGTTAGTTATTTCCCCCAAGGGTAAGACTATATGCCTTCCCAGGGTGAGAATAACAACCCCCATCTGTGTGCTTTATCTTGGCTGAGTATCAAATTGGAGGGGATCCCATGCCACTGTTTTTTCAAATTATTTCTTTAAATAATTAAAAAAAAAACGAATGATGTCCTGTATTTCATACTCAGCCAACATAAAGCACATGGTTGAGGGCTGCAGCCAGCAACTGTCTGCTTTATCTGTGCTGAGACTGAAAAATACAGGGGACCCCTACGCATTTTTTTCCCCATTATTTATTTATTTTACACACATATGACGGCAGGTTAGTTGCAATACACTAATGTATATGGCAATCAAGCACAGACACCAGTACAGATTGTGGGGGCACAATGGACAGTACAGATTGTGTGGACTTTAAAGGATACTGTTTTTGGTATAAAACTGGATCTGTGCCGAATATAAAAAACAGAGGTGCAAAAGTAGCCTTTCTCACACACAGTTTCTCCCATATAGGTTCAGATACATCCTCCAGAAGTCTCACAGTGAAGTATCTCCAGTCTGTAGACAAACGTTTTCAAACAATTTTCCTCTCATAAGCCTTGGACATTTAATCATACCTCTGTCAGCCGCTCCGAGGACCCCACACAGAGGCTCTTTCTCACAGTGTAGGGATAAAATTGAAGTGCGGTCTGCTGGAGTGCCGGGTGTAGAAGAAAGGAAGAGGGACCTGTACTTTGAGAACAAACCTTTATTAAATGTCACAACACATTTCAGCGGTGTATGCTGCCTTCATCAGGTATTTCACTAGGGCTAAATTGGCTGGGATCTGTAGTACTTCACAGTCTTGCAGTATTAATGTGTGGGCGGTCATTGCCTCCTGTGCTTTGGTCTATTGGAAAGTACTACACCGTACATATACCTTTTGTCTCTTCCTGCAAACTGCCAGAAATAGTTTTTAGTTCCCTGTTTAAGGGCCCTTTCACATCAGCGTTTTTTGAAAATCGCGGCAGATGCGGTGAAAAAAACGCATCTGCCGCGATTACCGCATACCGGCTGCACTTGCGGAGCGGTTGCGGTTTTTGCCATGCAAAGTATAGGCGTACTTGCGGCAGGTGCGGCAAGTGCGGTTTTGCACTTGCGGCAGGTGCGGGCGCGAAAAAAAACGCGGTCAGCCGCGTTTTTTGTCGCGGCCGCACCTGCCGCAAGTGCAAAACCGCACTTGCCGCACCTGCCGCAAGTACGCCTATACTTTGCATGGCAAAAACCGCAACCGCGCCGCAAGTGCAGCCGGTATGCGGTAATCGCGGCAGATGCGGTTTTTTCACCGCATCTGCCGCGATTTTCAAAAAACGCTGATGTGAAAGGGCCCTAAGGCTGCTTTCACATCAGCGGCAAACGCTGATCGCGGCAGTTGCAGTGAAAAAAAACACAACTGCCGCGATTATCGCATAACGGCCGCACTTGCGGTTCACTTGCGGTAAGCCCCATACAATGGCTATGGGGCTTGCGGCAGGTGCGGCAAGTGCGGTTTCGGCACTTGCATCAGGTGCGGCCGCGAAAAAACCGCAGCATACCTGCTCATTAAGCTTCATGAATATTAAAACACTGAATTGCAACAGCCAATCACAGGCACTCACTTTCTGATCCCACAATGAGTGCCCCACGAGCTGCATCCGTGTCAGCGGTGCCGTAAGTGAGGTCACTTAAAGAGACAGGTGATGCTATTAACATTGTAACACACAGCTGATGGAGTTACCATGGTAACCATGTCAACTATATCATCAGCTGACCTCACTCACAGCACCACTGGCGCGGCTTAAGCTCTCGGAGCACTCATTGTGTTGTCGGAGCTCACGCTGATATGATGCTTTCTCCTTCAGCGCGATCTCCGATCTAACAATACAGGACTAGGCATACTTCGCGGCCGCACCTGCCGCAAGTGCTGAAACTGCACTTGCCGCTCCTGCCGCAAGCCCCATAGACATTGTATCGCGGCCGTTATGCGGTAATTGCGGCAGTTGCAGTTTTTTCACCGCAACTGCCGCGATCAGCGTAAAACGCTGATGTGAAAGCAGCCTAGTCCTGTATTGTATTTAGTGTTTTTCCAGTTTTACCTGTTTTTTGAATGCTTCTTCTTCCTCATCATTTTGTACTTTGTCGCTATCTCAGTTTTAGACCTGTCTTCCTGACTACTCTTTTGGATCCTGATATTATCCATTCCCTGATCTTCTGACTTTGCCCCTGCCTGTTGACCATTCTTGTCTCTGAACTGCTTTCCATAGGCAGTTATCTCCTGGACCCTGTTGTAAATCCAGATCCCTGTATATCCTGTATGTATGCAGGTGAGAGGATCCCTGGATGGATCACCATCTTCAGCAGCTAAAGTGCAGGGTGCAGGGAGAAGGAGCATGCACTGCAATTTCACCTCTCCCAGTGCCTGCGCTGATCTGTGCCGCCATAATGTGACCTGATATTACCATGGCAGCCAGACATTGGCATGGCAATATTTAGTCGCATTTTCCAAGCCTCAAAGATCATGTTATCTCTGGGACTTAGGTCTGCAGCAATGAGAGTTGCACTGTATAGAAGATCATTGCCATACAGTGCAGCATCAGTGTGACCCCAGCCCCAGAGACTGCAGCAAGAGGAACCTTGATCCCTTGCTGCAATCTCTGGATGTAGCAGAGGCTACCAAGCAATGTGGGACCATCATTGTGGATTACGTTGTAGGGTAAGTGAGGGTAATAAAGATGGAGTATGTGTTTGTGTCTTTTGCTCTAATAAAATGATTTGTCTCTGTGTGTTGTGTGTTATTTACCATTTACTTAGAGGTTCCTAATGGATGGGTCTAACATTGGCCTGACATTAGGAACCTCGGGTTTAGTGCCAGGTGCATATAGAAAGCTGGCATTAACCCCTTTATTACCCAGTTTGCCATTGGCACCAGGGCATCTGGAATAGTCTGGGTACAGCTCCAAAAAATGGTGCTTCTACTGAATGCACCAGTCTGGGGTGGCTGCGGGCTGCAATTTGCAGTTTGGGGGACCCAGAATGCTTGGGCCTCTCCACGCTGAGGATTCCAGCCCCAGCTACCTAGTTGTACTTGGCTAGAAACCAAAAATATGCTGATGCCTTATGTCATTTTTTTTCAAATTATTTCTTGAAATAATTTTTAAAAATAGGGTTCCGCTGAATTTTGATTACCAGCTAGGTACAACTAGGCATCTGGGGGTGGGTGGCAGCCCATAGCTGCCTAGTTATGCCTGACTGGCAACCAAAAATACGGCTTAGTGACCCACCCCAGGGCCATGGGGTACCCGGTTCCGGGTGTTGATTTACAGGGGATGTCACAGGACCTGTTGCCTGGTCCTGTGGCCCTGGTGATCGCTGAAAAAGGGGAAAAATAAAAATAAAAAGTGAAATGTCTTGTGACGCCACCTACGGTTCCCAGAATAATACCGGTGCTGATTGCAGACCTCCGGGGTGATGATGAGGCAGCTAGTTGGCAACGCTCCCCGTAGGTGGAGCGGGGTCCCCAGGGCAGTTGTGGAGAATAGGGATTTACACATGGAGGCAGCTCTGCAAGTGTAGGTGCTGGCAAACAGTCTATGATGACTGCAAGATCAGGGGCCACAATAACAGACACACACACGCTGCAAGTTTTTTCCGAACTTTTTACTTCTGATGTTGCAAGGTCACGTCCAGGCTACAGTCCAGGTGGTCAGGTGGCAGTTCAGGATTTCTACACCCAATGAGTTGTGAGGTCTCTTTGTTACTGTGTGCGTGTGCTCTAGTCCTGGCCTGCCAGAAACATGGCCCTGACCTCTCCTGTGTCCCTCACTTGTATAGCAGGCAGTGAGAGCCTTCCTGCTGGGCACCGCTAAATCCTCTGCGGCCCCTGGCTCTGTAGGTGGCTGTGCTACACGTACTCCTATGGGAGGAGATTGAAGTCTCCCTGGCCCTCCGGTCTTCTCTGTTGGGCTGACTGGACCCGTGCAGACTCTGGCTCCGATGTCCCGATTGCTTCTGTTGCTCCTCTTGGGTGAACCGGACTGGTTCCTCTTCCCCTCTCTGGTTAGCCTTGCCTCCGATCCTCACTCCTGGGTCCCTCACACTGTCTAGGCTTTCCCTCTAGCACGGGCCTAGTGCGGCTCCGTTCACCAGGTGTCTTCCTCAGTACTGCTCCGTACTGGACTGCCTAACTCTTCCCCGAGCCTGAATTTATAGGGGACCTTGCCTGAAGTTGGCTAGTAGAGCTCCCCCTACAGGTCTGGGATGGAAGGTGTTGACTGTAAGTTTACCTGATGTGGAAATCCCTCCCCGCACCAGGTATTTTTGTGGCAACCAAACCATAGGGGTGCCATATTAGCCTCACTTAGTTTAAAAAAAAAAAATTATTTCAAGAAATAATAATAAAAAAAAAAAAAGGGCTACGCTGTATTTTTATTTACCAGCAAGATAAAACTATGCAGCTGGAGGAGGGTGGCAGCCAGTATCTGCCTGCTGTACCTGTGCTAGTAACCAAAAATGTAGTAACCAACAGTAACCACGTCATCAGCGAAAAATCCCCGCTAAGAGTGGTTACCCACTAATGTTTTTTGGAATCAGATGGGATGCAGGTAAAACCTCCAACCCCCAGATTCCCCCACAATTGTAAAACGTGATGCATCAGGATGCACTCGCACCGGAATTATCACTAATCCTGTTGATTACTTTTTTTTTTTGCTGGATCCAGTTGTAAATGACATGCCCACTTGTGGGTGTGTCATTTACTACAGGGTTCTGGGCATGCGTCGTCCAGCGTCAATGGGGCTGAAAAACGGATGTGGGTGCGTTCAGTTCATGCTGGAGGCCAAAAAAGTCTAAAAAAGAGACAGCGTCACAGACCTTCGATGGTGAAAATTCTAAGCGTCCTTTATTCCATGGTCAACAGAAGCGACGTTTCGACCACTGCTGTGGTCTTTATCAAGCTCAGTATGTTTTACAATTGACCTCTTTAAATAGTGCTCCACCACACCCATAAACCAATGTAGACCAATCACAAACCACATCTATCAATTAATACAAAACACATAAAATACACAACAGTACATAATAAAATTACATGTAAGGTGTTATATATGGTTACCCCATCTTTTTACAAGATAAATTGTATATTTTGGCAAGCATAATAGCAATAATCCAAAGTTTAACATGAACATACTGGCACATGAACGGTTAACATCAGTATCCAATCAGTATACACCTGTCAGTTACCATACCAACATCCATGCAATTAAACCTGGATGTTAATAAATTTAGATGCTACATCTAGTGAGGCAATCGGTGGAATACACAACATTACTGTCATGTCTTATTGCACCATAAAGAGACATTCACTACCCATATCTATAGATGTTTATATCCCATGTGTAGAAACTATTCATACCTCCTCATTCCACTAGGAACTTATCATCCGCGGACCATTACCTTAGCACCCGATCTAGAGTGACTATGCCTGACTCTCCCACGGGTCCATATCTCCAATCACAAATCGGCATGTCACGCATCATTTCATGTGCACCGGCTACAAGCACCAGCGATGTACAGAGAGCTGGGGACAAGTGCGCATGTTCAATGCATTCCTGTTCTGCAACCAATCGCGTCTCCCGGCTCATCGCAAACCATTACCGTCCCAGTGGTAAAACTAAATCTGATAGGTCAATACAGCGCATGCTGGAGTCACACGGATACTAAAAATCTGTAGTGTGAAATCAGCCTAAATACACAACAAATACTGTATAAACAGTGCTGTGTGTTTGCTAAGTATTTTGAGGCTGACATTGAGTTCTATGGGTGAAAATTGCGGCAAAATACCCTGATAGAATTGACATGCTTCAGATTTTTTTACTGGAAAATGCGCGCCATTTCCACCACTGGAAAATCTGCAGCATTCGCACAACATTTAAAATTTCCCATAGGCTTTGCAAGGAAGGTGCTGTACAGCAGAATTGTCAAAAATATGCCAATGAAATGTGGGAAAATTGTGACAAGAAACGTGGGAAATCTGCAGTGTTGGCACATAGCCTAAAATTCATATATCAGGTCCCCGACCAAAAACGCAACTCCTTCCTTTCCGAGTACGCAAAAAATTGTTTTCCCACCACATATGGAGTATCAGTATTCTCAGAAGAAATCTCCCAACATATTTTGGAGTTAATTTTATGATGTTTCCTGTGTGAAAATGAAAAAATTATTTTTTTTCCATAAAAAAGTTCTTTTAGCCTCCATATTTTCATTTTCCTAGCTTAATGTTGTAAAAACCTGTAAAGCACCTAGGAACTCAAGGTACTCACCACACATCCAAATAAATTCTTTGTGGGTCTAGTCTCAAAATGGGATCACTTGTAGGGGTTTCTACTGTTTAGGCATACCGGGTTCTCCAAATGACACCCACAGACCATTCCATCAAAATCTGCATTCCAAAATGTCACTGCCTTTCTTCAGAGTCCTGCCATGTGCCAAACAGTGGTTTTCCACCATATATACAAATTTTAGGATCCATTTTATACTGTTGCCCTTGTGCAAATGAAAAAAATGAAGCTGAAAGAACCCAGAAAAAAAGTATTTTTTCACTTTTATTGCTCAATGTATGAAGCACCTTGGGGTTCAAAGTGCATACCATGCATCTAGATAAGTTCCTGGGGCTCTAGTTTCCAAAATGGGGTCAGTTTGGGGGAGCTCCACTGTTCAGGCACATCAGAGGCTCTCCAATCACTAAACAACCTAAGTAACCTCTCAAAGAACCAACCGGCCCGGCTACCGAGTACCCCCTGGCCATTGCATGAGCTGTATGTGGAAACCTGGCATCTCTTGAAGAGCAAGTCTGGGCAGATAAAAAAAATTCTAATGTCCTTGCCCTCATACACAATAAAGCTGAGCTGTTCACTGCCATTCTAGGATTTGTAGATAATTTATGTACCCATAAAATAATATCTGCTCCTCAACACTCACCCTGTCATATGGGACAATACGTCACAGAGCAGCTTTAGCTTTGGTCTTCTTTGGCCATCTTCGGACTGCAGCCAAGAATCGGGGGTGTGGTGGGAGAATGGTCGCCAGCTCCAGTGCCCATCCTTATATGCCAGCCACCACATAATGCCTGTTGTATGTATTATTATTCCAGGCACAGGAAGGTGAGTATAAGCCTAGGGGCAGGGGGCTTAGGCTACTTTCACACTACGATTTTCTAAAATCTGATGCTGTCCGATATAAATCGGACAGCATCGGATTCTTCTGATGCCTGGAATCGGATGCCAAATAGGCATCCGATTCCGACATTTTATCTGATGCCCGCCCTCACCTCGCTCCCTGTCAGCTGTCATCAGCTGTCTCTCCCCCGGTCCTCCAATATGGTCCCCGGTCCCTCCCCTCTTCTCCCCGGTCCTCCATTGCGCTCCCCCTCTTGTCCTCCATTGGGCTCCCCCTCTTGTCCTCCATTGGGCTCCCCCTCTTGTCCTCCATTGGGCTCCCCCTCTTGTCCTCCATTGGGCTCCCCCTCTTGTCCTCCATTGCGCTCCCCCTCTTGTCCTCCATTGCGCTCCCCCTCCTCCCCTCTTGTCTTCCTTTGCGCTCCCCCCTCCTCCCCTCTTGTCCTCCCCTCTTGTCCTCCCCTCTTGTCCTCCCCTCTCGTCCTCTCCTTTCTCACCTGTCCACGACTCCTGCACGGTCCCGCGCGTCTCCCGATGTCTTCTGTTCTGTGCTACCAGGACCTCGCGTGACGTCACAATCACAGGACTGCCGGTTATTGGTTACTGGCAGTCATGTGATTGTGACATCACGGCAGGTCCTGTCAGCACAGACAGCAAGACACCCGGAGACACCGGAGACGCGTGGGAGACGCCGGGGGCCTCGTGGACAGGTGAGCATAGATTTTTTATTTTTTTTTTAATTAACCCATTAATTCACTTTTAGGAGCTATTTTAGTGTACTGAGCATGCTCAGTACACTAAAATCGGGTCCGAGGAGACATCAGATGTTTCCTCGGACCCTGCTCCATAGGGCCCCATGTCAAATTCATCGGGTCGGATCGGATGTGCACTAAATGCCATCCGATTTGGTCCAAACCGGGTTTGTCCGATTTTATTTTCAGTGCAAAAATCGGAGCATGCTCCGATTTTTGCACCAATAAAAAAATCGGACAGAATCGGATCGGACCAAATCGGATGGCATTTAGTGCACATCCGATTCGGTCCGATGCCCATAGGCCTGCATGGAGGCAAAAATCGTTCCGATGCTGTCCGATTTTTATTCTGAATTTTTTATTCTGTTAAACCAGAGAGTTATGTGACACAACATATTTAATAAATAACATTTCCCACATGTCTACTTTATATCAGCACAATTTTGGCAAAAAAAAAATTTTTTTTGTTAGTAAATTAAAAGAGTTCAAATTCATCAGCAATTTCTCATTTTTCCAGCAAAATTTACAAAACCATTTTTTTAGTGACCACATCACATTTGAAGTCCCTTTGAGTGGCATACATTACAGAAAACACCCACAATTGACACCATTCCAAACATTGCACCTCTCAATCTACTCAAAACTACATTCAAGAAGAATATTAACCATTTAGGTGCCCCACAGGAACTAAAGCAACGTGGAAGGAAAAAAATTAACATTTTAAATTTTTCCAACAAAAATGTTATTTTAGCCTCAATTATTGCATTTTCACAAAGATAAAAGCACAAAAAGGACCATAAAATTTGTTTTGCAATTTTTGCTGAATACGCTGATACCCCAAATTTGTTGGAAAAACACTGTTTGGGTGCATGGTAGGGCACAGAAGGGAAGGAGTACAATATGACTTTTTGAATGAAAAATTAGCTGCAATTGTTAGCAGACACCTTGTCGCGTATGGAGAGCTCCTAGGTGCCTAAACATTGGAGCTCCCGCACAAGTGCCCCATTTTGGAAACTAGACCCCCAAAGGAACTTAACTAGATGCACAGTGAGCACTTTGAACCCCCAGGTGCTTCGCACATTCATCCGTAAGAATGAAAAAGTACTTTTTTTTTCACAAAAATGTTCTTTTAGTCTCAATATTTTCATTTTCACATGAGCAACAGGATAAAATGGATTCTAAAATTTGTTGGCCAATTTCTCCTGAGTACACCGATACCTCATATGTGGGCATAAACCACTGTTTGGGCAAATGGCAGGGCTCGGAAGAGAAGGAGAGCCATTTGACTTTATGAATGGAAAATTAGCTGTAATCGTTAGCGTACACCATGTCGCATATGGAGAGCCCTTGTGTGCCTAAACATTAGAGCTCCCCCACAAGTGACCCCATTCCTGAAAGTAGACCCCCAAAGGAACTTAACTAGATGCACAGTGAGTACTTTGAACCCCCAGGTGCTTCACACCTTGATCTGTAAAAATGAAAAAGTACTTTTTTTTCACAAAAATGTTCTTTTAGCCTCAATTTTTTCATTTTCACATGGGCAACAGGATAAAATGGATCCTAAAATTTGTTGGTCAATTTCTCCTGAGTACACAGATACCTCATATATGGTGGAAGACCACTGTTTGGGAGCACGGCAGGGCTCTGAAGGGGGGGGAAGTGACATTTTGGAACATAGATTTTGATGGCATGGTCTGTGGGTGTCAAGTCCTGTTTCGACAGCCCCTGATATGCCTAAACAGTGGAAACTCCCCACAAGTGACAACATTTTGAATTCACTGCTACCGTAAGCCCTGGTGACTTAGCGAATGACATCACCACTTCTTTGTGGCAGTCTCTGACTACCGCCGGCGACATCACTCACCGAGTTGCTGCGGTCAGTGTGATGGCAGACTCTTCAGGGAGAGGACGCTTGTTCTCTCCCAGCAGACTCTGGATGATGGATCGTGGAGGGTTATGTGGGAGTAATAATGATGGAGTTGAGATGTTTGTTTTTTGTTCTTATAAAATTATTTTTCTCTGAGTGTTGGGATTATTACTATTACTAGAGATTCTAATGCAGGTTCTAACATTAGCCCAATTATGAATTTGGGATTTTAGTGCAAGCTGCCAATAAAAAAGCTGAATTATCGTTATACCGTGTATAAGCCGACCCGTTTTATAGACAGACCCCTACTTTTGCCCCAAAAACTGGGAAAACTATTGACTCATGTATAAGCCGAGGGTTGGACCCCCATGCCACAGGTATAAAGCCTGCCCAGATGTAGTATAGCAGGTACCCCCCATGGTATACAGGCCTCCCCAGTGTAGTATACAGCAGCCTCCCCAGTGGTGTATACAGGCCCCAGGGTATTACAGCAGCCTCCCCAGTGGTGTATACAGGCCCCAGTGGTATTACAGCAGCCTCCCCAGTGGTGTATACAGGCCCCAGCGGTATTACAGCAGCCTCCCCAGTGGTGTATACAGGCCCCAGCTGCGTTTATTAGCCAGCGACCTCCCCAGTGGTGTATACAGGCCCCAGCGGTATTACAGCAACCTCCCCAGTGGTGTATACAGGCCCCAGCGGTATTACAGCAGCCTCCCCAGTGGTGTATACAGGCCCCAGCGGTGTATACAGCAACCTCCCCAGTGGTGTATACAGCAGCCTCCCCAGTGGTGTATACAGCAGCCCCAATGGTGTATACAGCAGCCCCAGTGGTGTATACAGCAGCCCCAGTGGTGTATACAGCAGCCCCAGTGGTGTATACAGCAACAGCCCCATTGGTGTATACAGCAGCAGCCCCAGTGGTGTATACAGCAGCAGCCCCAGTGGTGTATACAGCAGCAGCCCCAGTGGGTGTATACAGCAGCAGCCCCAGTGGTGTATACAGCAGCAGCCCCAGTAGTGTATACAGCAGCCCCAGTGGTGTATACAGCAGCCCCAGTGGTGTATATAGCAGCCCCAAATGCTGGCACTTGCCGCCTCCATTGTAAGCCCCCCCCAGCTGCTTAACTTACCATCCTGGTCTTCTGCATCGCGCAGGTCCCTCCGTGCTCCCGTCCTCCGTGCTCCCGAGTCCCGTCCGGTCACATGACCCCGGATGCTGCCGAGGACGTGAACACGGAGGACGGGAGCACGGAGGGACCTGCGCGATGCAGAATGCCAGGGATGGTAAGATAAGCAGTCAGGGAGGGGGCCTTACAATGGAGGGGGGCAAGTGCCAGCATTTGGAGGCCATATATTTAGATATGCACCGCTTCCCCCTGCCACTGATTGACAGGGGGAAGCAGTGCATATATAATGAGCCACCCCAGAAAATGGTGCATTCATTGAAGTGCCATTTTCCGGTCCTGTGCTCAGACTTTTCCAGTTGCTCTGGTGCCGGTGGCACACTGAGTAATAAAGGGATCAATGACAGCTTTTTTATTGGCAGCTGGCACTAAGCCAGAGATTCATAATGTCAGGCCAATATTAGACCCAGCCATTAGTAATATCTAGTAAATAGTAAAAAAAAATGCACCACACAGAGAAAAATATTTTTATCAGAAAAAAAACACAAACAAAATTCAGACTCCATCTTTATTAACATCGGATGTAGTCTAAAACGATGGTCCCACGATGCTCGATCACCTCTGCTACATCCAGAGACTGCAGCAAGGGATCAAGTGTCCTCATCTTGCAGTCTCTGGGGTCATAGTGATGATGCACTGTATGGCAGATCATTGCCATGCAGTGCACAATCTCTGTGATCCCAAACACTACAACAAGGGTTCAAGTATCCCGTCAAAGGTTGGGAAGTCACCGACTTTCATGACGTTGTACAACATCAAAGGTCAGGAAGGGATTAATATACATGCTGTACCCAGCAAGGGGTCTGAATACTTATGACCATGTGATGTTTCAGTTTTCATTTTTAATAAATTTGCAAAAATTTGTACATTTCTTATTTTTTTAAGTCAACATGGGGTGCAAAGTGTACATTGATGAGAAAAAAATGAACTTTTTTGACTTTATCAAATGGCTGCAATGAAACAGTGAAAAATGTAAAGGGGTCTGAATACGTTTCATACCCTCTGTAAATACATTACCGTATTTTTCGGACTATAAGATGCACTCCCTCCTTAACTTTTGAGGGAAAGTGGAGGTCTTATAATCCAAATATATAGTTTGCTGTGCTGAAAGTCGAGGCGGCTTTGGAGCGGTGACTAGAGGCTGAAGCAAGCTGCAGCTGTGGCCCTTGACCATGTGTTCCCGCTGTTTAAGCTACAGTAGCTACATTAGCTTAAACAGCGGGCCCACATGATCACCAGCCACAGCTGCAGCCTGCTCCAGTCTCCGGTGATTGCTCCAAAGCCATTCCCTCCCACAGCACAGCAAACTGTACATTAGCACTATAAAATGCACCCCCCCACTTTCCCCCAAACATTGGGGGGAAAAAGTGCATCTTATAGTCTGAAAAATATGGCATCTTTGGAACTGATTGCTTCAAAACAGCGTGGGGTTGCAAAGGTGAGGAGTACAAAGAAAAATGCACGATACAGTGAAACATGGGGGTGGCAGTGTCATTATGCGGGGCTGCAGGAGTGTTCCTGGTGTTGGGGAGCTACATTATATTGATGGTATCATGAATTCACAGATATACTGCTCTATACTAAAAGAGCAGATTCTACGATCACTATGTGCCCTTAATAGATGTACACTTTTCAACATGACCTTGATTCAGAAAACACATATCCAAGGCTAATGTTACATTTCTGAGCAAGAACAGGGAGCAAGTGGCTCTGTGGCCAAGTTGTTGAAGAATGCAAAAAGACATGGTAGATGTTGCCATATGTCACCAACTTGTTCATTCCATGCCTTGAAAACTTAGTGCTGTCCTTAAAAATCATGGAGGTAAAAAAATACGATATGAAGTTTATTCATTTTTAAGTGTGTACTTCATATGATGTGATTTATATATTTTAGCAAATGTATGCTTACAGTTTATTCTACTGTCTCTGCATATTTTGTTATGTTATGGGTCTATAAGCATTTCAGTAATTTACAGTAATTACACCGGGATTAATGGTAGAAGCACTGCTGATTTCAGTAATGGTAATAAATATGCAGCATAATATCTACGTAATAGACAATGATAGAAAAAAGTAGTACTAAAATAACTCAAGAACAAAGTGATCCCAAACCTCTGTCTCATTAGGGGATATGTTTGTTTCTTATCAATTGCATGTAAAAGGATGCGGCTATAACCTATTGCCCTTGTCACACTTCATCATTCCTTGTAAAGGTTACACTTCATTCTAAACTATTCCAGTGCCTGGGGAATATTCTCCACAGGATCAGACACTTTCTATTCTGACCAATACAAGAAACCTAGTTACTGAGTTTAACTAGTGGATGGTAACTGAATTCTAATAATTCCATTTTGGAAATGTACTAAGAAATAAAACAATGCTACAATAAAGCATCAGAATTAAAATGGATGACGGGGAAGTCTAATACACCACACCTCTCATGTCTACAAACATTACAATTCTAATTGACCTTTATTATTAGGTGGTGATGAATTTCCATAGAGGCATATATGGTTCAATAACATCACTTTACTGTCAAAAGATTTTTCAGATAAAAATGTAAGATTTATGGCATTTGCACACAAAACATATAAAGCTGGTAAATACTGCACATCACCCATAATAACCATAGACTCTGAATTTATGTAGACACACATGGAAGATGGATTCCACATGAATCTGACAGGAAAATGGAGGCACACTTCATCAGGTATCGCTGTATAAAGCTATTCTAGGGACCTGTACAAGATACCATAGAAAAATATTAGAATCTGAGAGTCCTCAGTGGTTGATACCTTTTAATGGCTAACTGAAAAGATAGTAAGCATAGCAAGCTTTCGGGACACTATGGCTCCTTCATCAGGCTGATAATAACACAAATTCTGAAGACACACACATATATACATAAGCAAAAAAAAAAGCAGGGTTAGATGATGTAATAAATACGACAGGTGATGTCAGGCTAGGGAGGGGGAGAGAGGAGCTGGGAAAGCAAGATAAAGTCAAAATTCCAAGATAAGAGGAACCAATTGTATTATTTAGCTATGATTAGTGGCCTGTGGAGACCTAAAGATTCCTCAGCCAGAGTAGAAAGCCATAAATCGGTGAGAGACAGTTCACATAAGAAGTGTCAAAAGTTCATTGTCCTCTAAATGGTGTCTGTTGGAAAATGTGATATCCTCAAATACCCTTTCATTTTATATGAAGACGCATGAATCTGTGATATCCCCAAATGCCCTTTAATTTTATGTAAAAACGCATGAATCTATGTGAGAGACTAAAGGGGGTGTCACACGCGTCAATGTCGTCAGCGAGATGATCGCTGACGACATTGACGGCTGATTGCTGGTGAGCTGTCACACAGACAGACTCACCAGCGATCAATTGACCAGTGACATCATGGAAACGATTTAAATATCGTTTCCACGATGTCCTGCTCCCGCTGCCAGCCTGCTGGAAGCGGGAGCAGCCTGGTCTCCAAGGTACACGTCGGGTAACTAGGCAGCGCGCGCTGCCTAGATACCCGACGTGTACCTTAGTTACCAGCCTCCTCCGCTCACCCGGTGAGCGGAGGAGGCTGGTAACTAAGGTACACAGTCGGGTATCTAGGCAGCGCGCGCTGCCTAGTTACCCGACGTGTACCTTGGAGACCAGCTCCCAGCGCTTGTGACAGGCGCTGGGAGCTGGAATATCGCTAGTCCCGGTGTCACACGCAGCGATGCTGCGTGTCCACCGGGCGACAATCGCCAGGTTTCAGAGCTGGTTCTGAAACCTGGCGATCATCAACCAGCGATTTATCGCTGGTTGATGCAGTATGTCACACGCGTCAATATCGCTGCAACGTCACGTGCAGCCGATATCGTGCAGGCGATATTGACGCGTGTGACACCCCCTTTAGTCCTGTTTTGAATGTGTCAAAGGTCGTTATCAATTTGTATTCCCAAATTCTTCTCTCTCTCTGAGATTTGAAGTTACTTTTTAAAATCAGCAGACTAATATCGGTTTCATGTGGTGAGGGCTGGAAAAATGCTTGGCTACATGTAGATCCATACGCTTTTCTTTTATTGAGTGGCAATGAGATTAATTCTTGTTCTGAATTTTTGTCCGGACTCCCTTATGTACATGCCACCTGTTGGACATTTGGTACGTATAATTAAATACACCACATTACTTGTGATGCAACTGAAGCTACCTGGGATCTTGTAGTCCTGATCTGTTCCAGGAATCTTCATCTTGTCCGTTGTCATTATAGATAGACAGGTTGTGCACCTGTTCTGGTTGCAGGGAAAGGTTCCTGTTGCTGTTGGAGAGGACAGGGCACTTCTGACAATGATGTTTTTTAGATTCGGAGGTTGTCTAAAACACAAGAGTGGAGGATCCGGAAATATTGATTTTAGCTGGGCATCTTTTTGTAGGAGTGGTTGCAGTTTCCGTGCAGCTCCTCTTAACACCTCCAGACTAGGATTGTAGGTGAGTATGAGAGGATCTCTGTTGTTCTCTTCTCTAGTTTTGTAATGTAGGAGATGATTCCTTGATATTCTGGTGGCTCTTGTAATCTGGTTCTCGATTGCTCTTGGATGGTAGCCCTGGTTCAAAAAGGTCTTTCTGAGGCCCTCAAGGTGATTGTCTCTATCTGTAGGGTTGGAACAATATCCGATTGCATCTGATGGCCTGGCTGAACACAATAGAGTTTTTTATGCGTTTTGGATGAAAACTGTCCCATCGGAGACAGTGGCGTAACTTCAGGCCCAGGGGCCCCGATGCGAAGGCTCCAACGGGGCCCCCAATTATTGCAAATCTTTAAAAGTATTAGTCTTTTTCTATAGGCCTAAGGGACTTTTGGGGCCCCCCTAGGCTGCAGAGCCCGGGTGCGATCGCAACCCCTGTACCTATTGTAGTTACGCCCCTGATCGGAAATATGTTGGACGGTCAATTGGCTTCCGGTACAGGGATGTCTCTATTTCATTGTTCTGCAGCTTAATGATGGTGTCCAGAAAGCTGATTTCAGTGAAGGAGTAGTTGTGTGTTAAGTTGATGATGGGATGAAACTGATTAAAGTTTTCATGGAACGTCTTCAGCTGTTGCTCAGACTCTGTTCAGATGATTAAAGGGAACCTGTCACCTGGATCTAAGCCCCTACACTATCACTACCTGTCCCTGCACCTTCCTAGCTGCTCCCTATCTATCCCTCTCTGAGCTAAATCCGCCCTATTAAACAGCAGAAAAATAACTTATAACTTACAGAATTCCCTGAGGCTGGGGACTGAAAAGGCGGGCCCAGGCTCCATTCTGCCCTCCTCGATACAGCAGCACACGCCCTGCTGGGCCGAATTATTCTTTCTTCATCGCCACCTCCTCCATTTGGAATCTCCCACCCGCTTTACACCGTAAGGTAGCGGTTAGGATCGGCACGACAGAAGGCAGTGACTCAGGTATTTACTCACACAGCACACAGTTTAATGGCACAGTTCAGGTATTCACAGACCTCCAGGTTCCGGGGCGTAGCCGAGTACAACCTCATACAATCCCAACAGCTGATATAGAAGCTCTGTACCTTCCCCTGGGTAGGCTGTGTTAGGTCAGCACACAACCTTTCTCTCCTCACCGTCCGCTCATTAGCCTCATGAACGTCCACTCTGACAGCTCCCAGGCTGTGTTAAATCTTCACACAGCTCTCTACACAGCAGCTCCTGCTGCTGTCCTGACACACTCAACCCCCTCCCCACAGCCCAGGGCAGCTCATGTAATCTCCTATTCACCTGCACACCTGGGTGTCAGTGCTTTCAATCAGCACTCAGCTCCAGCAGCAGCTCACCATGTGTGTGCTGCTACTGAGCAGAAGATACAATCTCCCATATGCTGTGTCCCGGTCAGGGGACAAATCGAGGTCGCATCATTACAACATGATAGGTGTAAAGCAGGCGGGAGATTCCAAATGGAAGAGGCGGCGATGAAGAAAGAATAACTCCGCCCAGCGGGGCATGTGCTGCTGAATCGAGGAGGGGCAGAATGGAGCCTGGGGCCGCCTTTTCAGTCCCCAGCCTCAGGGACTTCTGTAAGTTATAAATTATTTTTCTGCTGTTTTATAGGGTGGATTTAGCTCAGAGAGGGATAGATAGGGAGCAGCTAGAAAGGTGCAGGGACAGGTAATGATAGTGTAGTGGCTTAGATCCAGGGACAGGTTCCCTTTAAGATGTCATCAATATAACGGTAGTAGGTCAGAGGCCTGATAGGACAAGAGGGTAAAAAGTCCCCTTCAAGCTTGGCCATGAAAAGATTTGCATATTGTGGTGCCATTGAGCTTTAAATTGACTTTGCAATTCTTTGCACTTTTTTCAGTGCACCTTTCCCATAGGCTAAATGTTAAAATGGCCTCGGGAAAAGCGTGCCAGGAAAAGTGCGGCGTCGGCATGTGACCAAAAAAGCACCACTGCACATCCACATTCAAAGAACACTGCAAAAAAATTCATCAAAAAGCCACAAAACAGCTGAAAAACAGAAGTGTTGAATACAGCGTTTTTAATGACAAGAGAGCAGGTTTTGGTTGCAGGAAAAAAAGCACAAAAACATTATGAACATTATGAACATAGCCAAAGCCCTCTACAACTCTACATAAACCTGTTATTTTATTTTCTGTGTGGTTCTACTGTAACACCCAAGCAGCATGCCTGCTATCTTGGGGTTATAATTGACTCAGATCTGTCCTTCACTTGGTAGATCCACTCTCTCAAGATGCCTGCACCAAAAAAAGTCTCCAGAATTTGCCTTTTTATTATCTGTGAATCAGCAATAACTCTTTTTGCTCTTATTGATTCCCATCTAGACTACTGCAACACTCTACTATCCTTTATCCTCTTAATAAACAATCTTATATTCAATCTATTGTGAATGTAGCAGCCCGGGTCACATTTCTGTCCAGGCACTTCACTGATGCCCCCATGCTGTGCCAGTCATTGCACTGGCAATTAGAATAATGGGGGTGGGGGGTAGCAGGAGGTAAATAGAGAGCACCAGGTAGGTGCTAAACATAAGAAATGTATAGTCACTTGATTTAAAGGTAAAAAAAATTCTAGAGAGACTTCTCATTTGTAACTACGTAAATAGGAATAAAGCCACGTGCACACATTGAGTATTTGTACATGTTTTACCTCAACATTTGTAAGCCAAAGCCAGGAGCAGGTAAAAAATGCAGAAGTGGTGACGTGTTTCTATTATATTTTTCCTTTGATTGTTCCACTCCTGGTTTCAGCTACAAATACTGAGGGAAAAAACTCACCAAATACTCAACATGTGCATGTTGCCTTACTCCCAGTGTAATGCTCAGTTTATGTGTGCGATATTTTAACATGCGTTTTTATCATGTTTTTGATGCAGTTTTTGTCTTGTTTGAGTCTCATGCTTTTAATAAAGCTTCATTGTTTGTGATACTTCCTGGTATTTGGCTTCACCAAACTTTATTGATATACTTGTGTGCAGATAAGGCTGCCTTCAGATTTGCAGATGCCTCCGCAGCGTTTTGCGGAGGCATCTGCAAGCATCTGCATGCAGACGGCAGCCCCTATATTTATAATGGAGCGCACGGTGTCTGCAGATGCTTGCAGACCGCCGTGCGCTCCTATTCACTCCCACACGTGATCTGTGCGCAGGCGGAAGCCTGCGCACAAATCACACACTCTCGCCCGCACCAGGGACGCAACATGTCGCGTCCCTGGTGCAGACGAGAGTGTGTGATCTGTACACAGGCATCCGCCTGCGCACAGATCACATATAGGAGTGAATGGGTGCGCACGGCGGTCTGCAAGCATCTGCAGACCGCCGTGCGCTCCATTATAAACATAGGGGCTGCCGTCTGCATGCAGATGCTTGCAGATGCCTCCGCAAAAAGCTGCGGAGGCATCTGCAAATCTGAAGGCAGCCTTAGGGCCCTTTCACATCAGCGTTTATTTGAAATCGCGGCAGTGAAATCGCGGCAGATGCGGTGAAAAAACCGCATCTGCATAACCGCTGCACTTGCGGCGCGGTTGCGGTAATCCCCATAGAAAGAATAGGGGGACTTGCGGCAGGTGCGGCAAGTGCGGTTTTGCACTTGCGGCAGGTGCGGCAGCGAAAAAAAACGCGGTCAGCCGCGTTTTTTTTTACTGCAACCGCGCCGCAAGTGCAGCGGTTATGCGGCAATCGCGGCAGATGTGGTTTTTTCACCGCATCTGCCGCGATTTCAAATAAACGCTGATGTGAAAGGGCCCTTAGATAGGTTTTTGATGCATTTCCATTATGGACTAAAAACGCATGTGCAGATTTTCTGCATCTAATGCAAGTTTATGAGGAAAAATCTGCTCATAAAACTCAGCGTACCTGCAAGAGAAATTGACATGCTGTGGTTTTGAAATACGTACTGCAGGCAAATTTATGATGAGCAAATAATAAGAACAGTGAGCATGAGATTTCTATAAATTCCATCCTCTTTTCTGAATCGACCTGCACTCCCCTCCTGTACTGCCACCATTCCAGTGCTGTCAGTAACTTCAGCTCAGGGCTATTGTGACGTCAAGTGAGCGGCTGTGTCCAATCACCGCTGACATTTCTTCCTCCCCGCATTTGGACATAAGAGCTATTCTTGTTTGTCCAAAGGTGGAGAGAAGGAAGCTGGTGGTTAGTGATGAGCGAGTACTGTAATATTCATAATCGCTATACTTGTTACGAGTACTTTGTAATAATCGCGTATTAGTTCCGAATAGCAAGTACAATGTAAGTCAATGGGAAATGCAAGTAATTTTCTGCTGGACCCTACAAAGGGGTCTGGGGGCCTGAGGAAAAGGCTGAAATGGATGGAAAGTGATGAAATAGAATAGGAAGAGCCTGGAGAATATGCCAGCATGCATTTCTTACTCACATATGGTTTGTGGGAATAGCTTTGTTGCCGGATTACGGCACTGTAACAGATATACAAGTACAACTACTAAACCTAACCTAAATCGCATTTAACAGGCCAAAAAGGTTCAGAAACAGTTTTTCCTGCATAATCACTTGTGTACAAGGCTAAATAAACTAGAGTAATAAAAAATTATGTCTTTTAGCGTTTGTTCATATGTAGTGTTGTGGTTTTTTTCACCTTTTACAATTGTGAGGGCCCTGACTTATACATTTTGTAGGTCTCTCTGTCATACATCATTTTTAGTTAGCAATTCCCCAGCACTTTACAAGGCCAGCTACAACGTACCAGTAGGTATATTGATTTTTGACCTCAGATGTCTCAGGTGGCCCTGTAAGATGCGTTTTGGAGGGACGGCTCTTAATAAGCCTTTTGGGCGGTCCCTCCCTCATTGACACTCAGATAGTGGAATACATATTCCATAGCAGTTTACAATGTGCCCATTGTAGCATTTGGCTTGACCTTCCTCCTCCACCTCTTCCCCCTTCTCCTATTCCTATCCTAGGGTGTTGGTGTTGAGTTATGGAAGGTGCATGAAGGATTGCTTACCTATCACTATTGATGGTCAGGATGTGGAGATGGTGGAGAATTTCAAATATTTGGGGGTTCACCTGGACAGCAAGCTTGATTGGAGGTGTCATATGGAGAAGGTTTGCAAGGAAGGGATGAGTAGACTTTACTTCCTAAGGAAGTTAAGGTCGTTTAATGTGTGTAGCAAAATGCTTGAAATGTTCTACCAATCTGTTGTGGCGAGTGCAATCTTTGCTGCAATAATATGCTGGGGTAGTAGTGTGCGCACAGCTGACACTAATAAGCTGAATAAACTTATCAAGAAGGCTAGTGCGGTGGTGGGTCTACAACTTAGGACTTTCGAGGAGGTATTAGAGGATAGAATTAATAAGAAATGCAAGGCTATAATGAGCAACAATACACACCCGCTCTCTGAACTGTTTGCTAAGCAGAAGAGCACATTCAGCAAGCGTCTAATCCAACTAATGTGTAAAAAGGAAAGATACAGAAAATCGTTTGTTCCGACAGCTGTGGGGATGTTTAACAAATGTATAAGTGTAAAGCATCCCAAGACTAAGTGAAGTTCTAAGGGTATGGGGGGAATAGGTGAGGTACTTGTACCAGTCTACGCGCATCTGCTGTCCATATAGACTTATTTTGTAAAGTGTGTAATGTTCTTGATCTTTCTTCTGCTGCTGTAATACTGTAATTTCCTCCGGGATCAATAAAGTTTATCTTATCTTATCTTATCTTATCTTATCGTATTCCATTGCCATGCGATTCTGCAGCCCTACATTCAAATGTTCATAGGGCCTGCTGTGGGCTGGAAACCTTAGTTTGGTGAGGGCTCAGAAGGGGCCCATTAACGTAAATTTTGGAGGGACTGATCTTACTTAGACATTTGTGCAATCCCTCCCTCATTGACACTGTGATTGTGAAATACATATTCCATAGCAGTGTACAATGTGCCCATTGTAGTGTTGGGCTTGACCCTCCTCCTCTTCCACCGTCATGTGATTCTGCGGCCCTACATTCAAGTGTTCAGAGGGCCTGCAGTAGGCAGGAACCTGAGTTTGGTGAGGGCCCAGAGAAGGCCTGTAACATATATTTTGGAAGGACTGGCATTACTTAGACATTTGGGTGGTCCCTCCACCATTGATACTCAGATAATGGAATACATATTCCATAGCAGTTTACAATGTGCCCATTGTAGTGTTGGGCTTCACCCTCCTCCTTCCCTCCTTCGCTTCCCCTTCCTCCATCTCCTCCACTGCCATGTGGTTCTGTGGCCCTACATTCAAATGTTAAGAGCGCCTGCAGTAGACAGGAAACCTTAGTGCAGTGAGATCCCTCATGTAGCCCTGTAACATACATTTGGAATTGCTCTTCTCTAGAAATTTTGGAGGTCCCTCTTGTGTACAGTTGGGAATGCTCTCACGTATTCATATTGTAGGGCCCTTACTCTATTATTTAACTGATTAAAGGGCATGGAAAAAAAACAAGAGACATGGAGTAATAGATGTAGCAGTGAGTGCGGCCTGCGATCCTCAGGTTTGGCTGAACACTGTGATCTGGGAAAATAAAGCTGCACTAGTCAACTGGATGATGAGCTCAAATATATCTCTTGTGCAATTCAATGGACAAAGGATATATGGTGCCCCTGCTCCAGGATGGGTTGGAGAAGCTTCTACAAATGACTCATATTGTGATTGGCAATATTCCCCAGATTATATAGGAAGAGAAGACTTGTTGATACTCGGATACTTGTGCACTGCAGAATGTGCATCGTACTTCCAAAAATGACTCTTGGGGGCTGAGACATAGGTGCAGAAAGATACCTCCAAGGACCTCCCCTGACAAACATCTATGTTGGACTACTGTAGTAGTTGTGATCCTCAATTCAAGTTTTCAGAGTACCATTGTGGCGCCCCGCAGTCTGGTCGCCACAAGGGCTACTGCACCCATTCCATGGGTGTGGTATCCCTGTTCTCAGGGAAACGGGATGGTACGTCCCAGGGACGGTGGGTGGACTCGATAGAGGGAGGTCTCAGTCAGAGAAGTGTGGGGTGGGAAGTAAGTGAGTAGTTGAAGAGAGAGCGGAGAAGGAAGGAGTGAGGAGCGACAGAGAGGACCCAGAGGACTCGAGCAGCAAGGAGCTCATCCTGGGTCAGACAGCAAGCGAGGCAGAGGGAGCCCTAGGGGCACGGGTAGAAGCAGAGAAAACCACCCGTGTGACTATATCCAAGTTTACTAGGAGTCAGATGGAAGGGCTGGTTGGGAACCAGGGGACCGGGCCTGAAGGTGGCTAAGAGACTCCATACTCTAACCTCAGAACGGGAGGCCACGAGATCTAGAGGAGCTGTAGCTAACACCCGACACATCCACCGAGAAGGTGGTCGTACTAGGGTCAGGGGATTTGGTACCATTCGCCCTACAGGACCCGTGGCTGCTGGATTGGGGCATTTTCTGCAGATGCGGAGCAGGAGAGAGGGCGACAGTTAGCACTGGGAGATCAACCCGTGAGAGAAAAGAACATAAGGAGGTGTCTTGGATGAGCTATCCTGGTTCTTTGAGGACTATCTGGACTGAGATTTGGCAAAGAACAGTACCTGGCGGCATTGCTAAAGTGAACACTGAGTAAACTGGGTATAGAACTCAGAAGGCGTGTGTGAGACTGTTTATTTCCCCACCTGCGGAGCTGCTGACTGATACCCCAAGCAGGCCGCAGAGAGCCTGCTCCAGAGGGACCTGTCCGTCTCCCTCAGCCTGAAGAGGCCCGTGGCCTGCCACCACCTGGACCTCACTGTTTGCCTATGGGAACCGCTCCACCTGTGGGGATTGATAACACCTGGCTGCGACTCCACCGTCCTCAGAGGTTCCGCATCGCAGCGTCGGCCATCAATAGCCGAACATCACAGATGGCGTCATGACAACCATCCCTAAACCCTTATTTGATGCCCAGGGTCAGGGAACCGGGTCTCGACCCCTGTGACTCCCCAGAAGTATTAAAGCCTGGTTCTGAGTACCCCACGGCCCTGGGGCGCACCACCATCAGTCAGTCATCAACGGTCAGTGTAAATTTTAATTAAATATGTATCTTCTATCTCAGTCACAATGTGGCACAGGCCAGGCATGTTATTCTGCCAAATAGGGTGACTGACAGTACAGGGTGGGCCATTTATATGGATACAGTCCAAGTATAGAAAACAAATAGGTGGCACTCACCGTATGTTCGTAGGTGCTTTCTTTATTGAAGAGGTGCGGGGAGGGGGTGCATGACTGGGGATAAGACAGCGGTCTGTCTTTATGGAGGAATAAGAAGGAACAATAGCCCTGAAGATGCCCGGTGCCCCTACCTTTCAATATATTTATATGGATACACTTAAATAAATGGGAATGGTTGGTGATATCAACTTCCTGTTTGTGGCACATTAATATATGGGGGGGGGAAAATTTTCCAGATGGGTGGTGACCATGGCAGCCATTTTGAAGTTAGCCATTTTGGATCCAACTTTATATTTTTCAATGGGAAGTGTGGGGCAGCGCCGGGATTGCAAGTCAGGCAACACGTGGAGTCCGGTAGTAGTTCCAACAGTACCCGGTTTTATTGCAGATACACACACAGCGGTGGCACAGTCTGCCGGAGTCCGGGTCGCAGCCGGGTACACAGGACACAGTTCATATAAAGTAACCCGGGTCCTTCAGGCCAAAGGCCTCTGTTATGGGTCACCCCGAGTTCCCCTAGCCCTCCTGGGCTAGGCCGTGTTAGTATAGCACACGGCCCCCTGGAACTCTAAACCTCTCCTCTCTATCTCTGCTGCTGTTGCAGCTAAGGCACAATTCTGTGTACAAGGGACCCCGCCATACCTCCTGCTCAGGCTTTTAACTCCGTGTCTCCTTCCGGGACCTTGCAAGACCCGGAGCGGAGAGAGCGGACCGTCCCTTTCTCTCACACCCTACACCGGGCTCAATACGTGACAGTGCGCATTCTGGGGGAGACATAGCGCCCCTCGCATATGATCCCCCGCACTGTCTCACATACCCCCCCCTCGGTTCAAACGTGTGGGGTTGAACCCCAGCCAACAAACAGGGTGCCCGGGACAGGGCATCCGCATTACCCTGCAACTTGCCAGCCCGATGCTCCACCGTAAAACGGAAGTTTTGGAGGGACAGGAACCACCGGGTGACCCGAGCGTTCCGTTCTTTGGCATTTCGCATCCAGACCAAGGGAGCGTGATCCGTAACCAACCGGAACTGTCGCCCGAGCAAATAATAACGTAGGGACTCCAAGGCCCAAGCCAAGCACTCCTTCTCCACTACGCTATAATTCTTTTCCGCCGGGGACAATTTCCGGCTCAAGTAAGTGACCGGATGCTCGATTCCGCCCACTTCTTGCGACAGCACAGCCCCCAGCCCCACCTCCGAGGCGTCTGTTTGTACAACGAAGACCTTCGTGAAGTTAGGACTGATGAGGACGGGCTGTCCACACAAGGCCGACTTCATCGATTGAAAGGCGGCCTCTGCTTGGGGATTCCAACGCACCAACGCAGATTTCTTCCCTTTTAACAGGTCGGACAGGGCCGCCGTTCGCCCAGCAAAGTTGGGTATGAAGCGTCGGTAGTACCCAACGATGCCGAGGAACGCCCTCACCTGTTTGGTAGACACCGGTCGGGGCCAGTTTTGAATGGCCTCGATTTTGTTAATTTGGGGTTTGATAACCCCTCGCCCAACCACATACCCCAGGTACCAGGTCTCCTCGAGCCCCATGGCACTTTTTTGGATTTGCCGTCAGGCCCGCTGCCCTGAGAGAATCCACCACGGCCTGAACCTGGGATAAGTGGGTATGCCAATCTGGACTAAAGATGATAATGTCATCTAGGTAGGCGGACGCGTACTTCCGATGAGGTTCTAACACAATGTCCATGAGCCGCTGGAACGTGGCCGGGGCCCCATGCAACCCAAACGGCAACACGACATAGTGATAGAGGCCTTCCGGAGTAACAAAGGCGGTTTTTTCCTTGGCCGACTCTGTTAGCGGCACCTGCCAGTAGCCTTTTGTCAGATCGAGCGTCGTGAAGTACTGGGCTTGCCCCAGTCTTTCAATCAGCTCGTCCACCCGGGGCATGGGATATAAATCAAACTTAGACACTTCGTTCAGCTTCCGGAAATCGTTGCAGAAACGCAACGACCCATCCGGCTTTGGAATGAGCACGATGGGACTAGCCCATTCGCTCCGGGATTCTTCTATCACCCCTAACTTAAGCATGTGTTTAACTTCGGCCGCGATGGCTTGCCGTCTGGCCTCGGGTACCCGGTACGGTTTCACTCGTACTTTTACCCGGGGCTCAGTGACAATGTCATGCTGAATGACCGAAGTGCGCCCGGGCAGGTCAGAGAACACATCGGGATTCTGCTGTACCAACTTTCGAGCCTCCCGTCGTTGGGCCTTAGTGAGGGTGTCGCTTATTTGTACCCCTTCGGTATCCCTTGGGGCCGAAGGGGAAGGGTCACCGGGTGCATCGGATGCCTCCATGATCAGGCACTCCCGGTCTTTCCACGCTTTAAGCAAATTTACGTGGTATAGCTGCACGGGTTTCCTTTTCCCGGGCTGGTATACCTTGTAATTGACCTCCCCTACTTTTTCCCGGATTTCATAGGGCCCTTGCCATTTGGCCAATAATTTGCTTTCCGTTGTGGGCACTAAGACCAATACCCGATCCCCCACCTCAAAGGTCCTAACGGTGGCCCGTATATTATACCGGCGGCTTTGAGCTCCCTGGGCATCCATTAGGTGCTCTTTTACAATAGGCCGGACTGCTGTGATCCGGTCCTGCATTTTCGCCACGTGGTCGATCACGCTCCTATAGGGAGTGGGTTCCTGTTCCCACGTCTCTTTGGCAACATCCAATAGCCCTCTAGGATGCCAGCCGTACAACAGCTCAAAGGGAGAAAACCCCGTAGACGCCTGCGGTACCTCCCGGATGGCGAACATTAAATAGGGCAGTAACATGTCCCAATCCTTTCCATCCTTCGCTACTACTTTTTTTAGCATGGACTTCAGGGTCTTATTAAACCGCTCAACTAATCCGTCGGTCTGGGGATGATACACCGAGGTGCGCAGCTGTTTTATGTTGAGCAGTTTACATAGTTCCCGGGTCACCTTGGACATAAAAGGAGTCCCCTGATCCGTGAGGATCTCCTTGGGTAGTCCTAGGCGACAGAACATAGCAAACAGTTCCCGGGCAATCAGTTTTGCCGAGGTGCAGCATAACGGAATCGCTTCCGGGTACCGGGTGGCGTAGTCGACCACCACGAGTATATGTTGGTGGCCTCGTGCTGACTTCACTATAGGCCCCACCAAATCCATTGCGATCCGTTCAAAAGGTTCCTCTATAACTGGTAGAGGTACCAAAGGACTACGGAAGGTGGCAATGGGTGTGGTCAGCTGACATTCCGGGCAGGAGTCACAGTACCTCTTGAAGTCCGCATACACGCCCGGCCAGAAGAACCTCCGCAGGATGCGTTCTTGCGTTTTTTTAGCCCCAAGGTGGCCCCCTAGCAGGTGGGAGTGGGCCATCTCTAGGACCGCCCGGCGGTGTGGCTGTGGTACTACCAGTTGGTCCACGACCTCATCCCTGATTTTGTCCACCCTATAGAGTAACTCCTGGTTAATCACCATGCGTGAAAATACCTTCTATGCCCCCGGATGCTGTGCTACCCCGTTTATTTCGGTTACCCTTTCTCGGGCCCGGGTCAGTGTGGGATCCTTCAACTGGGCTGTCCCAAACGCTCCCCGGGATACTTCCAACTCTGTAATCGGTGGGGTCTCCTCGACCTCGCCTGCCAATATGTCTAGCGGGAACCTATCGGGGTAACACTCTAGCCCTATGTTGGTGACCCCTACGGCAGGTGTCCCGGTCTCAGGGTCGTCGGGCTCAGCACCCTGATTCCCTGGCATCAGGGGAGGATTACTCCTCCTTCCCCATAAGGACCAAAACAATGGTAAGTCTCTTCCCAGCACCGTCCCGTAGGGTAGAGATTTTACCATTCCGACCACGTGGGTCACCTCTCCACAGGGAGTGGACAGAGTCACCTCCGTGGTCGGATACTCACGTAGGTCCCCGTGAATACACCGGACTCCGACCAATCCCCCAGTGAGTCGCAATCCGGGGATTAAAGACTCACGAACCAGCGTCACCAAACTGCCAGAGTCCAAGAGAGCTTCTGCTCTGTGTCCATTAATGAACACCGGGCACAGATGTGGTGCCGTTAGGGGAACCACTACATCTGCGGTGAACACGGGGCTGGCATACATCGAGAGCCGGCGTGTGAACCCGCAGTCCATGGGTTCCACCGTTAGGGGGCAACAGGCAGCCACATGTCCCGGTCGTTTGCACCGCCAGCACCACGTAGCTGTGGCAGCGCGGGGCCGGAAGCTCCTACTTGGGGAGCCTGGTCTCCTGCCAGCCCCGTTCTGAGGTGTCCTCTCAGCGGGTACGTTTTTAGGAGAGTCCCCGGTGGATGGACGTACACCTTTACCCGGCTCCGGAGGCCGGCGTAACTGCCGCAGTGGGGCAGAGTCCCGTATGAACTTCTCGGTAGCGGTATATCGCTCTATCAAGCTAACCACCTGGTCCAAGGTACCCGGGTCCCCTTGCCCCACCCAACGCTGTATCGCAACCGGCAGAGTCCGTACCAGCCGGTCGACCACCACCCTTTCCACCATCTGTCCCGGAGTCAAGCTCTCAGGCTGGAGCCACCGTTTCACCAACTGCAATAAGTCATACGCCTGGGAGCGAACCGGGTTGGACTCCACATAGGACCAGGAAAACACCCGTTGGGCTCGGACATAAGTATTGACCCCCAGTCTAGCAAGGATCTCACCTTTGAGTCTGGCGTAGTCCTGTGCATCGTCCCAACTGAGATCTGTGTAGGCCTTTTGGGCGTCGCCCATCAGGAACGGCGCCACCACTTCAGCCCACTGAGCCGGAGGGAGGCCTTCTCGCTCTGCGGTGCGCTCGTAGACGGTGAGGAAGGCTTCTACGTCGTCCTCTGGACTCAGCTTCCGCAGGGCCGACTGGACCCGGTCCCGGGCCTCACGCCGTTCCGGGGGAGGCGCTGCTGGCGGGTCTCGTAAGGCCACAATTTGCTGCAGGAGCAGTTCATTCATTTTCTGCTGTTGTACAAACTGCTCCTGTTGTCGCAACTGCTGCTGCTCCTGCTGTCGGAGCTGCTGCTCCTGCTGTCGCTGTTGCTGCTCCTGCTGTCGGAGCTGCTGCTCCTTGTGTCGCTGCTGCTGTTCTTGTTGCCGCTGCTGGGTAAGCACCAGCTGCCTTAGGATTTCCTCCATGTCAGCGGCAGGCCTGAACTGTAGCGTGGCCGGCTTAAGTATGGACATGCAGTTCGTGGTTCAGGGTGCCCGCATTCTCCACCATGTGTGGGGCAGCGCCGGGATTGCAAGTCAACTCGTGGAGTCCGGTAGTAGTTCCAACAGTACCCGGTTTTATTGCAGATACACACACAGCAGTGGCACAGTCTGCCGGAATCTGGGTCGCAGCCGGGTACACAGGACACAGTTCATATAAAGTAACCCGGGTCCTTCAGGCCAAAGGCCTCCGTTATGGGTCACCCCGAGTTCCCCTAGCCCTCCTGGGCTAGGCCGTGTTAGTATAGCACACGGCCCCCTGGAACTCTAGACCTCTCCTCTCTATCTCTGCTGCTGCTGCAGCTAAGGCACAATTCTGTGTACAAGGGACCCCACCCTACCTCCTGCTCAGGCTTTTAACTCCGTGTCTCCTTCCGGGACCTTGCAAGACCCGGAGCGGAGGGAGCGGACCGTCCCTTTCTCTCACACCCTACACCGGGCTCAATACGTGCGCATTCTGGGGGAGACATAGCGCCCCTCGCATATGATCCCCCGCACTGTCTCACAGAAGACACATCAAACTTATTGTGAACTTCATAAGAAAAACAATGGGGTGCTTGGTTTTAATATAACTTTATTCTTTCATGAGTTATTTATAAATGTCTCTTTGTTTACAGCCATTGAAATGTCGCAGAGGTTAACAAGTGAGGAGTGGATGGAAATTATAGTTATAGTTAGCAAACTGCTTGCCAAATTTCGTGAAACAGGTTCAGTGTTGGATTTGCCAATATGTGGACACAAGAAAACTGTCACTAATGAAGAAACATCAGTGGCTGTCCTAGCTTCATTCAGCAAGAGCCCACAAAGCAGCACTCACCGCATGACACTGGAGAGTGACATCAGTTGAACATCCCTTCAGCGGATATTAGCTACTGACAAATTGGACCTTTACAAAATCCAGCTGCTGCAGCATCCCAACGAGGATGACCCAGATCGGCGCACTGAATTTGCAGAATGGGCAAAACAATAATTGGAACAGAACCCTCAGTTTACACAGAACATTATGTTCAGTGATGACTCAAAATTTTTTGTGAATGGTGAAGTTAACAAACAAAACCACCACTATTAGTCTAACACTAACCCACATTGGATAGTTGGATAGATCCCTCCAAGACTGTTGGAACACAAAAATTGATGATATGGTGTGGTATATGGGGTACAAAGATAGTGGAGCCATTCTTCATCGATGGAAATCTCATTGCCATTGGATATCTGAAATTGATACATGATGATGTGTTGCCCTCTTTATGCACTGAAGATGGCACGTTCCCTGAGTTTTTCCAACAAGATGGTGCACCACCACATTATGGCTGTCAGGTCCGAGCATTCCTACATGAACAGTTTTCTGGAAAGTGGATTGGTCATTGTGGGCCAGTTGAATGGCCACCAATGTCTCCCGATCTGACCCCCTTAGACTTTTATCTTTGGGGTCATCTGAAAGCAATTGTCTATGCTGTGAAGATACGAGACGTGCAGCACCTGAAACAACGGATACTGGAAACCTGTGCTAGCATTTCTTCTGCGGTGTTGCTATCAGTGTGTTAAAAGTGGGAGAAGAGGGTTGCATTGACAATCCAACAGAATGGACAGCACTTTGAACACATTTTATAAGTGGTCATAAAGTTGTAAATAGCTCATGAAAGAATAAAGTTACATTACAACCAAGCACACCATTGCTTTTCTTATAATATTGTCAATAGGTTTGATGTGTCACATGACCCTCTTCCCATTGAAAAAAAAATAAAGTTGGATCCAGAATGGCCGACAGCAAAATGACCGCCATGGTCACCACCCATCTGGAAAAGTTTTCTCTCTCCGATATATTAATGTGCCACAAACAGGAAGTTGATGTCACCAACCATTCCCATTTTATTTAGGTGTATCCATATAAATAGTCCACCCTGTAGATTTCGATTGAATATGTCTCCCCTATCTCAGTCACAATGTGGCACAAGCCAAGCATATTTTTCTGCCAAGTAGAGTAACTGACAGTAGATTTCGATTGAGTATGTATCCCATATCTCTGTCTCAATGTGACACAAGCCTGGTATGTTTTTCTGCCAAATAGGGTGACTGACTGTAGATTTCTATTGCATATGTATCCCGTATCTCAGTCACAATACGGTACAAGCCAGGCATGTTTCTGTACCAAATAGTGTGACTGACAGGAGATACATATTCAATAGAAATCTACTATTTCAGTCACATTGTGGCACAACGTGTGACAAGGGTCTCCAATGACAAATATTAGTTTGCTAGTACCACTGTATATTCCAGATTTGTGCACTGCAGAATGTGCATAGGGTTTGTAAAAATTACCCCTATGGGCTGAGTGAATGTTGACGCAGGAAGACACCATCCCAGAGGCCTCCAATCACAAATAGTATCTAGGCTGGAGTAAGAATACTGTCCTAGAAAGCTTCTTCTTTGAGATTGTGCAGTAATTGTTTCAAGAGACACAGTGTCACGTCGCCATTGGACTCGGAGGTTGGTGTTCCTACCTCGGCTGATGGTGCCGGTGATAGGAGGGCCATGTCCTCATATGGACCTGCTCCTTCGACGTCTGCCTCTGTCGCTGAGCGCCGCTGTGTTTCCCCTCTGGGTGGTGTTGGTCGCAGAAGAGCGGGCCCTGCAGAGGTGTCCGTTAGGCGCAGCCTGCGTTCTTCTGTCAGAGGTGGGGTGGTTGGTGCCAGTCGTGCATCACCATCTGGCCTGGTTCTAGGGGCGGTCCGGATGAGATCATCAGGCTGTGAGCTCCAGCCTATGGGAGGTAACTGCGCCCTTCAAATACATTGGAGCCTGTCTGGAAGGCTGCCAGATATAGTCTTGGTTCCCCAGTGATATAGTGTGTGTTTGGTTTTGACTCTGACCTTTGCCTGGATTTTTGACTCTGCTACAGCCTGTCGATTTTGTACCTTAGCTGACCTCTTGGTTTTGACTCGGACTCCTGACTACATTTTTCGGGTCCTGATTTTTCCCTTCCTGGCGATCTTCCTGCTCTGCTGCTCATAATAGGCTGCTACCCCTGGGCTCCGCTGTAATTCCAGATCCCTGTATAGGGGTTAAGGGTCTCGGGGTTTCTCGGGGTGCTGCCATACCAGCAGCTCAGCCTCACAGCGGATGGTCGTCACACACAGCAGCGGGATGGCTACCTTGATAATAGCCTGATCACCGTTCACGAGGTTGGTGCAGTACTGAAAGTTCTCAAGAATCTCACACATGTCAGTGATCCACACCCACTAAACAGTTATGTGTGGTGCCTGACTCTCAATCTGACGGGCATGTTTAAGCTGATATTCAGCTACTGCTCTCTGCTGCTCACTAATTCTCGCCAACATATGATAGGTAGAGTGTCACTGCGTGGGCAGGTTGCAAATAAGTTGGGGACTTAGAAAATTCAAGTGCTTTTGCAGCACTGTAACAGCAGCAAAAGCGGTAGAGGAATGGCAGAAATGGACGCAAATACGGCACACCTTCTCAAGGAGGTTTGGCACATCGGGGTAAGTAACTAGGTTCAGCATGTGAGCCATGCATGGCACGTGTACCAGCTTTCCAACCTTTAAAGCCGCCACCAGGTTATGTCCATTATGTCCATTATCGCAGACAACCAGATCGGGTTGGAGGTGTAGTGGGGAGAGCCACTGATCGCTGTTTTGAAGCTAGCCACAGCTCTGTTGCAGTGTGTGGTTTCTGACCTAAACAGATCAGCTTCAGAAGAGCGTGTTGCTACTTTGCCGATACGCTGCTGCACAGCTCCCAGCTTAGCAGTGATAATTCTGCAGAGGATGAGGAGGAGGAGGAGGGGAGAGAGGAAGTGAAATATGAAGAGGCGGAAACCCTGGCAGAAGTTGGGCCCGCTATTCTTGACGAGGGTAGGGTTTCCGATGTTCCAGTTTGCGACTTTGTCCCACCCTCCACCAGGTTCACCAAGTGTGCCATGACAGAAATGTATCGTCCCTGTCCACAACAACTTGTCCAGATGTCTGTTGTTAGGTGGAACTTCAGAATGTTTAACATGTGCTTGTGTAATGCAGCAACAGCACAACGGGCAAAACAGTGGTGGCTGGGAGCACTGTATTGTGGGGCAGCCACAGCCAAGAGATCACGGAAAGACTGTGTTCCCACAAGCCTAAATGGCAACATCTGCACAGCTAGCAATTTGTCAATGTGCGAGTTTAGTACTTGTGCCTGTGGGTGCATGGCTGTTTATTTACGCTTTTTTTCCAAGCTTTCCGGCATGGACAATTGGATGCTTTGCTGGGACAAGGAAGAGGATGCGGTTGATGTATGTTGTGTGTGAGCAACCACAGCTTGTGGGCAGAAGGTATGAGCGCCTGCTACCTGTACTGCAGATACAGAAGGACATAGCCCAGACGACATGACAGTGGTTTGACCCGTAGATGCAGATTTGGTACCTGGGTGTTCTGCCCACCTAATGGGGTGCTTTTCTGTCATGTGGTTTCGCATACTGGTGGTGCTCAGGTTACCTTTGTCCAGGCCTGTGCTCAACTTGGTATGGCAGATGCTACAGATTACAATGTTTTTCTCTGAAGGATGTTCAGAAAAGAAATTCTACACAGCAGCTGAATGCCAATTTGCCCTGACTTGGCCCACAGCTTGGGTGCTCTTGGGACAGTTAACCCAGTTCTTACACTGGGGAAATCACAAACCCTTGGTGTCTGTGTTGGTGCTACATATCCATCTTCCTCTGTGTTGCTGTCATGGATATGCGTGCCCACAGTCCAGGTCAGATCAGTGGACTCATCATCGACCACCTCGTCTTCCATCTCATCCTCCTTCCTAGTTGACATTGTAGGCTGATGGCAACAGTGTCTCATCATCATCAGCCTCCACCTCTGGATACAATAAATGACGTTCCTCCAAGTGGCTTTCTTCTGGCCGTAGTTCCTCAAATATGTGAGCATCAACGCACTCCACGTCCTCACACCCCTCTTTAATTATGCATGGTGATAGGCCAGAGCCAACCAAAGAATACGTACCAAGCAGATCATCGGATTGGCCAAGCTTGGGATCATGTTCTGTAATGTTAGGAGGGCACCATAGAATACAATCAAATATATTCAAAACTGATCTTACCAGCTATATAGACCTTCTGTATTTATCGCCACCCCTTTCCTCCATATGTTGGTTTCATTTATTGTGGCACCTTATTTTGTTGCCCCTATCATATCTGAGCCGACTTTACCTTTAACCATCTTTATAATTGTGTTGCACTCTGTGATGATCTATTTTTCCAGAGGTGTGCATGATGTGATGGGGTAGGAAGTACTTGTACATAGCCTAGATACTGCGGGGGAACATTTGACTGGCTGCGTCACACAATACTTCCACTCCTTGGATCATGTGACGCGATCACATGACGTCATTAGTTGGCGTGTTTCAGGAAACACAGAACACACCCCGCTCATTGCCGGAAGCTGGGAACAGCTTTGGAGCCATAAGGTTCCTCCCCACAGGCCGAACCAGTCTCTAAGGCTCACATTGCATAGGTGGAACGGTTAGAAGTGTGCACAAGACTCATGTGCCCTTCCTGTCCTGACATTTTGGAACACCATTCAATGAGGGGTTGTACCAGTGTATGACACACTGCACCTACTCAGCCTCCATTCATTATGGTAATTCATTACTTGATTATATGCACATGTATTCCATGATATACAAGAGATACAAGAGGTAACTGCACAGCAACCTCATGACCCCAGAGAAAGCCAATTGGCAATACGCGTGGGGTACCTCCTCTCTACCCCAAAATTCTGACCACCCTTCTGGGCATGGATAGGCACTCTTGCAGGTAGCTATGCTGATTTCCTGCAAGATTCAGGTGCACTGGGCACACTGATGACCAGTTGCTCTAAAGGGGCCGTCACATGCGTCAATATCGCTGTCAATGTCACTGCTGCACGTGACGTTGCAGTGATATTGACGCGTGTGACATGGTATATCAACCAGCGATAAATCTCTGGTTGATGGTTGCCAGGTTTTCAGACAGGATCGAAAACATGGCGATGGTCACCTGGTGGACACGCAGCATCGCTGCGTGTGACACCGGGAGACGCGCGATCAGCCAGCTCCCAGCGCCTCTCAGCAAGTGCTGGGAGCTGGTCTCCAAGGTAAACTGTGGGTAACTAGGCAGCTTGCGTTGCCTAGATACCCGATGTTGTATACCTTGGTTACCAGCCTTCTCCGCTCATCGGCTGGTATCCAAGGTACACAGCGGGTAACTAGGGACCCTAGTTACACGCTGTGTACCTTGGATACCAGCAGGTGAGCGGAGAAGGCTGGTAACCAAGGTATACATCAGGTATCTAGGCAGCACGCGCTGCCTAGTTACCCGCAGTTTACCTTGGATACCAGCCTGCTCCCGCTAACCGCAACCTGGCAGCGGGAGCAAGACATCGTGGAAACGATATTCATTTCCACGATGCTGCTGGTCCACTGTCTTGGGCCAATACATGAACCAAAATCCCATTTATAAAGGTTTTTTATTTATCATATATAAAAAACTTTTGCACTTTTTTATCCATCCAGGGTGCAGTTGGGCCCATAGGGGCGCCATTCATCTAGTGGAGCAGAAGCATCGTACTGTGCGGCCCAATGCTCAGGCAGCGGAGCGGTTGGGTAGCTTTCAGACACTCTGCATCATATGTATCAGTGTGAATGGTGCTCTATGCAAGCCCAGTGTATGCATGGCAGGTCGCCTCCCACATCTTGCTGGTAGAGGTGATTTATCAGCCTGCAGCTGGGCTTGCTTCACATTTGGGCTCTGACTGCATCCTGTAAGTGCTCTTGGTTTCTGTTTTTGGCATTGATGGTAAGGTTTTTGATGCTGCTTTTTTTCTAGTAGTTTTTGTACAGTTTTGTTAGGACTGATGAGCATGGGATTCCGTGACGTGGATCATGAGCTTAAATGTCTTGGGCCAATACATGAACCAAAATCCCATTTATAAAGGTTTTTTATTTATCATATATATATAAAGAACTTTTGCACTTTTTTATCCATCCAGGGTGCAGTTGGGCCCATAGGGGCGCCATTCATCTAGTGGTGCAGAAGCATTGTACTGTGCGGCCCAATGCTCAGGCAGCGGAGCGGTTGGGTAGCTTTCAGACACTCTGCATCATATGTACCAGTGTGAATGGTGCTATATGCAAGCCCAGTGTATGCATGGCAGGTCGCCTCCCACATCTTGCTGGTAGAGGTGATTTATCAGCCTGCAGCTGGGCTTGCTTCACATTTGGGCTCTGACTGCATCCTGTAAGTGCTCTTGGTTTGTGTTTTTGGCATTGATGGTAAGGTTTTTTGATGCTGCTTTTTTTCTAGTAGTTTTTGTACAGTTTTGTTAGGACTGATGAGCATGGGATTCCGTGACGTGGATCATCAGCTTAAATGTCTTGGGAGAATACATGAACCAAAATCCCATTTATAAAGGTTTTTTATTTATCATATATAAAAAACTTTTGCACTTTTTTATCCATCCAGGGTGCAGTTGGGCCCCTAGGGGCGCCATTCATCTAGTGGTGCAGAAGCATCGTACTGTGCGGCCCAATGCTCAGGCAGCGGAGCGGTTGGGTAGCTTTCAGACACTCTGCATCATATGTATCAGTGTGAATGGTGCTATGTGCAAGCCCAGTGTATGCATGGCAGGTCGCCTCCCACATCTTGCTGGTAGAGATGATTTATCAGCCTGCAGCTGGGCTTGCTTCACATTTGGGCTCTGACTGCATTCTGTAAGTGCTCTTGGTTTCTGTTTTTGGCATTGATGGTAAGGTTTTTTGATGCTGCTTTTTTTCTAGCAGGCAGTAGGAAATGTTTGGACTTCTGCTTTGCGTTGGGCAGTAACCGCCTTTTTAAGCGTAGTAATGTGGACAGCAGAAAGCACGCTGTTACCACAAAATCAACTGGGATAATGGACTGCTCCGTGCTTGGAAGCAGGCAGTAGGATATGTTTGGACTACTCCTTTGTGTTGGACACTAACTGCCTTTTTAAGTGTAGTAATGTGGACAGCAGAAGGTAGGTTGTCACCCCAAAAACAGTGGGGAAAACTCTGACTTTGTTGAGTGTCTTCAGCTATGAAAAGAGCTATTTTTGGGTGATATTATAGAGCTAGTAAGTGGCTCCTTTAAACTGTCCCTGCTGGAGTATCTCTCCCCCCTGTACTCGAACTCTGTTCTGTGTCTTCAGCTCTCAGCTAGAGTATCTCTCCCTCCCTACTCTACACTGATGTAGTATACACTAGAGGTAGCCCTCAAAAGGGCTTTTGTGTCATGAAGAGGCCTAAAGGTGCTCCCTAGCAGTTCAGTGATCTCTCTCTATGCTTCTCCATTGCTGGGTCTGGATGTAATGTGCGCAAAATGGCGGCAGCAGGGCTTAAATAAACCCTATGACACTGGGTGGTCAGCCAATCACAATAATACCACAACCAAGATGACTGCGGCATTACTGCGATTGGTTAAGAAACCCACCATCTTTAATGGGTTTTTATGGAGGAGCCAAAACTTCAGGGCGGTACATCCAAATATAGCGAGGTGAGTACACGAATACTCGCAGAATAATGAGTAACACGAATACTGTACTATCCGTGTGAATAGTAACGAATAAACTCACTCACAATATCAAATGAGCCCCAAGTCTAAAGCACTGTAATGGTAGCAGAACGAGTGGTGAGTACAGGATTTATTATTTTAACTGGGGAAAACAAGTCAATTTAGAAGGAATTGTCTAAGTAGTGGACAACCCTTTTGAGATCTTACTTCCTCCTCTTCTCATTGTATACTTGACCAAGTGAACATTTATATCCAGTAAAATATATCACAAGTAGGGTGGAGCGAGTGTAATCATTACTATTTGCTACTCGCACGGATAGTACAGTATTCGCGATACTCATTACTCGGTGAGTATCACTGGTGCTCGTGAGTGATGTGTCGATCGTTATTGATGTGACACAAATTGACAGCTCCCTTCAGTGCACAAAGTGAGCTGGCACCTCAATGAGGGCGAATTGAATGTTAGGGTCTCTCTGGGGGGCACCACAATGTGTTGTATGTATTGAAAAATCCCAACCTCCTGCCCTGTTCTGGAAATACTCGTTTTATGGCCAGATGTGTGTGGGCGGAGCCTATCACTAATTGACTAATATTGGACTCGCTATTCGGACGAGTATTAAAAACTTCTTGTTACGAGTATAGCGAGTGCGAATATTTCGCCACTTGCTCATCACTAATGACAAGCTGTCCTAAACCACAGTGATCGCTCAGACGTTTTTTGCGCATTTTGCACCTGTGTTGTCTTTTCCATTATCAAAGGAGCTGCTGCATCCTGCTACTGCATTAGGTTCTGTGACTCGGGCAGGTAAATACTGTTGCCGTTTTTTTGCTGTGTTAATTGTTAATTTTTGGGAGAATTTTATATAGTTGTTCTATGTCTTTTGCTTTTATTTGTATGCCATGTTAATGAAATAAGCAATAAAACAATGCTTATTTCATTTGTCATGTACAAAATATAAAAGTAAACTCTAGTTACCGTATTGAAACCTTTTCCTGTTTAGTAGATTTTTGTATTAGCCCATGTCCAGTCAGACTATCTAAAAATAAGGGACTGAGTTGCCAATCATCCAGATAATAAAACGGTCAGATTAAAGTGAACATACAATACAATATTGTTTATTTTTCCAGCATGTACTGTATACTATAAGTGATCACTTGGGTGAAGCATTAAGGTACCATCACACGCTCCAATCTAGTGAACGACATCGCTAACGATGTCACGTGACCACTGTCGTTTCGACATCATTAGTGTAGTAACACATGCATGAATATCGTTAACGATGTTAAATTTGGTAACGCGCCAGCTACTTCGCGAACAACTAAGGCTGGCTTCACACTGCAGTTTTTCACTGATCAGTGTCCATCAGTGTTTGGGTGCCAAAACCAGGAGAGGAACCAGGAGAAGAACTTGCAGAGAAAAACTCTAGTTGAAAGATTGACACCTGTTCTGAGTTTTGGAGACACTGCTGGTTTTGGCACACAAACACTGATGGACACTGATCAGTGAAAAACTGCAGTGTGAAGCCAGCCTTAGTGAACGATTTTACAAAGCAGCAGGAATAGGAGAATTTTGAACATCGTTCAATAAGGTGTCAGACTGAACGATTTTGCAGGTTGACAGAATGTTAATTGGACGATGAACGACAGATTTGAGATCAGGATCTCAAATTTTTCATGATCGATCCAACGATTTGTCGTTTCAAGATCGTATGTTTACACGCAACGATGCACAAACAAAATCGTTCAAATGATCTCAAAAGCGTGACGTTTCAACCAACGATATCGTAAGCGATATCGTAGTGTGTAATGGCACCCTTACTGAGAAGTACTTAAGACGAGTATGTTTGTACTGCAATCAAAGATACCAAGACTTAATGGTGGCCATTCTTGTATGTTGTGGTTGGAAAGGTTTTTATTTCTGTAATCAGGATTGGAGAGCAGAGTGTAAACTGTAGCATAATTGACATAATCCAACCAGCAATTCTCCTACCCTTCCATTACCTAGAACAAATCTTGATCCTACTTCAAGATCTTAGCCATAGTTAATGCATTCCATTGAGTGTTTGGCTGTGTTCACACTGGGCGTTTTTGGGCTGTTTTTGCTCATCAGTTTTTGTAGCCAAAACCAGGAGTGGAGCAATCAGAGGAAAAGTCTAATAGAAACACGTCACCACTTCTGGATTTAATCACCCACTGCTGGTTTTGGCTACAAAAACTGTTGAGCAAAAACAGCCCAAAAACGCCCAGTGTGAACACAGCCTTTCACTTCAGAAGACATTCCTGGAGATATAATGATGAGGAATGGCTGGATTGATGCACATTGTGAGATGAGCAATGCATTATAGCAGCTCCAGTAAATAATACACATGACATGTTATCGGGATGACAGACCAAAATAGCAAAGTAGAGTAAGTTGGATTAAACAGATATTAATATTATACCCATGTAGTTCTTCTCCTGCTGTAATAGCCCTTCGAAGGCGAGCACTGAAACATGCATCAGGGCCTGGTGCTGTTTGTTATAGAGCATATAGCAAAATTGCATAGTAGTAAGCATATAGCATACAGCAAATGCTGACCACATTCTGAGCACCTGTACACTAAACACGTGTTTTGCAGTAGCTTCATTAAGAGGCTAATACAGACTTACCATCTAAGGGATATTTAAATAGTAATTTGTCAACCGTAAATATTCAGTTAAGTGCTCTTACATACCTATTCATTATTGAAGATACATGTCAGGGAGACGTCCCAGAAGAATACGCAGATATCCCGCTGCTGCGACTAATATATCACAAGCAGCACTCTGCTGCATCCAATCATCAGGACAACACACAATTGACTGATGATTGATGAACAAGGTGACGGCAGCTTTTGCTACTGTGCAAATTATTAGGCACTTCCACAGTGAATGTATAGTATATACACAGCCAATTCCAACGCATGGAATACATATACCTTGGTACGATCAAGCTCAAGAAGAACCCAAGAAAAACTAGCTGCCACCACTAATCGTTTATACAGGCTGATTGGACACCTGTAACTGGTAATGTTTGGCCTCACAAGGCTTCAGGGATGCAGTTTAAGAGCAGAGGAACAAAGCTATTAAATTTTATATATTTAAGCCAAAAAGAAGGCAGTTTATATAAAAATATACAAAATATATTACAAAGGGAGACAAAAGAATGCAATAAATACTGTACATATGATTACATAACTGTAAAAGGGATAAACAAAAGAAAAGTACTAGACCTGATGAAATGGAAATGAGTGATCTATGGAGGGAAGAATTTCAATGAAATGGAGAACAATCCTACACAGTAGTGTATCTTAGGGCATTGAACAAAGGTTTCAACTCAAAACTCTATATATTAAAAAAACAGTCACTTAGTCACACTTCCGCTTGGTGACCTCCAATAGGGATAGTCATGGGATGTAGCTCTAGTCTCTAAAAAATTATGGGATCCCCAACCTTCAGAATATGTTTGTCCATGGAGGTCCCAGCTGGAAGATTTTAATGCCATATTTCCTATCATGGTTTTCGCTATCCATAGATAGGAAATATGACATATACACGCCCATTCATCGGGATGAAATTAATTTGGGGATGATGCTCATTTCACACATTTATGTAAAAATATGTATGTTATCCCACTTAGGATCACGATGTCAAAAGTGAGTCTCCCATAAACATAGGATTTATGCTTTCCATGAAAATCCAAATATTTATAACTTGGCTTTGGCTCCAAACCATCTACTGTTAGTCCTTTAAAGCTCAGAAGAGTTATCCATTGAGGGGACAGAAGTGTTGCTTCCCAAACTCTGTATACAAAGTGCACAGACTTTGTGTCTGTTTAAAAGCAGATGCACCAGTTCAATTATCTGTCCATGTCTGAGGGTCCTAGCTGAACAAGGGCCAGATGTTGAGTGCTATCTTTTGTTTAAGTTCCAAATTATGAGCCATGTGTTAATCGATTGGTCCTCTTTTTCCACTACATTATGGCAATACATGTAAAGGAGATCTGGCTGCTGCTGTGACTTACTGCTCTCTAATTAACACTATTTTATATGTTGCATAATTTTTTATTTCTCCTTCGCCTCATTGGGGGACACAGACCGTGGGTGTTATGCTGCTGTCCACTAGGAGGCGACACTAGGCAGAATCTGCAAAAGAGTTTAGAAACTCCTCCTCTGTAGCATATACACCCTGTAGCAGGAAGCGATTCTCCAGTTTTTGCTTAGTGTCTTGTAGGAGGCACACCTAAAGGTTATTTCCTATGGAATTTTTTCGCTTTTTGGATTTTTCTGATTCAAGAAGAAGAAAAGTGGGTCTCTGTGAGACTCCCGGCATGCTCCCTCCTCGGCCCACCACTGTTGGGGGTGCCTGGTTGAGGTTGAGACCCTTATTCCACATGCCGCTCCCTCCTCGGCCACCCAATGTTGGGGCGCTGGGTTAAGGTTGAGACGACGGTCCTCCCTCCCCATTTCCCCACTGTTGGGGTTACTGGGTTGAGGTCGAGGTTCCGAAGGGGCCCTCTGATGGTGGACGCAATCCCTCCCTAAACACCCTTCAGGGGTTCCTTTAGGTTGAGACACCTCAGGTAGGGCCAGAAGGTGCAGCACCTCTGAGCACCCCAGGAGCCTCAGCTCTGCTGAGTCACTCCATTGGAACAGGCTGCAGCACAGACTGTTGCAGCATACCCAGGAGACACAGCTTCGCTGTGTTCTCCGGATGGGGCCGGGGGACAGCAATGGGGCAGTCATAGCACTATCAGGGGCACAGACTGCCTGTGCCCCTGCAGCAGCCAGCATCACGGCTGCACTGCGGCCGGATGCAAGAGGACCCAGCGCTCTGGGTCCTCTGTGGGAGCTCCACCATGCCGCCGCTATAGTGCCCAGGGGGTCCGGCGAGGTCCGGGTCAGTTCCGGACCTCTCCCCGGACCTCCGCGCCGCTCTGGAGCCCTTTTCGGGCGCAGGAATCTAATTGAGGCCGCGGCTTCGGCCTAGCTCGAAGCCGCCGCCTTTTTTCCACGCCCCCCAGCCCGCCCATGGATGACGAGGATGACGCGGCCAGCGTCACAGCAGGGGGCGGACCGGAGCAGAGAGGGCGCGTTTTTTACATAGAACGCGCTCTTTTTCTCTGCGCCCAGCCCCCTTCTTCCTCAACAACCGCAGGTCTGGCACTATAGGTGGCCATTATCAGCCAGCCAGTCTCCGGGGGGCACAGGATGAGGATGACCCCTCTCTTCTAAGCTGCGGTGGCCATTAAGGGATTCGGGCACTGCTTCTGTCACCGCAGCTGCCAGCCTTGAGGCCCCGCACACAGTAGCCACATATAAGGGCTAGTCTGTGTGCAGACAATGTGTACAACACATGTAACAGCTGACACATGTAATAAACACACACATGTAGGTCAGCTGTCCTGTGAGCGGACAACCAAGTGCCCACAACCTTGCTGGCACAGTGGCACATAGGCACAGCCAGCAGGGGATACAACGAGCAGCCCCTTTTTCAAAGACGTGGAGCCCAACAGTGCTTCCTCCCTGCCGTGGTCTTCAAGGCACACTAGTGCAGCCAGGGGCCTTGTTTTTAGGAGTCCTACAGTGCCTGCCCCCTCCTCCCGGCCTCAATAACAGGAACAGGGACATACAGCAGAGCCTGCCATGCCATATAGGTGCGGCCGGTCTGCACTGCCCCCATCATTCTCTGGCTTCCCAACAGCCATGGCTCAGCATCCGCTATGCAGGGGTACAGCAAGCGCAGCACTGTGAGGGCGCACACGCAGCGACTGGAGTATACCTTGTGCTCAGCTTCGCTGGGCAGCAGTCTCCAACGAAAACGGCAAGACAACCAGCAGCGATGTCTCCTGCTCCAGCTTGTCCATCCCTCAGGACACCGTGTAAAGAGCAATAACATACTACGAGGACCAGTGTAACTTCCTCTACAGTAGTAATCAGCGCACGGCCCACCGCACGTATTGTTTTTCCTAACACCGTGCCAAATGCATGTACCTGTTGGTACAGTTGTCCAACCTTATTGCCCTGGGGGGAGCTGGGTTGCAGTGAGCCACCGACATGCGTATTCCTTGGCCCCCCAATGTTGACGGAGCCCAGTTACTATTCAAACGGCTCAAAATACTCGTCCATCAGACCCCTTCCCACACACAGTTGAGACAACTAGGTTGTGGTGGAATTACTACGAGCTTAACTCGCAGGTTCCTTCCTCGGCCCTCCATTGTTGGAGAGCCCAGCTGAAGTTGATGTAATCTACAATTACCTGACAACTGCAAGGGTCCCAGGACCGTTTGCCAAGTCCTCTCCAAAAGGGCTGGAGGTCTGGTTGGCGGTGATTACGGTCAAGTCTCACAAGACGCAGGCTGAAACTCCGTAATTCACAACTGCACGAGTAATTTAGCTACAGGTCTCTGAGACCTAAGACCAATTGCATACTCCCTCCTCAGCTCCCCACTGTTGGAGGTGCTGGGTCGTAGCCGAGATGCTATATACCATACTCCTTCCTCGACTCCCCACTGTTGGAGACTCGGGTTGAAACTGTGACGGCACAAGGCCTGGCCGGCCTCCGTCCCCAAACTACAAAAACAAAACTCTGGGTCGCAGAAATACGAGCCCTGTTGCCAATCTCCTCACTATACCTATATTAGGTACTTGGGTTGAGATCACAAGTGTGAGCACTCTGCACAGCCCACTTCAAAGCAGGACATCGCAGACCCCCAACCGCATTAACCCGATGGATGGGCCCCTTCTGGACCCCGTATGATTGTGGCCTGAACATTCTTCCACGCAATCTGTCCCTTCTCAACTCATGAGTCCAATAGGAGAATGCTCATGGTGGGATAGCGCTCGCTGTATGCAGCGCAGGACAACGGCGACTGAACTATCGTGACGCAGCCTCCGGTTTCGGCCAGCGCTGATCCTGACTTCCGGCTCCCTCTGGACCTCCGCGCCGGACCTCTACCGCTCCCGGGCCCCTCGATTTACGCAAGGCCCTGGCTTCAGCCTAGCCGTGACGGCACTGGCTTGCCCGCCCGCCATGCCCGCTCTCTTCCTGACGTCGGGGCCTCCGAAGCGTCAGCACAGGGAGTGGGGCGAGGCCAAAAAGGTCTGAAGCACAATGGATACAAAGCTTTTTCCCACCTGAAGGTGGCAAGGTCTATACTACGATTCAGCAGTCTCCCATATCTGGAGGACTCTTTTTAGCAATGCATGTCTTCAAGGACTGTGAACACAGTGGCATTTACACCGTGCTCGCTAAGACGATTCGGTAGGATCGACCTCCACAGGTCTACCGCAATTCCAAGGCACATGCTGCAGCACAGCGCACACATTCCAGGAGTCCCTGCTCCGCTGCGTACTCCTGACGGCCACATGCTACAGCATCTCTTATGGAGTCTCAGCCATACTGGACGCACAGCACTGCATGAACACGGCCGCCTTTAGTTGCACCACCACAGCTCTAGTCGAATTTCCCCAGACAAAGCACAGATTCTTCATCTGGGAATCCGCAGCCTCCGTCAGAGGTCTCCTCAATCCTTCACAGCTGCTATAAGAGTCCTAGACAGCATAGTAGCAGCTTGAAATTCAGTTCCATTGGCTCAGCTGAATCGCTGGCCTTGGCAATTGTCCATGCTCAGGTGTTGCACAAAAACAGGATGGGGTGCGATATACCCCCATCAAATTGCACATGGCAGTAGCCTTGCCCTGTCTCGAAGATGCTCCTTACTTTATGATCATTCGTGCAGTATCTCTAGTACTGAAATCTTTCAGTCACCTGGCATTGAACATGTCAGGATGCAGTCAGCCAATGTCACAGCCGTGGCATATGTCAACCACCAGGGTGGAACCTGCAGTCTCTAGCGATGACAAGTTCGCACATCCTTTCCTAAGGGGAATCCTTGGAACACTGTACTGCCAGCTGTTCTCATACCAGGTGTACACATCTGGGAGGCGGATTTCCTAATCCACCAAAGGATGGACTCAGGACTAGCTCCTTCATCTAGAAGTCCTCCGTCGAAACACCAACGCCAGGACACCACAGATCTGGACCTGACGGAGTCACAATGTCACGGTCTCGGCCTTTCTGGCCTGGTCTCAGGATCCACAGTCAGTGGGACAGACGCCTAGTCCAAGCCTGGCCCGGTATCCGTCTCTCCTATATTCTTTTCCCACTACCAGTCTGGGATATCAAACGAGAATGTCGCGGGACCATTTTCGCGGTCTCAGAATGACCCACACGCGCTTGGTGCGCACACTTGTCAAATTTAGAGCAGCGGTACCAGGACGTTTCAAGACTGTCCAGACCTGCTCGATCATGGCCAGTTCTCCCTCAGAATTCCTTACATCTGAGTTTAATGGTGTAGCTTTTGAAACCTAGAGGTTAAACCAAGTGGTTTGTTTCCCAGGATGTTGTAATGACCGTAGTCACAGTGAGGACACCAGCCTTGTCAGCGATATCCCATCACGCGTGTTATCGTTTTGTTTTTGTTTTTTTGCTTGGGGCACCTCTAGAGGCCATTCCCCTTGACCCTACTTCATGCCAGGGACTCTCCGTTTTCTTTCTCTCAGACCTAGACTCAGGTCTGTCCTTAGGGTCTCCTGTACAGCAGGTTTTCAGCTGTTTTTCACCCTATTACAAACACGTCTTGCCACCAGACGTCTATAAAATCCTTCCTTCGAAGGGTCTGCTATTTCAGGTCTCCATACAACAAGACTACGCCCGGGGGGACCTGAACTTGGTCCTCACGGCACTACAAGAACCATCTTTTCAGCCTCGATGGGATGTTACCTTAGCATACTCATCCACATAGTTGTATGGTTCGGCGGCATTTATTTGTCTCTGCAGAAGTATCGGTACTTACAGCAGTTTACTGTAATCCATCTTTTTCTAGTCTTCCTCTGGACAAGATTGTCCTATGGCTGGTTCCATTCTTCTTCTACGGTAGGTTTACTCCTTCCACCTACATGAAGAAATCTCTCTGCCATCGCCGTGCCCGACTCCAGTCTGTCCGGTCGCGAAGGACCTACGTATGCGGGACCTTGTCGGGGCCCTACGCGTCTAGGTATCCAGGTCAGTGCCCTTCTAAGAGGTCGGATTCTCCTTATCCTTCTTCCAATGGGCAGACATAATGACACATCAGCCTCTAAGGCTCCCCTAACGAGGTGGATTCCTCTAACCATCCAAGACGCTTATACCTTCGAAACCTCATTCCTTCCGGCAGGTCACGGCACCTTCTACTACGGCCGTACAAGCCTCCTGGACAGTTCGGTAAGGGGTATCGGCGCAACAAGTGTATAGGCAGCCAAAGGGTCAGCCTACACCCATACCCAAGCCACTATAGTGCTTGCACTCAGTCCTCAACAAACGCAGGTCTGGGTATACGTGCCCTCCAGGCGGCAGCAGCCCGCTTGTTGGTGCATAGTTCTTCACTGACCATGCTCAGTGTCACTAGTTCCATTGTTCTTTCCCACCCAGGGACTGCTTTGGGACGTCCCACGGTCTGTGTCCCCCAATGAGGCGAAGGAGAAAAGGAGATTTTTGTGTACTCACCGTAAAATCCTTTTCTCTTAGCCTCTAATTGGGGGACACAGCACCCACCCTATTGTCCTTGTGGTTTTTTTTCTACAGTTCCCACATAGCTTCTCAGCTGTTACATGGTTAACATGTTTACATATGTTTGCCTATTATCACTCTGTTAACTGTTGACTGTTTAAAACTTGTGCCTGTTTAGTTCCAGGCCTTATAGTACTGTGAGCCTGTTTAGTTCCAGGCCTTATAGTACTGTGAGCCTGTTTAGTTCCAGGCCTTATAGTACTGTGAGCCTGTTTAGTTACAGGCCTTGCTATACGATTATTACTTCGTTAACTCTTCACTGTTTTCTCCACATGCGCCTGATCAATTTCAGGACTTGTGGTACTAGCATTACTCTGCTAACTTTTCACTGTTTACACACGTGCCTGTTTGGTTTCAGGCCATGTTACACTGTTATTACTTTGTTAACTATATTCGTTTGCACAGGTCGCCTGCGTAGACTCCTGTGTCACTGTTATTATCTGTTAACTCTCCTACTGCTTTAGCACAAAACTGGAGAATCGCTTCCTGCTACAGGGTGTATATGCTACAGAGGAGGAGTTTCTAAACTCTTTTGCAGATTCTGCCTAGTGTCGCCTCCTAGTGGACAGCAGCATAACACCCACGGTCTGTGTCCCCCAATTAGAGGCTAAGAGAAAAGGATTTTACGGTGAGTACACAAAAATCTCCTTTTTAGCTACTTGGAAAACTGTCACGTACTCTGAAAATATAGTGTATGTGTAACATGGAAAATGTTAGCTATCCATGGACATACTGCATCACATATAAGTAAGTTATCATAGGGGTACCCGCATCAAGAAAATGCTCTTTGTGGCATATAACTCAAAAGGACATATAGACAAAGAGACATGGAAGGGTGAATTTAGCCAATGATAAAAATATTTTTATTTTAAAATGATGCTTATTGTAATCAAACTTCAATAAAAAATATTTTTATTTTTGTCATAATTCACTTGTCCTTGTCTCTTTGTCCATATCACATATAACTAGACCTATGAGTGCATCTGTGCAATTTATATGGTGTTTACTGTATTTTTAATTTTTATTTATTTTATTTTATTTATTTTTATGTTCTCTATAAAATCCTCGACTTGTTGCTGGCATGCACAAGATTTCCGTCAATCCTACAAGACAAGTATTGTAGAGGGGTTAAGATTAGATGATTTAACATAGAACTTGTAGGGGGAAGAGAAAGGCCCCCACGGATAAGTCTTGTCTAATTTGCATATCACAAAAAAAAACAGTTTAAAACTTCATTTTTAAAAGATAGACGAGCTAATGTGGATTTAGAAAATATATCAATATTATAGTAATTCTGGTTGCTTTCCAGGAATCCTGTCACCTCAGATAATGCTATTAACCTGTATATATAAAGTTAATCTGCAGAATTACAATGCTGTCCTGGTCACCTTACTGGCAGCTACTGGGACAAAAAGAACCTTTATTTCTTCTCGGAGCCACTGGCTTTTAGTCATAGGTGCTGTCAGGGCCAGTGTTAGAGAAAGTGGGGCCTTGGCAACATTTTAAGGTGGGGTCCTAAAGGTGAACATATTGCACCATCCCACTCCAACATTTATGCACTGAGTTCAGACTGTTAAATGTCATGATTGATAACATTTAAGTCCTTTGATGCTTGTTCCCGGCCTCCTTACACAGGATAATGAAGAATGGTGGACACAAAAGGATCACTAATAGATCAATTTCTCTCCCACAGTATCATGTTTTCTGCAGCATTTCTGCAGATTGCATCGGGTGAGCTGACAACATGTTTTCACCTATGAACTCCTGTCTGCGCTGCTGGGATTTATAAATGTGAATGGTACATACACACAGTATGTGACTCAAACACTATATGTTATACACACACATATGTATACACACATGCATGTAAACACAGAGCACACACACATGTATACACCAAGCACACGCACACAAACGTATACACATATAGCACACACACAAGTATACACCAAGCAAACACACACATACATATACACACACACATACATAGATATACAGAGCACATACATACAGATATATGACTATTACTTCACTTAGATAGATATACAGGGTGGCCATTTATATGCATGCATCTAAATAAAATGGGAATGATTAATGATATCAACTTCCTGTTTGTGGCACATTAGTATATGGGAGGGGGAAAACGTTTCCTGATGGGTGGTGACCATGATGGCCATTTTGAACCAACTTTATTTTTTTAAATGAGAAGAGGGTCATATGACACGTATTGAGAATTTCATAATAAAAACAATGGTGTGCTTGGTTTTAACGTACCATTCTTCATCAATGGACACCTCAATGCCACTGGATATCTGAAATTGCTACATGATTCAAATATCCAGTGGCATTGAGGTTTCCATTGATGAAGAATGGCCCCACTATCTTTATACCCCATATACCACACCATATCATCAATTTTTGTATTCCTGCAGTCTTGGAGGGATCTATCCACTGTGGGTTAGTGTCATACCAATAGCGGTGGTTATGTTTGTTTACTTCACCCGTCACAAAAAAGTTTGCTTCATCCCTCATCTGAAGGCATTTGTCTATGCTATGAAGATACGAGATGTGCATCATCTGAAACAACGGATACTGGAAGCCTGTGCTAGCATTTCTTCTGCGGTGTTGCTATTAGTGTGTTAAAGAGTGGGAGAAGAGGGTTACATTGACAATCCAACACAATGGGCAGCACTTTGAACACATTTTATAAGTGGTCATAAACTTGTAAATAACTCATGAAAGAATAAAGTTACGTTAAAACCAAGCACACCATTGTTTTTCTTATGAAATTCTCAATAATTTGATGTGTCACTTGTCCCTCTTCCCGTTGAAAATAATAAAGTTGGATCCAAAATGGCCGACTTCAAAATAGCCGCCATTGTTACCACCCATCTGGAAAAGTTTTCCCCTCCCATATACTAATGTGCCACAAACAGGAAGTTGATATCATCATTCATTCCCATTTTATTTAGGTTCATCCATATAAATGGCCCACCCTGTATATACCACCAACAGTCCATACATTTTCTTTCTAGGCTCACCCACACACCACACAAAGACACACAGACAGACACACACATGTCCATTCATATCAATGGGCCGTGTGTGTCATGCAGGATGACTCCTCCAGGAAGGGATACTCTTCGTACTCACCTGTACTCTGACCAAGAGATTGGGATTCTGAACAAAACACTCCTTATATTAATTAAGAATTACCTACATGCATTTAATAAAATACGTTTAACAAACCACCAGAGTCAGTAAGGAAAACGTTTTCATAGGATCATTTACTTAAATGTAATTAAAAGAGCTCCTACATACTTCATACTAAAGTCTACACTAGAGTTTACAACAAAAAAAATAATAATTTGTTTAAGTTGACAAGTTATACTTTTGAATGAAAGCATTTATTCTACCACATAGTGTAATGGAAAATAGGAAAAAAAATTAAATGCGTTGAAATTGGAAAACAAAAGTGCAATTTTACAATATTTTCTTTAGTTTTTTATTTACTATAAGGTAACTATATGGTAAAACTGACCTTGCAAGATGATTATCCAGGTAAGTACAAGTACACTGATACCACAAATTTATAATTTTTTATTTAAATGGTGAAAAAAATCTGAAATATTTTTTTTTTAATTTTCTTTTGGTGCCATTTTTGAGACCTGTAACGTCATTTTTTGGAACACGGGCTTTGTGACAACTTATTTTTTGCGTCTTGAGCTGATGTTTATACTGATACAATTTCGGAGCAGATATGATGTTTTGATCGCCTTTTTCTGCATCATATTACAATGTTGCGACGGGCAATAAAAACTTACATGTGGCGTTTTAATTTTTTCTCATTACCTCATTTACTGATTGATGCACTGTACTACAAGCTGTCAACCAAAGTGTCGGCAGTCGGCTCACAGTATAGTGAGTAGTGCTTTGAGTGTTGACTTGTATTTGCACCTTGCATTGCCCCATGACAAAAAGTCGGTTGCGGCTTGCAGAAGGAAACAATTTATATTTTATTACAAATGCTATTTATGTGCAGATTAACCCTGCAGGTAACCTGTGTTTTCCAAGGTGCCAGGTTCTCATTAATGACAACCTATAGTTAAATGGATGGAGATCAATCTTCTACCTTGCAGCATATTGTACATGGCAGCCTGTTATCTTATGATGGGGAAAAGTGAAGTGAAAACTGTCATGAACATATTTCCAGCACTGTAACCTGTTGTCAATTTTTAATGTGTTTAACCCTTTAGCGCTAGTAATTATAATCTCAAATCCAACTCCAGTTGCTCTTTCAGTAATAATGTTAATTAAAATGAGCAAGAAATTATCACATCACCTGAAAACTAATGAACTAATTGTTACATTTTCAATATCATAATAAAATAAGCTCCGCCATGAAAAGGAAAAAGAGCAATAATTGAATAGCTTAATGCTCTTTTTCCTTTTCATGGCGGAGCATATTTTAGCTTTAGCTGTCGGAAGTAGGATGTATCATCTCAATGCTCGTCACAATTTGGCAGTATGAAATTTTAATTACGGTAGGTTTTTCTTTGTGTTACGTGGTCACAATTCCTTGATATATTTTTGAATAATATTGTTGGGGGCTTGTAATTAAGGTATTGTTAGAAATGTCATTACACAGTAGTGATATAAACTAAGCTCTTTAGAACTCTGTAGAAAAAATGGAATTAGGCAAATAAGCATTAAGCAGAGCAGTTTTTTTTTTTTTTAGAACTAATGGCATTAGAAAAGCTCATTGAAGGAAAGCAACAAATAGGTGAAAGGAAAGGGTTAGTCCGAGACCAGCAATATTTTCCTAACTCCCTATCTAATTTATCCCTGTAATCTAAGCTGTTTTCTATGAGGTAACAAGGCCTAATACTTCTTATATTTTACCATATTAATATTTTAACTAAACTTAAGACCCAATTAAGTACAAAAGACTACAGAGCATTGTGGGTAAAAACTTGGTCGGTACTTTATTAAGGCTTACATAAGTTAAAACCATAAATCTTTATTTAATAAATAACTTTCATAAAAATTTTAAATACCGTATTTTTCGGATGATAAAACACACTTTTTTTCCCCCAAAATTTTTGGGAAAGTGGGGGGAGACACCGGGAGTACAGCGCTGGAGAAGGTAAGTAAAGTCTTTTTTATTTTACTATGGGCAGCAGCATTGGCCGCTATAGCTATCAATAGGGGACGTGTGCCAGCAATAGGGGCGTTTGCCAGCAATAGGGGGCGTGTGCCAGCTATAGGGGATGTGTGCCAGCAACATGGGATGTGTGCTAGCAAGAGGGGACGTGTGCTAGCAATAGGGGATGTGTGCCAGCAATGGGGGATGTGTGCCATCAATAGGAGACGTGTGCCACCACTGAGGGACGTGTGCCAGCACTGGGAGACATGTGCCATCAAAAGGGGATGTGTGCCATCAATGGGGGATGTGTGCCATCAATGAAGGACGTGTGCCATCAATGGGGACGTGTGCCAGCACTGGGGGATGTGTGCCAACAATGGGAGATGTGTGCCATCAATAGGGGATGTGTGCCAGCACAGGGGAACGTGTGTCATCAATAGGGGACGTATGCCATCAATAGGGGACGTGTGGCATCACTCAGAGATGTGTGTAAGCACAAGGGGACCATATTCAGATTAAAGGGGCTAATTCTAGGATGGGGGGCTATATTCTAGGATGAGGGACAATGTACCAGAATGAGGGGGCTATGAGGGACATATACCCTATATGATTTATTAGACGAACCCTGGCACTATAAGACGGACCCCATTTAACACTAAAAATTATTTTTTTCTCCTTTCCTTCATTAAATTTGGGGGTGCGTCTTATAATCAGGTACGTCTTATAAAATGAAAAATATGGTAAATACATAAATAAAATTAATACTTCCAACCAACATGTGATTTTAAACTGGTCCACCCAGCAAAGCTGGGCAACCCACCAGGCCAATGCTCATCGAGTAGCGGCCCCCCCAACCAAGCCCCCACAATGCTCTGGACCCTGACATTGAAAATCAGATAAATATACTAAATCAGGTCTATACAGACCGGATAAAAAGCCTTCTAACTCTGTATATCTGTAGGAGAAACCTCCCAAGTGTGGCATGAATTTCGCCATTTCTCTGTTATCCTTCTTTTTAATTTTCTCCAAGAATAGGAGACCACTAGATTTCCAACATAGTCTCGATATAACCTCGGAGAAAACAAGTGTGACACCCTGCAGCTGCTGAGACAACCAGCATAGATCACTTTTCATATGCCACAGCAGGCACAGTGTGCCACACTTTCCCAAATAGTTTCCCGCAACATGAAGCACGATTAATTCAGGGCGCAGGAAACGGCCCAACAACTCCAATACTAGTGAAGAAACTTTACTCCATTGGAGACCCCGAACCCCATGCCAATATACTTGCTTCTCTTGTAAATTAAATGAAAGATTTTCACTGTATCGTCTTTTCAAAGCTCTCTGCTGGACCCAGTAGACAAACGAGTGGCCTATTATCCAGACCACTTTAGGCCCTACAAAAAAAGAATTTAAACAACAGAAATCAAACATACAGTGCCTACAAGTAGTATTCAACCCCCTGCAGATTTAGCTGGTTTGATAAGATGCCAATAAGTTAGAGCCTTCAAACTGCAAACGAGAGTAGGATTTATTAACAGAAGCATAAATCTTACAAACCAAAAAGTTATGTTACTCAGTTGAATTTTTATACATTTTAAACATAAAAGTGTGGGTCAATTATTATTCAACCATTTAATATTTTGTGGAATAACCCTTGTTTGCAATTACAACTAATAATCGTCTTTTATATGACCTGATCAGGCCGGCACATGTCTCTGGAGTTATCTTGGCCCACTCCTCCATGCAGATCTTCTCCAAGTTATCTAGGTTCTTTGGGTGTCTCATGTGGACTTTAATCTTGAGCTCCTTCCACCAGATTTCAATTGGGTTAAGGTCAGGAGACTGACTAGGCCACTCCAACACCTTGATTTTTTCCCTCTTGAACCAGGCCTTGGTTTTCTTAGCTGTGTGCTTTGGGTCGTTGTCTTGTTGGAAGATGAAATTACGACCCATCTTAAGATCCTTGATGGAGGAGCGGAGGTTCTTGGCCAAAATCTCCAGGTAGGCCGTGCTATCCATCTTCCCATGGATGCGGACCAGATGGCCAGGTCCCTTGGCTGAGAAACAGCACCACAGCATGATACTGCCACCACCATGCTTGACTGTAGGAATTGTATTCTTGGGGTCGTATGTAGTGCCATCCAGTCTCCAAACGTCACGTGTGTGGTTGGCACCAAAGATCTCGATCTTGGTCTCATCAGACCATAGAACCTTGAACCAGTCTGTCTGTCATATATGATACAGTCTATATAGAGTCTAATGCATGGGTATAATGAGACACATGAGACATACGCTTCTTAAGCAGCTCTTGTATTGCTTCATACAAGTTAGTGCATCAACAGGATAACATAAATGTAGTTGCAGAGTGCAAGGCAAACAACCAAGGACATCAGAGCATTAAAGCATAGCATAAGTCATTCAGTCTATTACTTCCCTGTCAGATGTTGCTTTCAAACAGGAAGATTCTGTGTCCATAAATGATTCCAGGCAGAGTGAATCCAGGCTTCAGAGAGCAAGACACAAACTGGTTTCAGACCTGATTTGAGAGCACAGGTTAATCATCTGAAACTGATTAAAAGGGCAATTGGCAAGGAACAGGGCAGGGACATCAAAGCTGAGGACTCCATCTTGTTTGAGGGCAAAAGTCAATGCACATGACAGGAAACAAGATGGCCGACAAAATACACTAAATGCAAACATAACAACAGATATAGCAAAAAAGACTGAAAACCTTACATTACTCCCCCCTTAGGGACAGCCTCTGGATGGCCCCAGTCCAGGCTTTCCCGGGTACCTCCGATGGAACTGGCGGAGTAACCGAGGAGCATGGAGATTGGAGGCCGGCTCCCACGAGTTGTCCTCTGAAGAATAGCCCTGCCACTTTACCAGGTATTGCACCCCGTTTCTACGCAACCTGGAATCCAGGATCCTTTCCACGACAAACTCCTCCTGGCCATCGATGAGTACCGGAGCAGGAGGGGAAGAAGAACGACCAGGGAATGAATTGGGAGTCACAGCCTTTAGTAGAGAAACGTGAAACACGGGGTGAATCCTCATAGATCTTGGAAGTTGAAGGCGACAGGCAACGTTACTGACGAGCTTATTAATCTTATAGGGCCCAACGTACTTATGACCCAATTTGGACGATGGTACTCTCAATTTGAGGTTCTTAGTAGACAGCCAGACCAAATCTCCTACCTTGAAGGTTGGTGCAGGTTTACGAAACCTATCTGCCGCTTTTTTATACCTGTCCTGAGCGGATTCCAGATTCTCTTTAAGCAGATCAAGATTCTGTTGTAGAGAGGTGATTCTGTCGGCCACAGCTGGGAGAGGTGTATCTATGGGAAGTCGAGGAAGGATGTTAGGATGATAACCCAAATTGGCATAAAAGGGTGACTGCTTGGTGGAAGCGCTCTGTGAGTTGTTATAAGAGAATTCAGCCAGTGGGAGCAAATCCACCCAGTCATCTTGTAAGTGGCAAATAAAACAGCGGAGATACTGTTCTAGGGTCTGATTAGTCCGCTCGGTTTGTCCATTCGTCTGCGGATGAAAGGCAGAAGACAGGTTAACTTTGATGTCCAACGCAGCACAGAAATGCTGCCAAAACTTTGAAGTGAATTGCACCCCTCGATCAGATACAACCTCATCCGGTACGCCATGCAGGCGAAACACGTTTTGAATGATTAAGTCCGATGTGTGTTTCGCAGTGGGTAGACCCACACACGGAATAAAATGGGCTGCCTTTGTTAACCGATCCACCACCACCAGAACTGTGTTCTTCCCTTGAGAGGTTGGCAACTCCACAATGAAGTCCACAGATATGGATCCCCATGGACGGGATGGAACGGGTAGGGGTTGTAATAGACCCGTAGGCGAAGATCGTGGAGTCTTGCATCTGGCACAGACTTCACAAGAAGTGACGTAACCTAGAACGTCTCTTCTGTATGTGGGCCACCAAAAGAAGCGAGACAGGAATTCTTGAGTCTTCAGAACTCCTCTATGCCCCGCTATCTTAGAATCGTGGATGAGTTGCAGTACTCTCACCCTGACTGCTTCAGGAATATACAGGCGTTGCCCCTGAATCCACACACCGTTCTTATATACAAGACTTACTTCACAAGACGGTTGTGCCAGCCAGGGATCCGTATGGTATGCTTCCTTGATGTCGTTAAGCAAGTCTTGATTATGAATCACTCCCAGGAACCTGGAATCAGAGATAACAGTCTTACGAGACGCGAGTGGAATGGTTTCAGTTGAGTGGAGTCTAGACAACGCATCGGCCTTTCCATTACGCGATCCTGGCCTATATGAGATAACAAAACTGAATTGGTTTAAGAAAAGACTCCAACGAGCCTGGCGAGGAGTCAAGCACTTAGCCGATCTGATAAACTCAAGATTGCGGTGGTCAGTCAACACGATTATCTGCTGTGCAGCTCCCTGAAGGTGGTGTCTCCATTCCTTGAAGGCTGCGATGATGGCCAACAATTCTCTATTACCCACGTCATAGTTCCGTTCTGCAGGAGACAACCGCCGGGAAAAGAAAGCATAGGGATGTAAGACTTCTTTCTCACCTGTCCTCTGGGAGAGGATGGCTCCGATGGCACTGTCTGAGGCATCCACCTCTATTATGAAGGCAAGTTCAGGGTTAGGATGCACCAGAATAGGTGCCGTGGTGAATTTCTCTTTCAAACGGGAAAATGCTTCTTGAGCCTAGGGGGTCCAGGTAAAAGCAGAATTCTTGCGGGTAAGCCGCGTAATGGGACACACTACCTCAGAAAAGTTCCTGATAAAACGCCTGTAGAAATTAGCAAACCCTATAAAGCGCTGGACCTCCTTCACATTCTTGGGGACTGGCCAGTCTTTAATGGCTTGGATCTTACCCTCATCCATACTAATTCCTCGTGATGACATTACATACCCCAGAAATTGGATCTCCGTCCGATGGAATTCGCACTTTTCCAGTTTGATATACAGATGGTTTTGTCGAAGGCGTTCTAAGACCATCTTCACATGTCTGTGATGCTCCTCTGTGGAATTAGAAAAAATCAAAATATCATCCAAATAAATGACAATGAATGTATCCAGGAGGTCCCTAAAAACGTCATTCACCAAATGTTGGAAAGTTGCTGGAGCATTACATAAACCGAATGGCATTACTAGGTATTCAAAGTGTCCGTAGCGTGACCCGAAAGCTGTCTTCCATTCATCCCCAGGTCTAATGCGGACCAAGTTATAGGCCCCACGGAGATCCAACTTAGTAAAGAGTTTTGCATGCCATACTCTCTCCAATAATTCAAGGATCAACGGTAGTGGGTAACGGTTTCTGATCGTGATTTTATTGAGCTCCCGATAGTCTATACAGGGCCTAAGTGATCCATCTTTCTTCTTCACAAAGAAGATTGGTGCACCAGCAGGAGATGAAGAAGGGCGTATGAAGCCCTTGGCTAGATGTTCGTCTATATAGTCTTTTAGAGCCTTTAGCTCAGGCCCTGCCATAGAGTAAATCTTGCCAAAAGGTATTCCTGCACCTGGTAACAGGTCTATTGGACAGTCATATGGACGGTGAGGGGGTAGCAGGTCTGCGTTCCTTTTGTCACACACGTCAGCATACTCACGGTATATTGCTGGTATCTCAGAGACCGATGTTGGTCCTTTAGGAATGGAGCAGACTGAAGCTTCTGGACTTATCTGTTTCTCGGAAAGTGCAGTTCTTTAGTTTCCCAGTTAATCGTAGGATTCTGAGCCTGCAGCCACGGCAGTCCTAGAATAATAGGGAAATGAGGAGAAGAGATGAGCATAAATGACAGACTCTCTTGATGGTCATTACCCATGAGGACCTTTAAGGGCTCCGTCTCCTGATCCACTGGTCCAGAGTTTAACAGTGAGCCATCCACGGTCTCCATCTGTACAGGAGTAGCCTTTTTTATTGAACGTACACCAAGTTTCTCAGCGAAGGAGATGTCCATAAAATTGCCGCTTGCCCCTGAATCAATCATAGCGGAGGTAGATACCCAGACAGAGTGAACCCTGAGCTTGAGGGGAATAAAGCAATGTGAATTGTTGTGCTTACAACTCAGCTGGGAAACCGCTGAAAAAACCTGAAAGACTGCTGCAGTGATGTGTGCATCGAGCTCAGAGATAACAGAGTTCAAGTCTGAGTAGTCAATGTCTGTATCCTCTACTCTCTCTGGGGTCTGTGATTCGGACCTGACAGAACACCTGTCACAGCACTCGCAGTGTATGATGGCTGCAGTTGTCTTACGAGAACGACTGGGGCAGTTTATAATGAAATGTCCTGACTTACCGAAATAGAAACACAGATTTTCCTTTACTCGATGTTCCTTACGTGCATCACTGACCCATCTCTGTAAAGAGTCCACCTGCATAGGCTCAGGTTCAGGTTCTCGTATAATCCTGCTCAAGGACTCCTTAGCTGGAGAGGGAGGAAATAAATGATTAGTGCGCTTTATCTCCGACCATCTCTCCTGTCTGCGTTCAGTAAGCCGAACATCGATCCGAATACAGTAGTTGATAAAATCTCCTAATGCTGTAGGTGGGTCGGCACGAGCGAGTTCGGTCTTAATCACAGAGGATAATCCTTTCCGGAAAATTGACTTTTTAGTGGAGCTATCCCAAGTGGTGTCGAGGGCCCATCTCCGGAATTCCAAAGCATACTCCGCTACCGAGCGCTTACCTTGGCTTAAAGTTAACATGGCTGATTCCGCTGTAGCACCGCGGTTTGGATCATCGAATACCTGCCCCGTAGCTGAGATGAAAGCATCAAGATTATTTAGACAGTCATCGTCAGTCTCAATTAGGGGGTTTGCCCATGTGAGAGCTTTGTTGAAGAGCAGCATAATTATTGTCAATACTTTAGATCGCTCAGTAAGGAACTGTGGCGCATGAGCCGCAAAGAACAGTTTGCATTGATTAATGAATCCCCTGAATTTTTCCCGTTCACCGCCAAAGCGGAATGGTGGTAGCTTGGGGATTCCAATAACCGGGGTTGAAGTTGGGGTGTGGACTCGTCCCTCCAGAACCTCAATCCGGGTTCGTAAGTCCTGCGTGGTTTGTCCGAACACCTGCAGATTATGATCACCGCGATCCCGCAGGCTTGCAAAGCTGGCCTTTAATGCCTGTAGGTCAGCAAGGATTGAATCCGTCACTTCGCACAGATGTTTAACGGGGTCCTCCATATTTCCAGAAGCTGTACGGCAGAGAGGCTGGAAAGGAAGAAAAGGAGCACAATAGTGTTTACCTGTGGTAACACTCCTGACTTAAAAGAAGGGAATGTGCTCACCTGGAAAGGTTGTGAGAAGCCACAACCACTATCATCACATATATCGATATCTCAGATCCCCGGTCTGCAGCGGCTCTCCAATGGCAAAAGATCAAGAAATCTCTATGCAGGTGGCAGCAGATGCAGCACTGTCCCAGACCCAGTAGACTCTATTATGGCTCCTGAATCTGTCATATATGATACAGTCTATATAGAGTCTAATGCATGGGTATAATGAGACACATGAGACATACGCTTCTTAAGCAGCTCTTGTATTGCTTCATACAAGTTAGTGCATCAACAGGATAACATAAATGTAGTTGCAGAGTGCAAGGCAAACAACCAAGGACATCAGAGCATTAAAGCATAGCACAAGTCATTCAGTCTATTACTTCCCTGTCAGATGTTGCTTTCAAACAGGAAGATTCTGTGTCCATAAATGATTCCAGGCAGAGTGAATCCAGGCTTCAGAGAGCAAGACACAAACTGGTTTCAGACCTGATTCAGGAGCACAGGTAAATCATCTGAAACTGATTAAAAGGGCAATTGGCAAGGAACAGGGCAGGGACATCAAAGCTGAGGACTCCATCTTGTTTGAGGGCAAAAGTCAATGCACATGACAGGAAACAAGATGGCCGACAAAATACACTAAATGCAAACATAACAACAGATATAGCAAAAAAGACTGAAAACCTTACACTGTCTCAGAGTCCTCCAAGTGATCATGAGCAAACTGTAGACGAGCCTTGACATGACGCTTTGAAAGTAAAGGAACCTTACGGGCTCGTCTGGAACAGAGACCATTGCGGTGGAGTACGTTACTTATGGTATTGACTGAAACCAATGTCCCCACTGCCATGAGATCTTCCCGGAGCTCCTTCCTTGTTGTCCTTGGGTTAGCCTTGACTCTTCGGACAAGCCTGGCCTCGGCACGGGAGGAAACTTTCAAAGGCTGTCCAGGCCGTGGAAGGCTAACAGTAGTTTCATAAGCCTTCCACTTCCGGATGATGCTCCCAACAGTGGAGACAGGTAGGCCCAACTCCTTGGAAAGGGTTTTGTACCCCTTGCCAGCCTTGTGACCCTCCACGATCTTGTCTCTGATGGCCTTAGAATGCTCCTTTGTCTTTCCCATGTTGACTATGTATGAGTGCTGTTCACAAGTTTGGGGAGGGTCTTAAATAGTCAGAAAAGGCTGGCAAAAGAGATAATTAATCCACACATGTGAAGCTCATTGTTATTTGTGCCTGAACTACTTCTTAATACTTTAGGGGGACTAAACAGAATTCTGGTGGTTTGAGGGGTTGAATAATAAATGACCCTCTGAATTAACTTTTAACTAGTGATGGGCGAATCCTAAATTACTCGGAATCGCTTGACTGTAGCGAGTCCGAGCCCAGGACTCGCTACTCGTTGCGAGTCTAGCGAGTCCAATGTTAATGAATGGGGAAGCGAGTAATAGCGAGTAGTGTGAGATTTACAAATCACAGATGTGTCTCGGAAGCTTCAGCCTGAAGCAATCCTAGTTTTGTCATTTATTTGCATTGGACTCGGCTACTTTGTAAGTAATCGCTGGGAAACTCGCACAGATAAGAGAAGAGTCCTGTCTGCTCTGTGCAGCTCCAGGGTCCTAGAGCCCGCCCGCTGCCTGATGTAGCAGTGCTGAGATTGTTCTCAGTCTGCTCATTCCCTGTGCATATACATCTATATCTATACACAGGGGATGTAGCAGAGAGGACATCGCGTTTTGGACTGAGTCGGACGGAAGAGGATTTTTTTAATTAAAGATGGAGTCCCTAATGGCTTTTTTTTTTATTTCTAATAAAAAAATTTCTCTGTGTTGTGTTTTTTTTTAAAACAATTTAATAGAAATTCATGGCGGTCATGTCTAATATTGGCGTGACCGCCATAAATTTCGGGCTTAGGGCCAGCTGATAATACAAAGCTGGCCCTAACCTCTATTACCCAGCGTGCCACCGCTACCAGGGCCGCTGGAAGAGCGGGGTTCAGCGCCAGAGGATGGCGCTTCAATGAACGCGCCATCTTCTGGGGCGGCTGCGGGCTGCAATTTGCAGCTGGGGGGTGCCCAGAAAGCTTGGGCATCCCTGCGCTGCGGATTCCAGCCCCCAGCTGCTTAGCTGTACCTGGCTAGACATAGAAATTGCGCGGAGCCCCACGCATTTTTTTGACTCCGACTCCGAGACGACTCCGACTCCGAGACGACTCCGACTCCGAGACGACTCCGACTCCGAGACGACTCCGACTCCGAGATGACTCCGACTCCAAGATGACTCCGACTCCGACTCGACTCCGAGACGACTCCGACTCCGAGACGACTCCGACTCCGAGACGACTCCGACTCGACTCCGAGACGACTCCGACTCCGAGACGACTCCGACTCCGACTCGACTCCGAGACGACTCCGACTCCGAGACGACTCCGACTCCGACTCGACTCCGAGACGACTCCGACTCCGAGACGACTCCGACTCCGAGACGACTCCGACTCCGAGACGACTCCGACTCCGAGACGACTCCGAGACGACTCCGACTCCGACTCGACTCCGAGACGACTCCGACTCCGACTCCAACTCGACTCGACTCCGAGACGACTCCGACTCCGAGACGACTCCGACTCCGAGACGACTCTGACTCCGACTCCGAGACGACTCCGACTCCGAGACGACTCCGACTCCGACTCGACTCCGAGACGACTCCGACTCCGAGACGACTCCGAATCCGACTCGACTCCGAGACGACTCCGACTCCGAGACGACTCCGACTCCGAGACGACTCCGACTCCGACTCGACTCCGAGACGACTCCGACTCCGAGACGACTCCGACTCGACTCCGAGACGACTCCGACTCCGAGACGACTCCGACTCCGAGACGACTCCGACTCCGAGACGACTCCGAGACGACTCCGACTCTGAGACGACTCCGAGACGACGACGACTCGACTCCGAGACAACTCCGACTCCGACTCGACTCCGAGACGACTCCGACTCCGAGACGACTCCGACTCCGAGACGACTCCGACTCCGACTCCGACTCCGAGACGACTCCGACTCCGACTCGACTCCGAGACGACTCCGACTCCGAGACGACTCCGACTCCGAGGTGACTCCGACTCTGAGGCGACTCCGACTCTGAGGCGACTCCGACTCTGAGGCGACTCCGACTCTGAGACTCCGACTCTGAGACTCCGACTCTGAGGAGACTCCGACTCCGAGACTCTGACTCTGAAATTCATTAAATAAATAAATTCATGAAATTCTGAGATTCTAACTCTGACTCTGAGACTCTGACTCTGAGACTCTGACTCTGAGACTCTGAAATTCATGAAATAATAAAAAAAAAATGCGTGGGGCTCCGCGCAATTTCTATGTCTAGCCAGGTACAGCTAAGCAGCTGGGGGCTGGAATCCGCAGCGCAGGGATGCCCAAGCTTTCTGGGCACCCCCCGCTGCAAATTGCAGCCCGCAGCCGCCCCAGAAGATGGCGCGTTCATTGAAGCGCCATCCTCTGGCGCTGAACCCCGCTCTTCCAGCGGCCCTGGTGGCGGTGGCACGCTGGGTAATAAAGGGGTTAATACCAGCTTTGTTATACAAGCTGGTATTAAGCCCGAGATTCTTAATGTCAGGCCACGTTTGACCCAGCCACTAAGAATCTCCAATAAAGGGTTAAAAAAACACAACACAGAGAAAATTTTTTATTTGAAATAAAAAAAAAAGCCATTAGGGACTCCATCTTTAATTAAAAAAATCCTCTTCCGTCCGACGCAGTCCAAAACGCGATGTCCTCTCTGCTACATCCCCTGTGCATAGATAGATGTCTATGCACAGGGAATGAGCAGACTGAGAACAATCTCAGCACTGCTACATCATGTCTGTGAGCAGGCGGGCTCTAGGACCCTGGAGCTGCACAGAGAAGACAGCTGGACTCGGCTCGCAATGTAACAGCAGTTACTTTGCGAGTTTCCCTGCTATCACTGGCACAGTAGCCGAGTCTAATGCAAACAATGGCAATCCTAGTTTTGTCAGCGTTTCTGACAAAACTAGGATTGATATTGATTTGCATTGGACTCGTGCGAGTAATCACTGGGAAACTCGCAGAGTACCGAGTCCTGCGAGTCCCTTACTACTCGCCGAGTAACGAATCCTAGCGAGTAGATTCGCCCATCCCTACTTTTAACGTTTAAAAAAAAAAAAATTTTGTGGCACTGCATTTCCCACTTCCAGGCTGATCTACAGTCCAAATGTCATAATGCCAAGTTAATTCCGCATGTGTCAACCAGCTAAATCTGCAGGGGTTGAATACTACTTTTAGGCACTGTAAGAGGAAGGTTGGACATGATTTGAAAGCATCAGATTTCCGCCTGCCAATCTGCTTGCTAAAGTCATCTTGCACCCTGTGCCACTCAGCGTCAGTAGATGCGCCAATCCTAAAAGAATGTGAGGTGATTTTCATATCACCCCTACCTAGATTGTGCAAAATTTTTGTAACACTGCCAGGAATTGGAATTTTGAAGCTGGAGTGCCATTCTCGTGCACAAATAGGGTCGGGAAGACTGCCATGGCAATTCAGCCATTTTTGCATATTAGCTACGAGGCATACTTTATTAAACGGAAGAGCATGTAGGCATATTGTAGCCCCATGCCCGAGTTGGTCAGTTTTGGACCTGCGTAGATGTATCATGAGGTGGGACCCGCACAGAGACACATCAGCAAGGTCCAATCCTGAAGCCCGTTGTTTTCCTTCGGACAATACTTCACCAATCCGCAATGCAGTTAAAAATGTCACTACAAAAATCGTCCTGAACATACAGTAACAGTCTCAAAGGCATTAAAACATATTAGTTCGAGAACTGACCAAAGATCGCCCAGCATGTGCATTGAAATAGGCATTCTATTGTCTCTATGGAAACAGGATTTTTTATAGCCTTTTAAAAATTGTTTAACTGGAAACAGGTCAGCTACCGGACGCTCCCCATATAAATTTTAAAAAGAAGGACACTGCGGCTAAGGGTGCTTTCACACTAGCGTTTTTTTCAAATCGCAAGTGTCGCGGTTATGCGGTAATCGCGGCAGATGCGGTTTTTTCACCGCATCTGCCGCGATTTGAAAAAACCGCTGATGTGAAAGGGGCCTAAGGACTTACATACGGACGAATGCGCCAAAACCGTCACTAGTGAGCTGTTCCAGAAAAGGTAATACTGATCCTACCGCAGTAACATTAAAGGGGTGATTGATGCTAATGCAAAAATGCACCCATTTATACCAGATAATACAATAAACGGACCAGGTCCGAGGGGCCAGTGAGTTGAATCGGCCCCTGGATGCAGCGCTTGGAATGGCTGGATCAAATTCCAAGAGAAGAGCATAAAACACATGTCTGTAACTATCAGCATTACACGCCTTTAACCAAATGTTACGCTATAACAAAATAAAAACCAATTTTTTCAAAAGCACATTAACTGAACTGTATTTGGAAGAGATAGCGTGTTAATAGCTAAATACGCCCCTCTCGAAGGTGCAGGTAAAAGAATCCGCAAGTTACTAAGATGCTCGCCCCAGACATAAAAAAATTACGAGACTTGTAAACACGTCACGAAGTGTCGGATTAGCTTTAAAATACTCACGTACACGTGAAGGCCACAGCGACGCTATCCATTGTCCCGACAAATAAATTCCCAAACCAAGGTCACTAAGGTCGAAAAATAGCTCTAACGAAGCAGCAGATAAAAACTTACTCTGCCAGCACGTAACACCATTAAAATTATGCAAAAACTCCGACCACACCAAAAGATTGCCTTTAATAACCCCTGGAATAGCAATAACATCCATCGAGAAGAAAAAAAACCTTTCATAGCGCCATATAAGCGTCGTAAAAATGGCCTACCTATGGGTATGACTCTTAAAGTAAAATTAAGGCTGCCTACCAAGGATGAAAACTCCCTCAAGGTTGCCCAAGCCTTAGCCAAAAATTCCCCTACCAGACTCTTGAGCCTCCAAACCTTATCATCAGGAAGGCGAGTCGATGAGAATACCCAGAAACTCCAGTGCGGGAGGGAGTTACTGTTTTTTCAGACGCAATGAGAACCCTGAATCTGTCTGCAATACTTAAAAATGACGACAACAGCTGAGGATATTAATTTGTATGAAAGGAACCAATAAACAAAAAATCGTCCAAATAATTGTATACCCACCGGAAACAATGGACTGGAGATACCATTCCAGAAATGAAGAAAAGGCCTCAAAATAAAAACACGAAAGAGTGAATCCCATAGGTAAGCAAAATAATAACATCCATCAAAAAAGAAATCCAGGGAATTAAACCCGGCGGGGTCGACCGGCAGCAACCTGAAAGCAGATTTAATATCCAGAAACGCATTCTGGCCTGCGGATCTCAAAAAAACCAATCGCCATGAGGCGTATGAAACCGACACCAGGTTTGAAGAAATGGGAAAAAAAAAAACAGCTGTTAGATAGTGTAGAGAGGGAACAATAGGTTATTAATAAAGGAAGAATATTAGAAAACAGTTTATATTATAGGGATAAATTAGATGGGAAGTTAGGAAAAAAAGTTGCTGGTCTCGGACTACCCCTTTAAGACAGTGTTTACATTAATACCTTATTAGTAGATGAGATTCAGGGGTGGATTAAGGGTAGCCGGGGCCCGGGGCTGTTCAGACTCTGTGGGCCCCCCGGTCATGTGACGGGTCATCATATACCTGAAACAGATTAGCTGTGTTCCATTTAAATTAAAAAAAAAATAAAAGCAAATGAAATCATGAAAAACCATAGAAAATAAAATGCTGCAAAAACACCCTGTGTGAACAAAACTTAAAGGGAACCTGACCCATAAAAATTAGCCCCCAGTCTCTTAAGACCTGTGCCTGCACCATTCTTAGACATTTCTAGCCATCCCTTTGTGCTAAAAAAGTGTATTTGTAAAGTTCATAAAAGTGACTTTATTACCTGCACCCACTGCGGCTTCGAAGCCGCCAAAGGCATTGCCTTGTGCCTCTCCCCGCCGCCTGCACGCTAATTATTCACACCCCGATGAGCTTGCTAATGAGCAGAGAGCCGCCTTGTCACATTACATAGGCAGTATAGCCGCTATGATGCGTTTAGCTTCATAGCGGCTATACCGCCCATGTAATGTGACGAGGCGGCTCTCTGCTGATTAGCACGCCCATCGGGGTGTGAATAATTAGCTTGCAGGCGGTGGGGAGAAGTACGAGGCAACACCTTTTGCGGTTTCGAAGCCACAGTGGGTGCAGGTAATAAAGTCACTTTTATGAACTTTACAAATACACTTTTTTAGCACAAAGGGATGGCTAGAAATGTCTAAGAATGGTGCAGGCACAGGTCTTAAGAGACTGGGGGCTAATTTTTAGGGGTCATGATACCTTTAAATACTGATGTATAGAAAACTCACCAAATACTCAGCGTATGCACGAGACCTTACAGATACTGAGGTAAAAACTCACCAAATACTCAACGTGTGATAAGTCATATGATTAGCACACAGGTGCAGATCCATGAAAGCAAAACAAGGAAAAAACAATGGCACGCTATACATAACATAGATAGAACTATATATAACAGAGTAGGGGTGGGAAATTAAGGTAGCAGGACCTTACACATAGCACCCAGTAGGAGCCCACAAATAGCCTCCAGTATGCACAGGACCCCCCACACAGCCCCCTATATACAGCAGGATCCCACACATAGCCCTGTGTATACAGTAGCTCACAAATAGCCTCCTGTATGCAGCAGAAGCCCACACATAGCCCTGTGTATACACCTCCTGTCTGCAGCAAGAGCCCACACATAGCCCCATGTATAAAGCAGAAGCTCACACATAGCCCTCTGTATACCACAGGAGCCCACAAATAGCCCTGTGTATACAGCATCAGCCCACACATAGCACCTTATATACAGCAAGAGCCCACACATAACCCCCTGTGTGCAGCAGGAGCCAACACACAGTCCCCTGCATATAGCAGGAGTCCACACACAGCCCCCTGTATACAGCAGGAGACTAGACACACAAAAACACAAATAGGCACACTCAAGAAAGCAGAAAGGACTCATGTGCAGGCACAAGAACGCGAACAAGCATAAGCACGCAAAAGAGCGCAGACAGGTACATGCACAAGAATGCAGACAAGGAGCAAACGCAGGCACAAGAACACAAACATACATGCACAAGAACACAGACAGGTACACACATGCACAAGAACACAGACAGGCACACGCATGCACAAGAACACAGACAAGGCACATGCATGCACAAGAACACAGACAAGGCACATGCATGCACAAGAACACAGTCACACGCATGCAAGAGAACACAGACAGGCACATGCATGCACAAGAACACAGACAGGCATACATGCACAAGAACACAGACTGCACACACCACACACATGCAGAAGAACACATGGGGCAAATGCTGGTCCCACATACTGTGCCCCTCCTTCTAGATATAGTGCTTGTTTCATCATGTATGTAATGGAAATATAAATGCATGATGTGAGCAAAATATCCAGATGGTGCAAATACACAGTGTGCTGCAGGGGTCGGGGGCATTTGAAATGATGCACAAATGTGCACTTCACCCTCCATCTTGGATACAAATGCATGATGCATCATCTCAAGTGTCCCAGGCCCCTGCTGCACACTGTGTGTTTGCTCCATCTGGATATTTTGCTCACATTATGCATTTATATAACCATTACATACATGATGATAGAAGCAAAATATTTAGATAGAGGGGTACAGTGTGCAGCACCAGCACTTGCCCCATGTAGTTTTGGACAGTCCTAGGCTCCTCCACTGCCTGTATGACTGACCCCCGTTGTGACTGCCTGGATCACATTACATACATATGGAGCTTCCTGCTGATGCCCATGCACTGTCTGCTGTGAAGTGCAGGCACAGCAGCAGGAGTAGCACAAATATACAATACATCAGGCTGAGGAAGCCTGGGCACCTTCTCTTCCGTTGCTGTTGGGTCTGTGAGTGCAGGCTGGGCTCCCCGCCTCCCAGTACACTCAGAGGAAGCCCCTCCTCTCTGGCAGGGAGGTGTGCATGGATGGATGGTGGCTCTGACATCTGCACGCACCCGCGCTCTGCCCTGCCGCCTGCGGTGCCGCATGTCAGTAAGAGGCGGCCCCGCCCCCAGCAGCTTTGAAATCAGCGCCGATGCCGTGATGCAGCTTCTGCTGCGGATTATAATGGCGGCATTGGGGGCTATTTACTTTGGGCCCTCCTGGAGACCTGGGCCCGGGGCGGTAGCCCCATTTGACCTCATTATAATCCGCCACTGATATAGCAAATAAATTATAATTGTTTGTAATTAATAACAGAAAATACTATACATTTAAACCATCTCTATAATACTTTAATATGGATATCGTTATTGCCAAGCTGAAGCTCAGCTTCTTTAACAATTCAATTATATGACCATTTGGATGATTTCTTACAGCAGTTGATGTCTATAATTCCTTGTTAGTTCCTTGCTTCATACATATATTCTAACTCAGGAGTGGAGAACTCTAGACCTCAAGGACCACAAATAGTGCAGGTTTTTAGGATTTCCTTACCATTGCACTGGTGTTGGAATCATCAACAGTGCAGGTGATTATATTATCACCTGTGCAATACTAAGGAAATTCTGAAAACCGCCACTGTTTGCGGCCCTTGAGGACTGGAGTTCCCCATCCCTGTCCTATTCAGTCATTTTTAGTGATTCATATTACAAAGACTAACACTCATCGTTATTGGCATCCATGAAGTTTAAGTACCGTATATACTCGTGTATAAGCCGAGTTTTTCAGCCCAAAATTTGGGCTGAAAAGTCTCCCCCTCGGCTTATACACGAGTCAATATGGGGGGGGGGGCTGTGTCCGGGGCTGTGGAGGCTGCAGGAGGCGGGGGGGGCTGCTATATGAGCGGCCCCGTCACGTGGGGCCGCTCATTAAATATGCACTGCTTCCCCCTGTCAATCAGCGGCAGGGGGAAGCAGTGCATATAGCCCCCAAATGCTGGCACTCGCCCCCCCTTGTAAGGGCCCCCCCCCACCCCCGATGGTTATATTACCATTCCGGACTTCTGGTCCGCGCCGCTCCTCGGTGCTCCTCGCTGCTCCGTCCGTCTGCTACATCCGGGATCTCCGGCCGTCGCAGGCATATGACGTCATCGCGACGGCCGGGGATCCCGGATGTAGAAGACGGACGGACGGAGCAGCGAGGAGCACCGAGGAGCGGCGCGGATCAGAAGTCCGGAATGGTAAGAGAAGCGGGGGGGGCCCTTGCAAGGGGGGGCGAGTGCCAGCATTTGGGGGCTGCTGGGGACCCCCTGGGGGCTGCTGTGTAACCCCTGGGGGCTGCTGGGGACCTCCTGGGGGCTGCTATATGTACCCCTGGGGGCCTGCTGTATACCACTGGGGCTGCTGTATACTACCACTGGGGCTGCTGTATACTACCACTGGGGCTGCTGTATACTACCACTGGGGCTGCTGTATACTACCACTGGGGCTGCTATATACTACCACTGGGGCTGCTATATACTACCACTGGGGCTGCTGTATACTACTACTGGGGCTGCTGTATACTACCACTGGGGCTGCTGTATACTACCACTGGGGCTGCTGTATACTACCACTGGGGCTGCTATATACTACCACTGGGGCTGCTGTATACTACCACTGGGGCTGCTGTATACTACCACTGGGGCTGCTGTATACTACCACTGGGGCTGCTGTATACTACCACTGGGGCTGCTGTATACTACCACTGGGGCTGCTATATACTACCACTGGGGCTGCTGTATACTACCACTGGGGCTGCTGTATACTACCACTGGGGCTGCTGTATACTACCACTGGGGAGGCCTGTATACCACTGGGGGGGCCTGTATACCACACTGCTGGGGGCTGTATACCTGTGCTGGGGTCCACCCTCGGCTTATACACGAGTCAATAGGTTTTTCCAGATTTTTGGGGCAAAAGTAGGGGGGTCGGCTTATACACGGGTCGGCTTATACACGAGTATATACGGTACATAATATGGAATGTTTTCAGAAAAAATTGAATCAAAGTAACTTTTTTGTACAGAGCACTCGTGTAAAATACAGTACAAACGATGAAATGATAAACAACATTTTAAAACAAAAAATATGAAAGGGAAAAATAGAAAAACCTAAAGCTTGTTGTAACACTGGTATTGGCATCCTTTACATTAAATTAGTATGGAAACATATTTTGACTTGTCTGTGGTAAATCACAAATGAGAATCACCTGTGATAAATTGTCAGTACCCATTTGACATGAATTAGCCAATGATTGATGACTTCAGTGTTTTAAAAAGCCACATGTTAGGCCCTGTTCCTTTGTCACAAAGAAGCTGTCTGAGGAAATCAGAATTGCTATTATTAACATTAATTATTATTAACCCAGTTTCAACAGTGTGCAATGTTATTAAGAAGTTTGCCAAGCATGGAACCATCAGGAACCTCCTTGGACGTGGGAACAGAGGAAATTTGACAAAAGATGTATTCGAAGGTTGGTGCAAATGGTGGAAAAAATGGCACATCAAATATCCAAAAACCTGAAGGCCAACCTGAGCAGTCTGGGGTCATGGTTTGAACAAGTATCATATGCCACACACTAAAGCAAGCAGAGCTTTATGAATGAAGGCCAAGCAAGAAACCATTGCTGAAGAAAATATATAAAATGGAATGACTGATCTTTGCCAAAGAGTACCTTGACAAACCACAATCCTTCTGGGAAAATGTTCTGTGGACAGATTAAGCAAAAATAGACCTTTTTGGCAATGAAAAGCAACAGTTTATTTAAAGGTGGTGCAGTGAAGCTTATAAATAAAATAGCACCCTGCCAACAGTTAAGAATGGTGGAGGATCCATAATTCTTTGGGGTTGCTTTGTTGCATCTGGTACTGGAGGTCTTGACTGTGTTACAGGAATCATTAATCAGAGAATTATCAAGAGATTTTAGAGCAAAATGTTCTACCCAGTGTAAGAAAACTTGGTTTGACTCACAGTTCATGGATCCTCCAACAAGACAATGCACACATCCAATAGTACACAGGAGTGGTTGAAAAAGAAAAAATATACTTTTTTAAAATGTCCAACATGGAATCTGCTATTGGGAAAAAAAACCTGCACAGATTCAAGAGCTTGAAGAAACTGCAAAGGAAGAGTAGGAGAAAATACCAGAAGCTTATAGATGGATACAAGAAACGTTTGCAGGCTGTCAACAATGCCAAAGGGTGTGCAACAAAGTACAAAGTGTTAATTAAGGGGTTTTATTGCTGCACGTGCTGTTTATTCTGTTTCTTTTTTGAAATTGCAACATGTAAGTTGACAAACAATGTTTTATTTTGGTATTAATTTTAATCGCTAATTAAAAAGTCCTGAGGATATAGCTTTGGTACATTTTCATTTATTTCTGAAGATATTGTACAGTCTATGAAAAAAGTTATGGAGTGCCAATAATTGTGAGCAGCACTGTATCTGTGTACTTTGGCTCTGCTGCCATTTGTCCAATCTTGGTTATTGAAGGGTTCCCAACTCCTCTTTATTTTATTGTTGTCATGGGGACAAGATTTTATACCACTTTTCATCATATGCCATTTTCTTCACAGTTTACACATTTCTCCTGTCCTCAAAATGATTACTAGTGTAGGAGCATGACCTCCAGATGCAAAACAATGTGCACTTTAATTGGAGCAGGCTGATGGATAGGTCTATTTACACGCTGCACCACTAGCAGTCATGTTTTGGAAAGGCGCCCAGTGCAATCTTTACAATGGAGTTCTCCAGGGGTTTCTCTATAAAAAAATCATTGAAATTTAAACAGTTATAAATACCAAGCCACAAATCCAGATATAGCAATACACAAAGTGTAATGGTTATCACATGGCGCAGTAATGGTTATGCATAGAGCATAGAGCCACCAACAGATCATATTTTTAGGTTTGCCTAATGTGATGGAATTATCTGTTGAATGTTGGGGGATCTTGAGGAGTAGAGTTGGGGAACACTGACGTAGAGTGAGCTACATCTGCCAAACGTCTTTGACTTATGAAAGTATTGATACCAGTTACAATAGTTCTTGATTGTATAGTGATGAAAGAAAAAATAAATGTATTGTTTGACTAGTGGGCTATGACTCTTTCTTTAGCCCTTTAGTTGCCCCTTTTGGCTTCGTGCGCCATCACTATTAGGAGCAAGTTTAGGAGCTGAGCCTACTCCATGCAGCATGGGTGCCGGCTGTGTTATATTTGTACTATGCTATGATTATAATATATTCCAATTTAGTGGGTATCACATCTGATAACTATCAGCAACAAGCACAATAAAATCACAGGTAGCTGATTGGTTCTTATGACAGCTTGAGGTCTAATGGAGAACCTTACATTTGCTATGTTCAAACTCTTACAAAACCCAGTCCTTGGCTCTGCTGCATAGGTGACCATTCATTTTCACAATGCAGGATTTCAATGATAAAAGAAAAAATTGGAGTCCGGATCAATAGGACTGGATTTTGATTTTATTTTTATTTTTCAAAAGAAAATATAGTGCATACAAAAGAAAAATTTACGTGGTCGACATGACCCATTCAACACGTTTGGACTGCACTAAGCAGTCTTACTCATAACTAAGACTGAGTCATGAGTAAGACTTCTTAGTGCAGTAGAAATGCGTCAACAGGGTCATGTCGACCATGTAAATTTTTCTTTTGTATGCACTATATTTTCTTTTGAAAAAGAGAAGGAAAATCCAGTCTTGTTGAGCCGGACTCCAATTTTTTCAATTATCCTTGATATGAGGCCAAGGCGAGACCGGTGTCTGAGCCCCAGGTGCGTGAGCATAGAACAATTGGGTGAGCTGGAATCAAGTTTCCAGTATTTCAATGTATTGAATGGGTAATTTTGCAATTGCAAGTTCAAGTCCCCAATGAACGATAAATACAAAAGTAAAAACATTAAATTATATTTTTTAAAAATATATATGAAAAACAAACCCCAAAGTATACCGTAAATGTTTAAATTGCCCCCACTTTTTCCACAAACATAAATTGCAAAATGAAAAAAAATACAAAAAAAAAACTTATTTGCAATTGCTGCCTGCATAATTGTCCAAACAAATAAAATATATTGTGTTTATCTCAAGGTGAAATGATTGGTGCCGTTCAAACTTGTAGCTTGTTTTGCATTTAAAGCCTTCTTATGGTTGTGTTGATGGAAATGAAAAAAAAAAACTATTGCACTTGGAAGAAGGAGCAGAAAAAACAAAAGTGCAAAAATAAAAATGCACTTTTTAAGAGATAAAAGGTGAACCATTCAAAGATCCCACGCCATGAATAACCATTTTTATAAAGAGTCTAAACTGTATATGTGAAGGATATTTGTGCAGTGCACAGCTCTTGTAATTCTGTTGTCAGCACCACTGAATGACGGATGGATGGCGCTGAACTGGCATCCCTGCCTCCCAGCAATACACATAGAAGTTACCCCTTACTTATCAAACAACTCTTTCTCTTCTATTTCAAACCTTTCATTTTTTTTCAAAAATAAATAAGATATCAGAATTTTTTACCAATGGTTGCCATGGAAGGGGTGCGCATTTGTGACGACAATCAATCTTTAATAGTACTGTTATTTTCCCAAATCTTGTTGTTTGCCCTGTACAAATAACTTATCAAGGACATTGAAATGTCAATAAATAAGTCAGAAAAATGTAAAAGTTAGTCCTTAAATACTAAATGTCAATGGCATAAAAAATAAAGTACTCTAACAATTTTATACATATTTATTGTTCACAACACATCCAAAAAAATAACTTTATACAACAGTAAAGAAAAAAAGATTTACAGATATTTCTCAGTAAATGTTCCTTTGTATACTGTATATCACATCTACCACACCAATGCTGCTAATAGGAGCAGAACATTGAAATTAATAAAAGTGCTGGATCCCTGTCATTCGAGACACCAGCACCTCCTGGCAGCTCCTATTCTTGGGATTGAAGAGGGTGCCATCTGTCAGATCAGGCCAATCAGCAACAGGATAAGTGATAGCTTATGGGAATAGCAATTTAAAGGGAACCTGTCAGCTACTTTATGCCCCCAAACCTATTACTACCTGTTCCTGCAGCTTCTTACTAAATCCCTAGTACTTGAATTAGCTTCGTTGGGAGCCGCTAAGGGGGTATAAGAGAGAAAAAGAGATGCCGGCGCAACTCTAAGTGCAGTAATTAAACTTCAACATAGAGATTTTATAAATATATATATATATATATATATATATATATATATATATAAAGGTGATATTGCTCACCTTTTAGGTGTCTTGGTTAAATTGCATATAAGATCTCCTTCGATGTGTAGCTCTCCCACTCCGGAAGGAACATATCTTGAAAACCTGATTCGTCACATATAGTAGTAAATATACTGGTCTATTAGGGCAGCGCTTCCACAGAAGACCCAGAGTTCAAATACCGTATATACTCGTGTATAAGCCGAGTTTTTCAGCCAAAAATTGGGCTGAAAAGTCACCCCCTTGGCTTATACACGGGTCAATACGGTAACTATTTTGCTGGGGAGGCTGGAGGAGGCGGGGGGAGGCTGATGAGTGAGCGGCCCGTCACGTGGGGCCGCTCATTAGATATGCACGGCTCCCCCCGCCCATCACAGCGGCAGGGGGAGCCGTGCATACAGCCCCCCAGTGTATACAGGCAGCCCCCAGTGTATACAGGCAGCCCCCAGTAGCACTAGCCCCCCATCATGGAAAGAGCCCCCACACTTTGCAGAGCCCCCCCCCGCTGCATTATCTTACCACCCAGGGTCTTCACCGCGGGTCCTGCAGTCATCATCGCGCGTTGTCTTTAGGTCTCACGTGACCTGGCGCGATGACGTCATTCCACTGCGACCGCCGGGTCACATGAGACCGGGAAGACAGCGCGCGAGGATGGACTGGAGGACCCGCGGTGAAGACCCTGGGTGGTAAGATAATGCAGCGGTGGGGGGGCTCTGCAAAGTGTGGGGGCTCTTTCCATGATGGGGGGCTAGTGCCACTGGGGGCTGCCTGTATACACTGGGGGCTGCCTGTATACACTGGGGGCTGCCTGTATACCTCTGGGGCCTGCTGTATACCTTTGGGGCCTGCTGTTTACCTCTGGGGCCTGCTGTATACCTCTGGGGCCTGCTGTATATCTCTGGGGCCTGCTGTATACCTCTGGGGCCTGCTGTACATACCTTGGGGCCTGCTGTATACCTCTGGGGCCTGCTGTATACCTCTGGGGCCTGCTGTATATACCTTGGGGCCTGCTGTACACCTCTGGGGCCTGTTGTATACCTCTGGGGCCTGCTGTATACCTCTGGGGCCTGCTGTATATACCCTGGGGCCTGCTGTATATACCCTGGGGTCTGCTGTATATACCCTGGGGCCTGCTATATATACCCTGGGGCCTGCTGTATACCTCTGGGGCCTGCTGTATACCCCTGGGGCCTGCTGTATATACCCTGGGGCCTGCTGTATATACCCTGGGGCCTGCTGTATATACCCTGGGGCCTGCTGCATATACCCTGGGGCCTGCTGTATATACCCCTGGGGCCTGCTGTATATACCCCTGGGGCCTGCTGTATATACCCCTGGGGCCTGCTGTATATACCTCTGGGGCCTGCTGTATATGCCTCTGGGGCCTGCTGTATATGCCTCTGGGGCCTGCTGTATATGCCTCTGGGGCCTGCTGTATATGCCTCTGGGGCCTGCTGTATACCACTGGGGAGTGCTGTATACCTCTGGGGCCTGCTGTTTATACCTTTAGGGATGCTGTATATACCACTGGGGAGGCTGCTGTATATACCACTGGGGAGGCTGCTGTATACTACCACTGGGGAGGCCTGCATACCACACTGCTGGGGGCTGTATACCTGTGCTGGGGTCCACCCTCGGCTTATACACGAGTCAATAGGTTTTCCCAGGTTTTGGGGGCAAAAGTAGGGGGGTCGGCTTATACACGGGTCGGCTTATACACGAGTATATACGGTAAGTTTTCCTTTATTCTTAAAATGTATATCACAGTGGGCAGTACAACGCGTTTCAACCCTTTAGTAGGTCTTCGTCAGGTACAGAGGTATAATTTCATAACACTTACATGTGTCTCCTTATATAGCTCACACAATGTCTGAATTCAAAGAGGTGAAGGCTATCTCATTAGTTGATTACTTTCAAGTATGTACATATCATAAGGGCCGCTTTACACACACCAACCTGTGTCCAACTTCTGAACAGATCTCTGGTTGCAGTGAAATCATGGACACATTGTTACATTTGTACACAGCCACAAAATGGAACAATGTGTCCATGATTTCACTGCAACCAGAGATCTGTTCAGAAGTTGGTCACAGAAGTTGGTGTGTGTAAAGCGGCCCTTAGCATAGGAGCAATCCTATGCAAGGAAATTAGGTTATCACACCCAGTGAGGCATAATAACCACGGAGCGAGGGGGAAGAATGGACCCGGAGTGAACACCCACACAACTAGACGAAGGGGGAAAAATGTATAAAAAGCATTTTTTTCAACCGTTATACTAAACAGCTTAGGTCAGACAGGGATGCTTACGGATTTAGTAGGAAGCTGTAGAGACAGGTGGTGATAGGTTTGGGGGCATAAAGGAGCTGACAGGTTCCATTTAACTGATAAAGCTTGGACTACAATTTTTCTATAATTCCTCTTAATATTACTACTAGTATTATTACTATTGGTATTATCAATTTTATTTTCCTCCTACACACTTTGGGCAGCCACACAATTACAATCTAATTTCACTATTATAGTCTAAAAGGGGTTATTATCTTACCTAGGCAATCCCTATCAGCATACACAATTAGGGCATGTGGACATCATAGAGTAGGGTCCTTTATTTTAGGTATCTTTAATAAAAGTTTTTTAAATAGTTCAATACTGCAAAGACTTCAGCCCAGCATGTAATATGGGTATGTGTATGAGGCATTAAGGAAGTAAGTAGTATTGAAGGGTTTGTTTTAACAAAGTTAATTTTCATTTTTAAAGCAGAAACCAAGGGACTACAAGCAGGGACTACCTGTGCCACAGGTGTAATACATGGAACAAGTTTTGTGAAGAATTTTGTGTGACTTCCAGTGGTAAAGTTTATCCTTAATATACCTGTGCAAAAAATCCAGGGTCTTAAGACACACAGATAATTGTGCAGATATTGTTCACAGATCTCTGGTTGCAGTGAAATCATGGACACATTGTTCTATTTTGTGGCTGTGTACAAATGTATCCATGTGTCCATGATTTCACTGCAACCAGAGATCTGAGAACAATCTCTGCACAATTATCTGTGTGTGTAACTGGGCCTTTACTGTTCCAGTAAAGTGGATTGGATTAATAGAAATCTCATGCCCACTGTGCATTTTTTGTGATAAATAAACTGACCTGTGCTGCTTTTTTTAAATCCACAATATGTCAATTTCTTTTGTGGGTATGTTGAGTTTTCGGCTTGGCTCACACCTGCAGTATTTTTGAACATCCGGATGGCCATAGGCTTCAATAGAAAAACCGGATTTCACTATTTGCAATCCGGTTAACCATCCGGTTTTGCAGCCTGTGGTAAAAATCATGCAAGCTGCATTTTTCCAGAGGTTGCAAAACCGGAAAGTTTTTTTTTAACATGGGCGCCTATGGGACCAGGCGGTATCAGATCCGGATCGGAGGCGTTAATGCATCCAGATGCGGAATGAGGGTTGCAATTTTACTATCAAAGGATATTATGAAGGTGTGGCGCCCCTGCGTCCAGGAGGCCACAAAGGGAACTGCAGCCAGGCAGGTAGGACACTTGTTGCACACCAACACCCATATACCCACGTGTAGGAGGAGGTAACATCCAGCCCTGAGATTAGATACTCTATGAGATTGAGGGGTGGTGGATTCAGAGGAGTGGGTTGGGCATACCAGAAGTCAGGTGACTTGACAGTATATGGGAAGGGGGAGGAGTGAAGGAGTTCAGTAGGCCGAGGTAGGCTGAGAAGCAAAGACTGAAGCCTACACGTCCTGTGAGAGTAAGGCCTAGGAGCGCAGAATCTGTACTGAGCCAGTGCGAGCCAGAGGAGAGAGAAAGCCCATCCGAAGCTGATACCACCAGGAGTGTGAGAGGACTGAGAAGGGACGGTGTAACACGGGCCCTAGGAACGCAGCTGAAGCTACTGACTGCAGGCGGAGTAGCCCTCCTATATACCGAGAGGAACAGAGAGAAGGAGCCTGGTAGAGCCTCGGGCTTGAGGACTGCTGGAGGCTGGGCTGAAGTAGAGTGTCGGCTCTAGAGGGGACTGTAGTTCATCCGGCATCCCCAAACAACACACGGGGGGTCTGAGTTTCAGATTGAGATCCCTACCCAAAGGACAGGCAGCTCAGTGACAAATTAGGACTCACGGAAGCCCGAGTCACCGCCATAATGTCCAGTGTCGCACAACACGAAGTAAGGAGAACGTAACAGCCCGGGAAGGACATTGCAGATTGTGTGAGGGGTCACAGAGAGAGAGGCCTGGCTGCAGGGAGCAAAGGGAACCCGGAGAGGGAGAATGTGCCCGCGTACTTGAACTGTGTAAGAACTGTGACGGTGCTGTTAAGTAACTAAAAGAACTGAGAGTAAAGCTTTGGAAAACCCTGGAACGGTTTCCCTTGCGTCTCTGCATGAAAGCTATTCCCTCCATATAGGAATACAGCAAGCCTCCACTTGCAGAGCCACAGCTACAGCCTGTCAGCACCAGCCAGGAGGAGAGATCCCTGCAGCATCTGCAAAGTAAGTGTGCTACACACTCCACAATAGACTTAACCCTTACTGCCCCGCGGAACACAGTTCTACCCACTGGAACTACACCATCTAAGCTGCTATCCCATCGTCCCCGGAGGTTCTGCAGCAGCGGCGGCCCCCATTACTGGCCGCATCAAGTGGGTGGCGTCACGAGTGACAATCCCCTGTAAATATTCCCCTTTATTTGCCAGGGCCCGGGACACGGTCCGGACCAGGACCACCCGTGACTTCCTCAGTAAAGACCTGGTCCGGTACTCTCGTCCCAGTGGGCTCGACAAAGGCACACGGTAAAACCACATCCGGTAATGGATGCAGTTACCGCATTGTGCCTTTTAAGTGTGACCCTAGCCTTCTTTATGAATTTTCCCCACATATTTACACTATGTGTGAAAAATCCATAGGCAGGAAACACATTGGTATGTACTGCATTTCTGCACAAATACCACATGTAATCTACACATGACTGTATCAATCTTGTTTTGTTCAAGCAAAATGTGAAACTGAGTCGCTTCTCATGGACAAGCTGTGGAGTCAAGAGTCTGAGGTCAAAAGCCAGGAGAGTATGTCTTAGGCTAGGGTCACACTTGTTTCATGGATGCATTTTTTCCATGCGTTTTTCACAGTTGTCTTTTGTGAAAAACGCATGCAAAAAAACATCCATAGGCACCAATGCAAAAAACGCATGGCTAATGTGCCATGCGTTTGTTGGATGTGTTTTTTGGCTCAGCACCAAAAAACATCTAATGCTGCATTTTTTTAGGAGCTTTTCAAAAACACATGCATTTTTGTAACATGGGGCCCTATGGGGAATGCATGCAAAAATGCATGGTACTAAATGGTACTATGCGTTTTTGCTTGCGTTTTTAAAGGCTGCTCCAGACCTAACAGCAAAAATGCAGCCCAAAAACGCAGGCTGCCAAATACATCCTCAAAAATGCAGCCAAGTGTGACCCTAGCCTAAGACAAATGGATGAGACAAAGGTCAGTCAGAGGCAAAGTCTGGGTCTGGTAAGTAAGGTCAGAGTGCATTAAAGGGGATGTCCGGTCTTAACTGATAATGCTGCAGTCACTCGATGTGACTGCAGACTTATCAATCCTCGCAGTGCGCGCTCTGTGCGCTGCAAGGATTCACCGGTTTCTAAGCTGGGAACGGACCAGCATTATTCGGTAAGTGTGGGCTCATCATTACAAGTGTAAGTGCAACTAGTATGCATGGCCGTCTAGTGGGCACAGCCTTGCTGCATACACTTGTATAGAGCAAGGCTGTGCCCACTAGTAGGGGGTTCTGGCTGGGAACATGCATACCACGTTAACTGAAGTTTATTCCCATCTTAGGCTGGTTACACACTGCAGCACCTGCCTTGATCAGTGTTCATCCAGTTTGTGTGCCAAAACCAGAAGTGTCTCCAAAACTCAGAACAGGTGTCAATCTTTCAATTATAGTTTTTCTCTGCAAGTTCCTCTCCTGCTTTTGGAGCACAAACTGGATGGACACTGATCAGGGAAAAACTGCAGTGTGAAACCAGCCTTAGAATCTGTGAATCCTTGCAGTGCACAGAGCGTGCTCTATTAGATTGATTGCAGAATTATCGTTTTAGGCCGGGCTCACACCATAGTGTGATCAGGTCCAGCTCCGGTCCGGTGTAAACCTGACGGCCCCGTACCTGATTTTGACATAATACAGCCCTATGGGGCCAGATGGAACCGGATGGCAGCTATGTGCCATCCGGTTTCCATCTGTCCGGGAGGATCCGGGTGAATTCGGATTTTTCTCCCGGACACAAAAACATTGCTTGCAATGTTTTTGCGGCCGGGGAGAAAATGTGCCCAAATCGGATCCTTCCGGATCCTCCCGCATCCGGGGCAATCCGACACTCCCTAACATGGGAGTCTATGGCGCCGGATCCGAGAACCTTACGTTGGCTGCTGAAGTTTAGCAGCGAGCGCTGCTAAACTTCAGCACCATCAGCTGTCCCCTGCTGTGATTTCTGGACCGGCTAGCTAGCGCGTCTGAAATTCAGCAGCTGGGCTGCGATCAGAGGCATCCGGCTGCAAACCCGACCAGAGGGCATATTTGCCCTCCGGTTCTGTTTGCAAATCGGGTCTGGGGCTCTCCGACTGACATCGGGCAGCCCCGGGCCTGATCACACCGTGGTGTGAAGCCGGCCTTAGACTGGACAACCCCTTTAAGGTTAAATTGATAATTCAAGTGAGTAATCAAAGTTAAATCCAAAGTCAGGCAACAAAGATCATACAAAGATCAACAAAGATCATAATATCAGAATATAGGAAAACACCACTAAGGTTGGTTTCACACTGCAGTTTTTTCCCTGATCAGGTTCGATCAGGTTTGTGTGTCAAAACCAGGAGTGTCTCCAAAACTCAGAACAGGTGCCAATCTTTCAATTATAGTTTTTCTCTACAAGTTCCTCTCCTGGTTCCCCTCCTGATTTTGACACACAAAACCTGATCGAACCTGAGAAGGGAAAAACCGTGGTGTGAAACCAGCCTAAGCAAAGCTACAACTGGAAGTGATTTGATCTCTACGGGTACCTTTACACGCCGCTACTGGCGGGTGGATACAACCAGCTACATGCTACAAATGTAGCTTGTATCGCAATGTACCCCGTAGTAGCGGCGTGTGAAGACGGTAGGAGGCACCCGGCAACAGATGCATCTGTTTCCGAGCACTGCCCTGAAACAGGTGGCTACCCAGGCGATTGTAGCGAGCTGTATCGGCGTGTAAAGAAGCAACAGAAGGGATGTGTCGACACCAGGCTATGTACCTGGTATGTAGCTGGGGCGTGACACAGGCTCCGGGTTACCGCCCCCCTTCAGCGATCATTGGTGGAAGCTCCTGCGTTACGATTGGTAGACGCTGCATAGGGAGGCATATTTAAGGAGCTGATCAGTCACACTACACAATTGCTTGAGCGTCATGTATTAAACAGCCTCCTGCGCTGCCTGCCCAATCATGATGTTCTTGCTTTGTCCTATCAGCGTACGGACTTCTCGTAATCCACAATTGTGGCACGCCTATGTGCTGTCCCTGCTGCACCAGGTCCGCCCATATTAGCTTGTTGTAGCGGTGTGTGAATGAGGTAAGGTAAGCTACAGATGGCTACTTGTGGCACCCGGCGGTGTATCCAGAGATAGATGTAGCGTAGCGTAGCGCACCTTGTTGCGGCGTGTAAAGGTGGTGCGTTTACCGTTTGTAACCGTTTGTGTGTGCTCGTGCACGTGAAGGAGCTGGTTGTATCCACCCGCCAGTAGCAGCGTGTAAAGGTACCGTACCAGTCAGATATATAACCGGGTGATTACACTGAACAGGTGACACCTGGAGAAAACATGCAGGCCCTGTCTGTTCACGGCGGCTTCACACTGCGGTCAGGTCCAGTCCGGGGCTGTCAGGGGTGAACCTGGCAACCCCGGACTGGATCAGCACACAGAATCGGAGGGCTAATATGCCCTCCAGTCCGGTGTGAAGCCTGCCGCAGCTGTCGCTGCTTATGATTCAGGACCCACTTCTCCCGGATTCTTCCGCGAGATGGAAGCCGGATGGCAGATAGCTGCGATCCGGCTCCATCCGGCCCCATAGGATACTATGGTGCCAAAATCTGGTTCGGGGCTGTCACCCCTGACAGCCCCGGACCGGATCTAACCGCAGTGTGAAGGCACCCTAAGGCAGCTGGGCTGTTAACCACAATACCGACAGCCTAGCATACCCTTCATCTAATAGGGTGCCTGTGCTGTCACATACAGTGTCCATAGGACACCGTGGGTGGATGGAATCATGATAGTAAATACCAGGAAGAATAAAAACAAAGCAGTTTTATTTAACATGACATAGCAAAAATAGCCAAAAACTGCAGTGTCAAGAACGTGATAAATGCAACTTAGGCCCCTTTCACATCAGTGGTAAGCGCTGATCGCGGCAGTTGCGGTGAAAAAAATGCAACTGCCGCAGTTACCGCATAATGGCCGCACATGCGGTTCACCTGCGGCAAGCCCCATGCAATGTCTATGGGGCTTGCGGCAGGTGCAGCAAGTGCGGTATAGTTGCGGCTTTGGCACTTGCGGTCAGCCGCGTTTTTTTCGCGGTCACATCTGCCGCAAGTGGCGAAACCGCACTTGCCACACCTGACGCACACTTACCGCAAGCCCCATAGACACTGCATTGCATGGGGCTTGCCGCAGGTGAACCGCAAGTGCAGCTGTTATGCGGTAACTGCAACAGTTGCGTTTTTTTCACCTCAACTACCGCGATCAGTGCTTACCGCTGATGTGAAAAGGCCCTTAAATACATATATTCAAAGACAAAATAAAAAAGATAAAAGTAAGCTAATTTAGCTAGTAGGTGCAAAAATGCTGCAGAAAAATGGAAACATTGCATAAAGATGGAAAAAGAAAACTATATTAAAATATTCTTGAAAACATCACTAAGCATCTAAAATAACCACTTGCACATCCAATTGGGTTAGAATTAGGAATAGAAGATGAATTCTACTGAAATGTCAGCCCTTTATAGCGTATCTGAAATGTGAAATTAGCAATATAAGCTACAATTACCTTTTCATTAAATTCTGACTCATCTGCTATTTAAAATAAGTAAAAACACATTTCACCACTTCAGTAACAATTAGTTAAAAAGAAAAAAAGATATTTTCACAGCTGATGATGCATAAGTAGCAATTCCGC